>OU343160.1:236692938-237089530 GCA_910595825.1 Philhelius pedissequus
AAAGAGGAGTATATGATGGAGTGAGCCGATACAAAGCCAGGTTAGTAGCGAAGGGATGTGCACAGCGGAAAGGCATTGAATTTGACGAAGTATATTCACCGGTAATCCTATACAGCTCATTGAGATATCTTCTGTCACTTGCAACAAAAATGAGTCTTCACATCGAGCAGCTTGATGCGGTCACTGCTTTTTTACAAGGTGAGTTATCAGAAAATGTTTATTTTTTTCCACCTGAAGGTTTAGAGATACCTAAGAATAAAATTTTAAAGTTATAGAAGTCCATTTACGGACTCAAACAGTCTTCAAGGACATGGAACCTTAAGTTGAGCAAGGCTTTAAAAGCATTTAATATGAAACAGTCACGATATGATCCATGTATTTATTATAATGATACAAATACTGAATCGATTGTATTTTTGGCAGCTTATGTAGATGACTTATTAATTTTTTCAAAAGACCTTAATGTATCAAAAAAATTAAAGTCTTATTTAAAGTCAGAATTCCATATGAAAGAGATACCAGAAGTTAGTTCATTTTTCGGCATGACCATAGACTATGATAGAAAGAATGGAAATTTAAAATTAAATCAAGAACAATATATTTTAAAATTATTGAGTCGATTTGGCATGAATAATTGTAATCCAGGTTCAAGTCCTATGGATGTCAATATTAAGTTGAGTAAGGACAATTGTCGCAAATCTGAAAAGGAAAAACTTGAAATGTCGAATGTACCCTATCAAGAGTTAATTCGGAGTTTTCTTTTTGCGGCCCAAATCAGTCGTCCAGATATTTGCTTCGCAGTAAATTTTTTGAGTAAGTTCAATAATAATCTAGGTCGACTTCACTGGTTGGCAGCAAAAAGAATTTTGAGATACTTGAAGGGAACCTTGAACGTGAAACTTTCCTATAATCGAAATGGAAATTATTGGATTTTGTGATGCCGACTACGCCAATGACTTAGATGAACGGAAATCAGTAAGTGGATACGTGTTTCTAGCTCAAGGAGGAGTAATATCCTGGGGGTCAGGTAAACAGGCGACCGTTGCATTGTCTACAGCCGAGGCTGAGTACATCTCTATGGGAGTCGCTGTACAATAAGCAATGTGGCTGAAAGGAATTCAGAAGGAATTAACTGGAGTTGAATCGCCTATGAAAATCTTGTGTGACAGTCAATGTGCGATTCATCTGGCATCGAATGAATGTTATCGTCTGCGTACGAAACATATCGACATCCGACATCATTTTGTCCGAGATATGGTGGCAAAAAACAGATCCAGCTGAAATCAGCACGCTCCGAGGAAATGGCAGCGGATTTATTAACGAAGCCTTTATAATCTCCTATGATTAAAAATTGTATTGTATTAATTAGTTTATTAATGAAATAAGTTTTTAGTGGGGATGTTTTTTGGTATCATTTTGTAGACAAACATTATTTGTGGAATTTGATATTATTGTTTATTTTGAAAGTAAATTATTTCGCTTTTTCTAACGTTCATCGTCAGACGTAGTTGTTTTGTCTTTTTTAACTTTTTAGCTTAAATACTGCGAATAAGTCATCAGCTTTACATGTATCTTCATCTTCATCTGCATCGACATCTGCATAAAAAGATGAAACAAAATAAAAAAATCATACTTGTGCGATAGAGAGCGAAGACCAAAATGGAGATCATCTTCCTGTATAAAGATTATAGGAAGTATGACTCTGAAGATTGCAGATTATAGTGAAGATGAACATGTTCATCTTCATTATAGCATTTTCATTTGCACCATAATTTGTTCCGTTCAGGTAACGAATTTTCAAGCTTTTTTTTACCATTTCACCTAAGTTTGTTTAAAAACAACGAAAATAGACAAAATTTTCTTCTTAAAACTACATACCTGAACGCTAAGAACATGTGATTGTGAGATGTGTCAAGAAAGTTATAGCAGAGTTCGAGTAAGTTATTAGTGTGTACCCTGTCTTACTTTTCTTCAAGTCTGCAGATACAGATCCATGTAAAGCCTCCTTAAAACACAGAAAAAGTTAAGAAACGAATCGGATTTATATTTTCTTAGCGACAAGATTAAAAATGGAAATACAAATATAATTCTATCACAATATGAGGTGTCAATATTTTTCCTGCAAAACAATGCGACGAGCATTATTTTGCGGGAAAAATTAAGTGGAGATTTCTTGTATACAGTGGATACATTTTTGAAGTACAGCGGGTACAAACTTCACAATTTTGCGCGTGAGCTGCGTACTGTCCGGAAAAATATCAAAGACAAAATTTGTCCTAGGACTTTGTATATGAAACCTATAGTACTACCACGAGACTGAATTCCTTAGCTAGTAGTTCCGTTGATGAGGGCGCTAGTTTCTCTTTTCTTGATATTGAATTGTTGATGTGGAAAAAGTAAATGTAGAGGCAAATACGAAAAAAAGCAAGGGAGACGGTCAAAACTTATTAGTTCTGACAACAATATAGAGGGTAAGGGAGAAAACCGAATAAGCTGTTTTTGTTATAACAACCTTCAAAATTTGGTGGGTATAAATAAATTATATCAAGGCTATAAATGACGACAAACTGATGACATCTAAAATTTGTAAGGAAACATAACTTTACCAAATCCTGACCACGATCGCCAACTATCAGCGAAATAAACGAAGAAGGAAAAAGAAAGAAACCGAACGATGAAAAAGAAAAAAAGAGAAAAAGGTAGAGACGCAAAGGCATCACAAAGGCGACACCAATTTTAGAACGCGAATAAATGCTTGTAAAAGTAAAACAATAAAATAAAATATAAAACAATAATTTTTATCTTTTTTCTTTACGATACAACATAGTTTTTAAAATTGTCGCCTCAATTTGCCTCACAAAATTCGCTTCTCGAACTAATTTAATTGTGTCGTCGAAAGAGACGCCACTGACGCCATTTTTTTTTATTATTAATATCTACGAATTACTCAAATAGAATATGGAAACTAAATTATCTGAAAACTCAGAAGATGACCTAGAAAATACTGTGGTCGAAAGCGAAACAAATCAGGTACAATTATGCATTCCCAGCGAACAGTTTAATTCACTTATTGCAGGGATAAATACATTGCGTAGTTCTGTCGAAGAATTGCGTACTGAAACATCTAGAAGCCAAAGCCAACTGCAAGAACTTCAAATGAAAATTAATGCCAACCAAAACATCGAATCTCAAAATCCTATGCCGCAGCAGCCGTCGTCTATCTCTGCTAATCGTTTGCCAATCGAAAATCACAGTCGCCATTTTCGTCTTCGCCATGTATGCATCTGCCAGTACCTCAGCAGCAGCCAGCTGTATCTTCTCCTGTCGGACAATTGCTTAAAGACCCCAATACGTCCCATGGGTTATCTTCTGAAACAAAAAATCAAATGCCGTCAAAAACCTTTGTGTCTAATCAAACGACATCATCGTATACACTTCAACAAACATTCGGTATGCCCGAACAAACAGCTACCACAGCCAGACGCGTTGGAACATTTGTCGACGATGCCGCCGCCAATCTATATCCCTTGCCTTCGTTTAGTGGTTATCCTGAAGAATGGCCATTGTTCTTTGCCAATTATCAGGAAACTACGTTTGAATTCGGATATAGTAATCGTCAAAATGTCATGCGTTTGCAAAAGGCATTGAAGGTCAACGCCAAAGAGTCAGTTTGCTCCATGCTCCTTTTCGCCGAGAACGTTCCCCTTATTATTGAGGAACTTCATTTTAATTTTGGATGTCCAGACCTACTTGTCGATGCGCAGTTGATGAAGGTGCAGCAATTTCCAGCCATCAACGAATTGCAATTAGAAAATATCCTGCCTCTATCAAACCGAGTGCGGAATATGGTTGCTTTCTTTAAATCCGCAAACTGTGCACATCAACTAGCAAATCCAACCCTACTGCGTGAACTGATTAATAAATTGCCACCGTCTAAACAGTATGAATGGGCCAAACATGCTGTCACTATTGTACCATTTCCAACTTTAGAAACATTTGCAGAGTGGATTAAAGAACTTGCTCGAGTTATATGCCTAATGCCAATTAAAACCACTAACAATCTAACAGTCAGGCCACTGCCGCCGGCACATCTTCGCCAAAACAACAATACAAGCCACAATCGTACAACTACATCATTCGAATTCGCAAGAAGAGTTTTGCATAGTACCGAACCTGAGCAGATGCAAAACATGTGTATCCACTGCAGTCAACAACATAAATTAAGCGAATGCCAACATTTTATAGCTCTCGATGTCAACGATAAATGGAATCGAGTCAAAGAACATCGTCTTTGTTTCTCATGCTTGGAGAAGGGACATAATTTGACCAGCTGTCGACGCAGGAAAGCTTGTGGGCTCAATGGATGTACTCGGTTACACCACCAGACGTTGCATCAAGATTCAAGACCTGCAACAAGTGAACCTCAACAAACTCAACAAGTGTTAAACTACCGCCAGGATTAACAGTGTAGTCAGTTATTCAAGATTATCCCTGTAGTATTATCGGGGCCACTCGGTAGTGTTACTGCATATGACATGTTTGATGAAGGATCGTCTGTTACGTTATTGGAAGAAAGCATCGCTACTGCATTGGGACTTAAAGGGCAAAGCCTCCCACTTACTCTCCAATGGTATGGTGACAAGACAACAACAGAGGTATCCAAAAAGGTAACGTTTTACATTAAGGGGCAGAATAACGACGCCGAAAGCTTTATCTTAAGTAACGTACCTACAGTATCAAATAATCTAAACTTACCAATTCAAACATTTAACAAAGAGAATTATGACCACCTGAAGAAAGTCCCAATAATCAATTTGAAGAATGCAAAGCCAGTGCTACTTATTGGTTTAGATAATTGCTACTTAGGCATTCATAAAGATATCGTCGAGGATGGACCAGAAAATTCCATCGCAGTTGGAACAAAATTAGGTTGGGTAGCATATGGACCTGTGAACAATGTTGTTAATGCCCAGCTAAGGGTTCTTCATGTTCGTCGTTCTGATACACTCCAGAGAATTGAGAAACTAGTCGAAGAATATTTTCTCATAGAAAATTTTGGTGTAAAAAGCTTTGACGTTATTTTGGAATCCGATGAGGATATGCGATGAAGAAAGATTCTTTCCGAAACCACAAAAAGAACTGGACATCATTATGAAACTGGTCTTTTATGGCGCAAAGACGACTCAATACTACCAACTTCATCAAGTTTTGCTATGGCAAAGCAACGCTTGCTAAATATTGAATCTAAAATGTCTAAAAACCAAGCGTATTCTGCTTCTTATAAAGCGGAAATGACCAAATACATCAGCAAGGGGTACGCAAAACTCCTTTCGCAAGGAGAAGCTGAAGCCGAGACCCCGGCTACCTGGTATCTTCTACACTTTGGGGTAGTCAATCCAAATAAACCCAACAAAATACGCATAGTATTCGATGCCGCTGCTACGACGTCCGGCGTATCTCTGAATTCGAAAATGTTGAAAGGACCAGAACACGCACAACCACTTTTAGTCATCATTCATAAATTTCGTCAAGGAATTGTCGCTGTGGCAGGTGATATTCAGGAGATGTTCTCTCAGGTAAAGATTACAGCTGCCGACCAGAACTCACAACGCTTCTTGTGGCGGAATGGGGACCCCAAAGGTACAATTCAAATATATTCAATGACTTCTATGATTTTCGGTGCCATATGCTCACCTTGTTGTGCAGAATATGTTACAAATTTAAACGCTACTGAACACTCTGAAGTCATGTCACGAGGGGTAAAGGTCGTCATCGAGAGAACTTACGTCGACGACCTAGTATCAAGCTTCGACTCTGAACCAGAAGCAGAAGAAGTTACCTTAGAAGCAGTCAAAATTAATGATGCCGCCGGATTCCGATTGCGGAGATTTGTTTCGAATAGTAAACAACTTCAAAGACGATTGAACACAGACAATATGGATGTTGTTGAAAATGTTAATATGGAACGTCAGAGCAGCACAGATAAAATCTTGGGAATGTTTTGGACTACAAACAATGATACATTTGAGTTCCAATTTATCGAAATGAATCGACCGCCAATAAAAAAAAAAATGATGGGAATAATTATGGCAATATTCGACCCATTTGGATTTCTCGCAAATTTTATGATATTTGCCAAATTGTTAATGCAAACAACTTGGAAAGAACAACTTGGTTGGGATGATCGCTTGCCACAGCAATTATATATCCAATGGAATGTTTGGTGGAAGGGTTCCAGGAGATAAACTAATTTGCTGTCAAACGATGCTATTCAACTTTATTGCCCACTGCCGATGAGATTCAGTTACACATATTTGTTGATTCAAGTGCATCCGCCTACGCAGCCGTCGGGTATCTTCGAATCAAAAAGGGCAATGAAATCCATATAGCATTTGTAGCTGCCAAAACGAGATGTGCTCCACAAAAGGGTATGACAATTCCTCGCCTAGAGCTGCAAGCAGCAGTTTTGGGATCCCGCCTTGCAACATCGATAGGGAATTGCCATGATTTCCACATCCATCGTGTCATATTTTGGAGCGATTCGAAGACAGTCGTGCTCTGGATTCGCTCAACAACCAGAAGATACAAGCAATTTGTAGCTTGTAGAGTAGCGGAAATACTTAGCAGTACTACACCATCACAATGGAGATGGTTACCGACAGAATTAAATGCAGCGGATGATGCTACTCGTGCTCGTACGCCTTCATTTGATCCTGTTTTGAGGTGGATAATAGGGCCGGATTTCCTACTTCTTGACGAACAAACTTGGCCAGTGGAAGCACATAATTTGGGCTCCGAATATTGTATAACAGAAGAATTGCCAGCTCGAGTCATATTGTTGACGAACAAAGATAAGTATGAGTGTTTAGTCAATTATGCCAAATTTTCATCTTTTTTAAGATTGCGCCGAGTCGTTGCCTGGATTCATCGATTTGTTAGTAACGCTCGAATAAAAGAAGAATATGTGTCCGATCGCCAGAAAGGAGAACTTACAGCCTCCGAATGTACCGCTGCAGAAAAGTTCATCTGTAGAGCTGTCCAGCAAGAAGTTTTTGTAGATGAGATTGCAAGTTTGCGTACCATTAAGTCAGTTAAAAAATCAAGTTAAATCTATAAACTGACACCTTACCTGGACGAAGAAGGATTACTAAGAATCAAGGGAAGAATTGATGCCGCCTACTGTCTTCCCTTTTCTGCACGACGGCCAATGATTATCCCATATGGTCATCGGGTATCACGACTTATTATGCTTCATTTTCACCTTAAGTACCATCATCAAAACGATCGCTTAACAATAAACGAGATGCGGCAAAGATTCTGGTTGCCATACGCTCGCGCTGTTTTAAAGTCTATCAAGAAGAAATGTCCTATATGCATCGTCTCTAGAGCTACGCCAATCGAACCACTAATGGGCCAGCTGCCACCAGATCGCTTGACTCCATACGTACGTCCATTTAGTTATTGTGGTATCGACTACTGTGGACCATTCCATGTTGCTATTGGAAGACGAAGAGAGAAGCGTTGGATAGCTCTGTTCACGTGCTTGACAACGCGTGCGGTACATTTAGAAGTATCGGAGAACTTGTCTACAGATTCCTTTTTAATGCGTCTAAGGAATTTTGTTAATCGTCGTGGAACCCCTGTTAAAATTCGCAGTGATAATGGCACCAATTTTATTGGTGCCCACAAAGAGTTACAAAAAGAGGATCGACTATTTGATTTAGACCGTATTCAGAAAGACGTTGCTACAGCAAACATCGACTGGGTCTTCAACTGCCCTGCGAACCCGAGCGCTGGTGGTTGCTGGGAACTTCTTATTCAATGTGTCAAGCGCTTGTTGTATAAGGTCCTGAAAGAAGAAGCGCCAAGGTTGGAGACACTGCGGAGTGTCCTTATAGAAGCTGAAAACATCATCAACAGCCGGCCTTTAACGGAACTACCGCTTAATTTGGATGAAGATGAACCAGTGACGCCAAATCACTTCCTTCTGGGCTGTCTTAACTCAACGCAAACGCCAGGTACAGGAGAAGACCGAGTTTGTCTCCGAAAGCAGTGGAGAGTTGCACAAAATCTAAAGGATAGATTATGGAAAAGATGGACGTTAGAATATTTACCTCATCTGCTACTGCGTTAGAAATGGAATGACGAGGTTGCGCCATTACAACAGGGTCAACTAGTCATCATCTGTGACGATACTCAGTCACGAAGTCAATGGCAGAAAGGAGTCATTACGAAGGTTTTTCAAGCTCCTGATTGTCAAGTTCGCAGTGCGGAAATGCGCACTACCAGAGGAATTCTTCGTCGACCTGCCATTAAGCTAGCCGTTTTGAAGTTTAGTGAATCCCTTTAGGAGTTCACGAGGGGTGGAATATAAATGACGACAAACTGATGACATCTTAAATGTGTAAGGAAACATAACTTTACCAAATCCTGACCACGATCGCCAACTATCAGCGAAATAAACGAAGAAGGAAAAAGAAAGAAACCGAACGATGAAAAAGAAAAAAGAGAAAAAGGTAGAGACGCAAAGGCATCACAAAGGCGACACCAATTTTAAAACGCGAATAAATGCTTGTAAAAGTAAAACAATAAAATAAAATATAAAACAATAATTTTTATCTTTTTCCTTTAGGATACAACAAAGGCTATTGCCGTATACATGAATTTGAAGTATGAATGCATATGGATATACATGCATGTATAGGTTATTATAGAATTTATTTTAAATTTTTGTTTCAAATTTTAGAAATTTGGTGGATTTCAGGATTTTGAATTATAGCAACGTTGCTACTTTTCACTTTTTCTATGCGAAAATAACAAAAGCAATATTGAGATATTTCAATATGTTTTGTTTAGGTAGATACATGGGTATCAGGACCCACCTACATACAATATGTATGTACATATGTACTTTTTGTTGTTTTTCAAATATAATATCTATTGAGAATAATTTAATTTTTTCTCCAGACAGTTTTATTAGGAAATAAAGTAGGTATACCTAGGCAGTATTTTTAAAATTTTTTTTTGACTAGCGATATTATAAATGTAGAGATTTTGATCAAACTTGATATTACGATGATAGCGAAGACGAAAAAATGGGTCCTCAATTCCGTCTCTCTGTCTGTCTGTCCTCGAGTTTACAGCATAAACGTTTTTTCATAAACATGTCCCCAGTTTTTTTATCAGCTTTCTTAAGACGAAAGATGACAGTACCTACCTAGGTACCTGCCAAACTTTCTTTTTAACCAAAAAGGTAAATATTATTTTTCTGAAAAAATTTTTTTTCTGACAATCAAATATGATATTACGATCATAGAACACCAAAAAAGCGGGTCCCTTATTCTGTCTGTCTGTCCTCGAGTCTACAGCCTAAACGCTTTGATAGATTGTCTTCAAACTTGGTACATATTGTTTTTTTTCGGTAATATGCGCAAACGGTTTTTAATATTTTTTAAGACGACAAATAACAGTAGCTCCCATACATTTTTTTTTGGCCAAAAACAAAAATCTTATTTTTCTCAAAAACGGCTCCAACGATTATTATAAAAAAAATGAGTTCATTAATGAAGGGAAAGGGTACCTTGTAATAATTTTTTTTGGGAAAAAATTGTTTTTTTGGTATCTCTAGTAGAACCATTTTTTTGGTTTTCGATTTTCTCGGAAACGGTTAATCTGATTTTTTTTTAATTTTTTACACGGAAGCTCCTAGAAAGTTTAAACACTATTGTATACCAACATTTTTCAAAACAAATTATTTTGGAAATTATTTTTTTTTTAAATTCAAAATTTCGAAAACGACTTAATAGATTTTTTCGAAGTAGTTTTTAGACATTATCTTGAATAGTTAAAAAAACTATTTTTCTAAAATAAAAAACAACGGTACCTCCCATACAAATGTTAAAAACCATTAAGAAAAAAATGTATTTCTCAAAAACGGCTCCAAGAATTTAAAAAAAAAATTGTTATTAAATTTTATTTTATTTTGTAGATTTTGAAAAAAAAATATTTTGCAAATAAATATTAAATGTTTTGAAGATTTTTTGAAATAATATTTTCAAATGTATATATATATATATTGTTGAATGCTCATTTAAAAAAAAATAAGTAAAAAACGACTTGAAAAAATATATAATACCTATTACTAAACAATTCTTATTTGAAAATTCGTCAACTCGATTTTTTACGAAATTACTATCAAATCTGAATTTTCAAAAAGAAAATATTTTTTTTTCAAAATCCAAAAAACATATTCATATAAAATAAAAAAAAATTTGTCACAAGAAAAATTTTTTTTTTCGAAATTACTTATCAAATCTGAATTTTCAAAAAAAAAATATTTATTTTTTCAAAATCCAAAAAAAATGTTAATATAAAATAAAAAAAATTTTGTCAGAAGAAAAATTTTTTTTTGCACAACGATTAACAGAAATCTCAAACTTTAACTCTTAAATTATTATCATGTTTTGGTAAAAAAGTTTATTTTACTGAGTAGTGACCGTTGCACACAAGTGTATGTCTGAATATAAATATTCCCTACAGCCATCAAACAATTTTCATTCTATCTGCCCGTAGAATAAAAAAAAACACACACCCAGCTCCTACTCAACAAAAAAATCCTCTTAAAAAAAACAAAAAAACCTATGAAATAAATTGTTTTCCTTTTCTCCTCTAACTTATAATAAATTTTTTATATATTTCTCTCATCAATTTATTATCACACTATTTCCCTTCATACGCATTTTCATAACACACCAACACTACCTAACCTCCGATTTGGTAGTGGAACCCATGATGAGTAGTAGAACTTATTGCGGGCTGGATGAATTTCGTCGTCATGATAGTACTATTAATATCTATATACAATGCATATGATAAAATTTGTATGGAAGAAAACATTTTTCCCGATCTGCATACTAGGCTTAAATCTTCAATCGAACTACCCTATTTCCATATCGAAATGAACAGAATCATCGGCAAAGTGAATTTTTCTCTTCGGTTGATACAGTTGAAGCTGCCTGTCTCACTTCTACATCATAAGAGAAAATGAAAAGATATATGCACTTTGAATAGTGCTGTCAAAATTAATCTACTTTTGGCGCAGTGCAAACACTTTTTGATATTAGTAAATCTACAAGAGATTAAAGTTCGGTGCAATCGTAGTATACATAATATAAGCTTGGACATAGTATCACTGTGGATACCATTTGGAATATTTCAGGTAATGGTAATGTCAAAAAAATATTTGGTGGGCATTTTTTTACTGACAATTTGAATTTCAATAAACCTTTTTGGGACATATTCATAGACAGTTTTCATACTGATGCTAAGTTGTGACCAAGCAAACCTGAAGTTTAAGCTATTCATAAAATAATTTAAACCTATGCTTAAGCGGTAACCTGAGGACTAACTTTAAACATAAGTAATGATGTCTTTGTATATAAAACCTATAGTACTTAACCCGTATGATGCTTCTTTTTTTGTCATTTTTAATGCATGGAAAATGTAAACAGAGCAGTACCACAATAGTCAAATGGAAAATCCCATTAAGTGTGAGTGTGTACACAATACAAAAAAATGTAAAACTGTCAAGAAAAAAGTACTAAAAATGAAAGTGAAATTTTTCAGCCATACATTAACATTTGACAAATCAAAAGAAGTTTGTTTTATCAATGTTTGTTTTTGGTTCAGAAATTGTATTGGGTCAGATGAAAGGTTACAATTAACCTTAAGATATTTGGCGACTGGTGGGTATTTCTTAGACTTTATTCAAAGCTAAATTTAAAAATGCCAATATTTCTTTAAGCGCTGGCCACTGAATGTGCAAAACATTCGCAGGATAAACAAATGGAATTCTTTAAACCGACATCAGATCAATTTTAAAAGAATCAAGTAATGAAGGTTTATCGCATCAAGATTTTATCAAGACAATTACATACACTAATTATTATTAAATAAACGTATTTTTGAAGTGAAAATTCTTAACCGCGGGTAAAAATTTCCCATGCAACGCAACGGTAATGGCAAACGTCATTAATTTAAAAAGACACAAACAATCTAATTCAAGAAACACTGTTCCAGGTATCACTAAATTAAACTTTTTCATTATTTATTACTATTAAATTGAAAAAACAAATTACATATAATAAAAATGCAAAACAGAAAAAAAGCAAATAAATTAAACTGTCATGTTGACAACCTTGACCAGTATTGCCTTATATTGGCAGGCCCAATTACAAACGTGGTTCAAATATTTGATCAGTGGTTCAGTAAATTTAACTCCCGATTTTGGTGGATGAACTTCGGTTCAACGATGGGTTAAAATGTATGAGACCTCTTTTACATACTTGCATCTTGAATTATCGTTGAACTCGATTGATCCGCCGAAATCATGAGTTAAAATTCTAGAATCACTATTCAAATATTTAAACCACATGTGTTCAACTGGCCCTCAGTAAACTCATGTTGACATGGAAAAAGATTTTTTTAATTACTAATAGGGCTACTAAGGTAAATCGATGAGTTAAATCGTTTGGTTAAAAAATTAGAGAATCTAACGGAACACAATATTAACCACCGTTAAACCTCATTTAACTCGTCGAAATCAGTGAATTTGATTTGTGGTTCAGAAAATGTACCTGCATATCTTGGTGTTTGAACTGCATTTCAACGATGGATTAAATTGTATGAGACTTCTAGTGCGTACTTGCAACCTGAATTAACGTTGAAGTCCAGTTTTTTCCTGTGAAATAGTGAATTTAGATTGCTGAATCACGTGTCAAATCAGTCGATCTCGAACTGTGGAAGTGTTCACACGCCTTCGGCTTTCGCAGTAATTCCAAATAAAGATCTTTTGTGAATTGAAGTACAAATTTAACATAAGTGTTTATAATTAGTGCAATAGCGCAGTGGTAGAGTGGCCGACAGTTCGATTTCAAAGCCGGGCGTCAATATTTTGCAAGCTTTTTTTCACAATCGTGAAGTGGAAAACTTTATTGGTTGGGAAAACGAGCAAAGGAGGAGGAGTTCAAGCACCGTTGCATCGAAAGGTGTCCTAGGGCCAATGAGGCCAGCAATGGCGTCAGCTGAGGGAACATCGAAAAATGTTCCCCTTACAAGCAGTGATTCTGTAGCAACAACATCAACAGCCATAACAACAACGGCAACATCAGCAGATGTAAATACCAAGCGCAGAAAGTGGATCAAGTGTGCGCCGAACTTGGTAAAGACGAGGTCAACCGCCACTTCAGCAAACCTGCCATCTGGGGCGAAGACGTCGGAAAGAGATGTGATGTCAGAGGCAGCGCAAAAACAACTCGATACGGCACCCTCAGGTCAAGAAGAGGGTATCGATTACATGTTTGAGGAAGGAGAAGCGCGCTTCAGGACGGGCGGTAGCAATGCCTTCGTGAACCTCTTCACGTCAGAGGCGTCCCCTGAGGAGGATGAAGAAAATGAGGAGCAAGTAATGCTCAATAAAATTGGAGCAGTTGAGGCGGTGATTCAGCGTCTAAAGTCCGAAGTGGATCCCATAATGCGTGCACTTAAAGCCAAACAAGAAGCTCGCATGCAGAAGGAGAACAAAAACCTGGAATGCAAAAAGTCGCTACAAGCACAAGAAACAGTAGCGCAGCAGCAACAACAACAACAGCAGCCAAAAGACAAGCTGCAAGACAAACAGCCACAGCAGCAGACCCGTTGCTAAGGAGCAACGGCAACAACAGCAGCAGAAAAAGCAACAACCGCAACAGCAGCAGACAAAACAGCAACATCAGACACAATTGCAGCAGAAGCAACCGCCACAGCCGCCGATGATTGAAAAAGAATAGGTGCCACCCATAAATACATACAAGATGAAGTTACAGGATACCATAAATCTATGTAAGTCAGCCATAGGTCAAAACTTTACTATTAAAAGATTAAATAAAGATAGACATGCTCATTTCACAGTGGAGCAGCAGACAAAAATAAAGGCACTGCTAAAAGAATCCAGGACTGAATTCTTTAGTTTCACCCCTAAGGGCGAAAAGTTGCAAGCGGTCCTTTTATAGGGTATAGATGCCTGCACCACAGGTGCTCTTGAATGAGCTCCGCAAAAAAGCTAGCGACGATCCAAGCCGACGGGTCAAGCCGTTCGGTACAATAAGAGCTAGGCGGGAGGAGCGGAATCTTCCCTTCTTCCTTGTTCATCTCTCACACAGCAGCAAACTGGATAGTTTGCGGAGTACTCGTATCTCCATGCTCAACTACCAGGTTGTAACTTGGGACAAATTAAAAAGGCGCGCCGACATGCTTCAATGCATGCGCTGCCATAGGTTCGGCCACGCCGCAGCAAACTACGAAATGCAGTCACGCTGCATTAAGTGTGGAGAGAACCATAATGCAGATGAATGCAAGTTAGTGAAGGAACGGGTCGAAGATAGGACCCAGCTCAAATGTGCACTCTGCCGAGGCGACGGACACCCTGCTTATTAACGGGGATGCCCGACGTTTCAGCTAATAAAGAATAATAAAGCAGCAAAGCAAACAGTGGTAGAAAAGCGTCCAACAGTGCGCCCTCCTACAACAACGCCCGTCAACCCCAAATTTCGTATGCCCAAATGGCGCCAAGAGGGGGAGCACTCTACATCCCACACCAAAGGTTACCCAACAGGCCCCCGTGCCTAACGCGCTGGCGGCACATGCGGATAGGGCCAGCTGACTGGACTCCAAACCCAGATCAGGGAGCAGGGGAGTAGGGTGGATCATCTCTACTCTGTTTTTCCGAGCTTAACGCAACTTATAGGTTAAGGGCGCGCTGCCGGAGAGGCCCTTTAAGATCCTAGCTGTGAATATAAATTCACTGATTAGGACCGAACGTAGAGCGAACTTATTCCAATTGCTAAAATACCTATGTCCAGATGTGCTTTTGGCTAGCGAAACTAAGCTTAACCAGAAACAAAAATTCACTAACAACAATTACAATATCGCATGAAGAGACCGACCCAACCCCACGTAATAAGGTAATATATAATAGTGATGTGCGAAAATTTCGAACGTTACAGGCATGTATCATATGAATTCCTCCCCAACAGGGGAAGCGAATGTATGTAACCACTCAGTTTATGACAGAGCTTGAAAAGCTTTTTGAATGCTTAAGATTGGGGTCGGAAGAGAACTACTACATATTGGCTGGTGATTTGAACGCAAACATATAGATTGGGGAAATCAAATACAAAATCCTAGAGGTAACCATTTATTTAATTGGATTGGTCGATACAACCTTGAAAATCGCATCCACCTTCGCGCTACAGATAAGCCATCATTTCCAAGGAGCAGCGCCTATCTGGATCTATTGCTGAAAGATGCTAGACTAACAATACTGACACTGTGGGTCATCGGCCAAGAAATTGCTTACGAACGATCGAGTACGACAGTGACCACTGCGGACTCGCTGCCGTAACACAACTTCCAAAAGAGCTTATGGAGTTGGAGGAGTATGTGTCTGTGCATACTTACAACTACACTAAGGTGCGCTGGCTATGCTCCTCCAATGCCTTATTGAGCGAATTATGTTCGAATGGTTTATCCACACCAAATGGCAGAAACCGGACAAATACTGAAATCGACAGATACTTAGAACAAATTAACGAAACGATTTTACGAACAATGAACAGAACAATACTGAAATACAAAGAACGTAACGCAACTGACATGTACCGTAACGCGACCAGTTACGCACTTCACAGACAAAAAAGTGCAATACTGACAAAACTAAAACGCTTGTACACACGGTTTACTGAAATACGAGATCTGGAGATTAGGACACTGAAGTCGTCCATCAAAAACATCAACAAATTGATCAAAGAAAATTATAGGTTGCCTATTAATTTGTTTTGGGATAATAAAATTCGGCGACCCAAGTATGTTCCCAAAAATTAATAAGATTTGTAGAAGAAAGGATCAAAACGATCTTCCGTGTTTTAAGCTCCAGAGGCCGACAGAAATCAGAGACGTACTTTTGACAGCAGGCATAAACCCAGATAATGCCGTATTGGACGATGACCTCTATATAATCGAAGATCCGCAGCAGAGAGTGGAGGCTGTGGGAGCTGCTTGCCAGCAAGTGTACAAGGTGAATGCTAGCATTCGCCCGAATCATGACCTGGAGAACAGAGCTCTGCTTCATCACTTATGCCTCCGGAACGATATAACCGAATGGCGATCTGAGAACCTTGGTTTTACCGGGTTTAATAATGAAGATTTGGCAAACGCCATAATCGCCGACCGAAATGGGCCCAGTCCTCCGTTCATTTCGAAGAATGAGCTCCAGCTCATATCCAATGTTGTACTACAACATTTGCCCCAAGAAGCAGTTGACATTTATATCACATTGTTTAACAACGCGCTGAATAATGCATATAATCCACTGCGGTGGAAGACAGCTGTGGTGCAACCTCTTACAAAAAAGGGAAAGGACAATTCCAATCCGGCGAATCTCCGGTCGATAAGTCTTCTTCCAAGTATCAGCAAAGTATTTGAAAAGGTTATTAATAGGTCTCTATTCAAGCGGGCGGAGGCCAAAAATATCATCCCGGATAATCAGTTCGATTGTAAGGCCAGACATGAAACATTTCGTGCGGCGTCTAAACTGGTTTCTGATATCCAATGGAACAAAACTAAAAATCAGTGTACGGGTGCCTGTCTGGTTGATTTGGGGAAAGCCTTCCACACCATATGGTTAGAAGGTCTCTATCTAATGCTTACTAGACTTGGTATAAGTAAGCCGCTATTGTATATGCTTTATGACATGCTAAATGATAGAAAGTTTGTCGTCAGGATTGGCAATGTAACTTCTACCGCAACTTTTCATATTGAAAATGGTCTTCAGCAGAGAGCAGTTAACTCGCCGATTCTATTCACTATTTAAACCAGCGATCTGATAGATAGTCTGACTCAGGCAAAGCTTACTAGACTTGGTATTAGTAAACCGCTATTGTATATGGTTTATGACATGCTAAATGATAGAAAGTTTGTCGCCAGGAGTGGCAATGTAACTTCTACCGCAACTTTTAATATTTAAAATGGTCTTCAGCAGAAAGCGGTTAACTCGCCGATTCTATTCACCATTTACACCAGCGATCTGATAGGTAGTACGCGTACGCCGATTATCTAATTGCGTACAGAACAGCTCATACAGTTGAGGCCATCAAAAATCTTTTGCAGAGTGACTTCGACAAGATTCAGCGATATTGTGATGACTGGAAGTTGAAAATCATCATCCAGAAATCAGAAACTATTCTGTTTAGGACTCCGTTGCCTAGCGCGTCAAGGGATATGAGAAAGAACTGGCGCACGCTGCTGATCGTAGGGCCACATATACTTCCACTGGCGAGTAAAAGTGTAGTAAAGTACCTTGGTATCTGGTTGGATCAGTATTTATATTTCGACAGACTTATAAGTGCTCCTCTGGCCAGGGCTAGGGGAGCATTTGCCCTGACAAAGCGATTGCTTCATAGCAACCATCTTGACAGTAGGGTGAATGTAATTTGCTACATGGCCTTCATCAGGCCGATGATGGCCTATGGATGCCCGGTGTGGTTCATCGTTGCCCAATCTCATATGGAAAAGATTCGGGTGTTTGAGAAGCAGTGTCTTAGACGTTGCCTTGGATTACACAGAACACCAGAGTCGGAGTACACATGCAATTATTCCAACCAAGTTCTATACAACGGAGCCAACCTAAATAGAATAGGTAATATTTTGTTTAAGCTGATTGCGGGTCACATTGCAAGAGCGATGTCCTTAACCAACAGCTTAATTTTTGGGGCTTATTACCCCAATGGCGAATACTATGAGAATGTGCGGCTAAGCGGCTACATCCCTCCCGAAGCATTCCTCAATTTCAGTCGAAAATTAAAATATGTATTTATGCGGGGGCATATGTGCATGAATCTGCGGGTCTATACATGTATGTGCGTACGTATATGTATGCACATATGTACATGTATGTGTGGGGTGCATGTAGCTGTGTGTCTGCATGCGTATGCAAAATATAAACAAAAAAATTAAAAAACCACAACAAAAATGTTGCTATGGCTGTTATAGTTTTTAAGAAGTTTTAAATGGTTTTGGGTATTTTGAAGTAGTTTAAGTTAATTTTAGTTAGTATAAGATAGTTGTATCTAGTTTTAATTATTTTAAGTCTAGCTTAATTTTTAGTTTATAAGTAAAAAATAAAAATATGATAAGATACCGAGTTCTTTGCGAATAAGTTTTCTTGGTTAAATAAAAATAAAATAATTAGATTTAATTAAAATAGTTTTTAGATCGAAAGACATTAGTTCTAAGAGTTATAGTTTAGTAAGAGCGCCCGTAGAGGGCCAGTAAATTAGTTGTAAGTTATTGATAATTAGGCTAGTTTTATGAATGTTTGTCTAGCTTTAAGATAGTTATAAGGTAAAAATAAATAAAAATGAATTACAAAAGAAAAATCACGTTTCCAATATTTAAGCCACGTTTGTACAAGTAGCCATTAGTAAACTTATGGATTAGATGTGGAATAAGCATTAAATATTTACTAATAGGGCTGCTAATGTAAATCGGTAAGATTAAATCGTTAGGTTGAATCAATTCAAATTTTTGTACATTTCACGAAACTTTCAACTTAACCCCCTATTGGTGTTAAAATTGTCCTTATAGCTTTTCCTTCATATGTGAGCTCCAAACGAATGTCGCAGCTACATAATAATCGGCAAAGAAGTAAAAACTTTTTCGTTCCTCACGTTCAACTTTCAAAAGTTCTCAACCCTAAATTTGTTTCCATATGCTATCAGAATGTCAGGGGCTTACGCACAAAAACTTCTGAGGTTTACTTGAACTCCCAAAAACTGGCATTTGATGTATTTGCTCTCACTGAAACTAATCTGTCGACTGACTTTAATAGTAACGAACTCTTTGCTTCTGATTACAATGTTTTTCGAAAAATATTTTAATGTCTGATGTTTGCTCAAATAGTTTTTCCACTGGTCTTGGTGTCCTCTTGGCACTGCACTTCAAACCTTACTCATCATTATTATCCATTCCTAACACTCTGCATCGGGAACTGGTTTGTGTAAAAATTCGTTTATCTAAGCGTTTCCTGTATATTTTAGGTTGTTACATACCCCCAACCCAACCAACCAAAGTGAATATCAGCTATTTGTAAATGCAATTGATTATGTGGTTGTTAATACCAGCTCGGAAGATGACATAATCATCGTTGCACATTTCAATCGTACTCGATTAATTCGGGATGTTTGTGATGAGATTTGTTTCGTCTCATCCAATGCTTTTTCTGAAAACGAAATCTCATTTACTGACCGTCTTGTTTCTTCTAATCTCGCTCAAATGAGTGGTATTAAGAATTGCTTAGGGAGACAATTAGATTTGGCCTTCTCATCTGACGCATACAATACTGAGGTCATTGAAAGTATTTATCTGCTTTCAAAGCTCGATAGTTACCACCCTCCCATATCACTCACGTTCGGTTACGAATGTGATATTATCCATCCTTACTCTCTCGCGATTCAAAAATTCAATTTTAATAATCCTAACGATCTTATTGGTAACATCAATTTTGAATTTATATCTAATATTGACATTATAATTGACACCTTTTATACCCATATACATAACTGTCTTTCACAAGATATCCTAATTTTACTACACAAAAATGTTACTCCTTCACCCTCTTGGTATAACAAAGAACTTCGTTCACTTCGAAACACAAGAAATAAGCTTTCGAAACAATTTCTCAGGTCGAAGTCAAATCAAGACTTTCTAACATATGTTTCAATATAGCTTTTCAAATTTGTGCCAATCTCTCTACACCAGACGCATTATCCAAACTCAATCTGATCTTATGTCTAATCCAAAATACTTTTGTCAATTTATCAATTCTCAAAGAAAATCGATTCAACTATGAAATACTCCGATGCTTCATCCGTTGACCCAAAAATTATCTCTAACCTTTTCGCTGATTTCTTTAGTTAGGCATTTTCTTCATATAACATAGATATAGATCATAACTACTTCAACTTTATGCACGGCTGCACTCACACTACCTTATCATCGATTATCTTTTTTCCTTTTAGTAGTTGATAAAATACACCTACTTAAGGAAGACTACTCGTCTGGCCCGATAGGATTCCTCCTATGGTCCTTAAAAAATGTGGCTTAAAACTAACCCAACCCCTGACAGCTCTCTTCTAACTATCTATCTCATGTGGGGTGTGCTTCCAAAATAATAGAACAACTCTTTCATTATCCCCGTTCATAAAAAAGGATGAAAATATAATGTTTCTAACTATCGACCTATTGCCACAATCTCTTGCATACCTAAACTTTTCGAGAGTTTAATTCATGACACCTAGCTCCCTCATTGCAAGCAACCCTTTTCTCCGAAACAACATGGCTATCGTAAAGGAAGGCCTACAATCACTTAGCTCACTGAGTTTGTTTCTAATACCATTTATGCTTTAAAAGATGGTCATGAAGTTGATGCAACTGAAACTGATTATTAAAAAAAAGTACCTACGGTAAATATTATTAACACCCCCAGGACTGACCGGAAACTTTATGTTCTGCCCTGGCCAAAGCTTGCTAGAAACAATGTGGTCGTGACAGTACTAACAAATAACCGAATTATCCCTGCCTTCCTAAAGAGGTCTTTGGGAAGGGGCTGTCCTACATCGGACCGGTCAACGAGATCCAAGAAAACTAGAACACGAACGAAATCTTATAGCCCGAGCGAAGATGCAGTTTACCAGAAAGGCCATATGCTCAGGTGTTTTTTAAACAAAAAATTTAAAACTTCTTTAACTGTAACTTGAATATAGTACCTCGACCCAAAACAACACTAGACACACTAACAAAGAACACACAACAGCTTATTGCCCAAATTGTCTTCGCAGGCGACTAAGAATCGTAATAACAGCAGCGGCCTTTAAAACTGCGACCCTTTTACCATTCCCTTCGCTTTGCAGATCAAAGATAGGAAGCTCTCCAATCGCCGGCCGACAGAACCAAAAAAATAACGTTTATTTTGCCTAAATCACCGGAAGGTATTAAACAAAATATATTTTTTTCTCTCAAATAAACTTACTCCCTTTTTGGTAGATATACTTTCAGCAAATGGATGTTTAAAATCGCTGATGCTGTCAACGGCCTAGCATCGCCCATAACCTGAATATCAACTGATAAACTAAGCGAATTGGTCGGAGTTTAAAAGATAAACGATACCTAAATATACATCAAAGCAATGCAGTTAATAAACTCTGCATATCCCCATGCTGTATCCGCAATTGTAGATGCACTTCTGTCGCTGACTGTGTAGGTTTCCAACAACTAAACTTGTCTGCTAAGTGGGCAACCGTGAGAGAAAAAAACTCTAAAGAATGTGTCTATTAAAGCATAATTACAAAAAATGCTCCTCAAGATCAGTTTGTGAGGAAAATAAACTGCCGGTTAAAGCATCATAAGCTTCTTGATAATTACGATGACAAGCAAATTGGAACCTCTATTCAACCTCACTCAAATATTCGTCGTAATTCCAACACTGCACTGCCTTGCTTCGGGTTGTTCCTGTCACACTCCTTGGTAATAAAACTGAACTGATAACATTCGCGTTTTTAGATGATGGTTCTTCTGTCAAGAGGTCGCTAAGCAATTGAAAGTTATAGGAAAGCCTGAACCATTATATTTGAAGTGGACTGGTAACACATAGAGATATGAGAACGCTTCAGAGGTTATCATTTTGTAGATCTGTACCACAACACCAAATGCTGTAGAGTATACTCTGGCTGATGTCCGCACAGTAAAGACTCTTCAACTTCCATATCAAACAATAAACCCGAAGGCTTTAGAAGACAGATTTCAACACCTGAAATTACTGGATATAAAAAATTATGAAAATGCAGTTCCTCGTTTGCTTATTGGCCTCAATAATACCCAACTAGGATTTCCTTTGCGAAGTAAAGGAGGAAGTTTTTTGGAACATGTAGTAACCAAAACGCGACTTGGATGGATTGTACACGGTAACTAACTCGACGATTCTTCTACAGATTAACTTCCTGTTATTCACCATATTACTCACATTTGCGAATGCAATGATGACACAATAGAGCGATTGGTAACAGTGTCCATGGATACAGATAACTTGGGAGTTTTGAAATCGGAAAACGCCACTTTATCAAGAGATGATCAGCATGCCTTGGACATTCTAGAAACTTACATGGTCCGAAAAAAACGGATACTTGGAACCCAACATGTCCGATAAAATAAATACGATAGTTCAAGAGTATGTATCTAAAGGCTACACTCATAATTTATCAGCAAGAGAAATATCCGAAAGACACAAAAAATCCTGGTATCTACCAATATTTCCTGTCTTGAATCCTAATAAGCAAGGGAAACTAAGAATAGTTTGGGATGCGGCTGCCAAGTCCCAAGGGTTGTATTTGAATTCAGTTCTGTTAAAGGATCCAGACCAACTAACATCGCTTGTTTCCGTGATTTATAAATTCAGAGAGAATGCTGTTGCTATTTGTGCGGATATCCAGAGATGTTTCACCAGATACAAATTCGAATTCGCTCCGACGAACGTTCAGACGTCTATATGATGACTGTCATGAACTTTGGTGCTACGTGCTCTCCTTGCGGTGCTTAGTATATAAAAAACCGAAATGCCGACGAATTTGCACACGAATACCCTAGAGCTGTACGTTTCATACGCGAAAACCATTTTGTCGACGTTCTGATGGATAGTGTTGCGACTGAAGTTGAGGCTTTTAAACTCGCTAAAGAAATTAGACATATTCCTCGACGCGGATGTAACAGGATTTCTAATTCCTCCCGCGTACTTTAAACCTTGAGCTCCGAGCCTATCAAACAAATTAACTTGAACATAAACGTAGAGCCGGATACCGAAAATGTGTTAGGCATGTGGTGGAGTACCTCTACAGCCTGCCTAGGTTTCAAACTTTGTTCTAATCTTAAACAGACGGAGATTCTAAGAGGCACCTACGAAAAGAGAAGTCCTGATGATTCATGACAATCTTTGATCATTGTAAAAATACTTTTACAAGAAATCTGGCGTTCTAAAATTGAATGGGATACGCAAATAAGAGATGCAGAATATGAAAAATGGGTGAAATGGATTCGTCACCTCCCAGAAATAGAAAATCAAAATATCCCTAGATGTTACATCAGCCCAAATGCCTTTTCGAAAGAAAGTGAACGACAACTGCTTCTTCAATGACGCAAGTGAGAATGGGTTTGCAGCGGTTGCGTACGTAAGAACATTAAACGATCAAACCGTTGAATGTTCCTTAGTCGGTGCCAAAACAAGAGTTGCACCCCTTAAAAGTCTCTCGTTTCCAAGGCTGGAATTTCAAGCCGCCGTTCATGGTGCTAGGTTAGCACGATCTATTTTGAATGCTCACTTTTCCAAATATTGTAAGCAGTTTTTATGGTCGGACTCAAAAAAATCTGCTAAGCTGGATACGTTCTGATCATATGCGATATAGACAATTTATCGCGTTCCGGGTAAGTAAAATTTTAGAACTTACAAAAGTTTCGCAATGGCACTGGACTCCGACAAAGCTTAACGTAGCCGACAAGGGAACAAAGTGGAAACGAATTCCTTTTCCAGACCATTCTCTCTTGTAGGAATAGATTATTTCGCGCCGATGAAACTCATCGTTCACAGAAGAACCGGAAAACGTTGTGGAGTTCTGCTTACGAGCCTCACCACCAGACGTCGCGTACTCTTTATCTTCGGATTTCTGCATTTTACCCTTGCGAAATTTTGCTGCAAGACGTAACACGAACTTCATAGGGGCTGATAAAGAATTTGTCTACAAAATGTTGACAAGGAAAAACTGATGGTAGCCTTTACATCGACAACAACGAAGTGGACACTTATAGCACCAGGATCGTCACATATGGGCGGTAGCTTGGAGCGACTAGTGCGCTCCATAAAAACAGTTCTATATAAAATAATGCCTACTCCCAACCCGTCGGATGAGTTTCTTAGAAGCATGTTGCTGGAAGCCAAAAATATTGTCAACTCTCGACCACTAACCTATATTCCTGTTGACAATGAAAGTGATTAGGCCCTGATGCCTAATCACTTTCTTCTAGGTTCTTCGAATAGATCAAAACCACTTGCTGTCTTCGACGATAATTGGCTTGCTTCGCAGCAGTTTGCGGATCACTTCTGTAGATGGCGGATAGGTGAGTACCGCTGACTCGACGCACAAATGGTTTAAGCCAATGAAACCTATTGAAGTGGTTGATATTGTGCTCATATTAGATCCGAATAGACCTTCAAATGATGGTCAAGTACGAAGTGCGTTTGTTCAGACTCAGATTGGCGTGTACGAAAGTCCAGCTATTAAGTTAGCCGTGCTAGATGCATTTATCAAGCAACTTTAATCCCGAGTAAAACTACAAGGGGGGAGTGTTAATCGCTCAAATACTGCACAGT
The DNA here is from genome assembly GCA_910595825.1 of Philhelius pedissequus. Taxonomy (NCBI): domain Eukaryota; kingdom Metazoa; phylum Arthropoda; class Insecta; order Diptera; family Syrphidae; genus Philhelius; species Philhelius pedissequus. The sequence goes on from OU343160.1 coordinate 236,717,444, forward strand.
GTAAATATACATATGTACATATATTCATATAATTTCAATCTTAACTTAAAATTGCCAAACTTTATTTAAACTGAACCTAACTTAACATATCATATTACATATAACCATCCCTTTCTTCAATTTCCAGCATCTTCGATTGTGAATTCGATAAGAATGTGGCTGGATATACATGTAACATGTGAGCAGGATCTAACAAAAATATAAAAGAATATAAATTAGTAGAAATTGAACTAAGCAAAAACAAATTATATGAAAACTAAAAAGAAATTAGTTTCTAAGTAAGTAAGTAAGTAAAAATTTAATATTATAAAATTAATGTAAGCTTTACTAATAACTTCAATTTCGCAATAACGAAATTTGTAACTCGCAAAAAACAACGTGTTTACAAAGGTTTCTGTTGCCGCCAAACTGCGACAACACTACCCATGGCCAAGAAGAAGCTGTGCTGTCTCAACAAGCGCATGGGACGAGAACCGCCGAACATACAAAATGATAGAAACACTAAGAATTCCTCATTACTATATCACTAATAACCCAACCGTCAACGCGGAACGGCAGCTACATTTCTTCGTAGATGCTAGTGAGTACGAATTTGCAGCTGTGGCATATATAATGATATAGTTGATATGGTAGAATGCTCGCTTATTGGTGCCAAGACGAGAATTGCACCCCTGAAAAGTCTCTCGATACCCAGACTTGAATTACTAGCCGCTGTTTTGGGTGCTCTGCTCGCAAAGTGCATAATGAAGTCCCATAGAATGAAATTTTCAAAACTTTTCCTTTGGTCAGACTCTAAGAACGTCCTGAGTTGCATTCGATCAGGTCACCGGAGGTACAGACAATTTGTGGCGTTCCGAATAAGTGAAATTATAGATCATACCGAAATATCACATTGGCGTGGTTGGATTCCCACGAAGATGAACCTGGCTGATGAAGGCACTAAATTGCAGAAGTTGCCCGATTTTAAAGCTTCAAGTCGGTGGTTTGACGGACCAGACTTTCTCAAGTCACATCCAGGAACCTGGCCACAAGAAGCTAACCAAGAAAGTAGCACTGTAGAAGAACTTAAGACGTACGTCATCAATGTCCACGTCTCTTCAATCAATCAACATCACTTGAATATTAAGAAATATTGAAGTTTTGTTTCAAATACAAACCAAATGTTTTTATTTTTAAATTGTCGTACTTCGGTTATCTATTGGTTCTAATGTCCTTGCAATCTTTTTTTCACGTGTACAAAAAAAACCAAAATACAACAAAGCCTCCGTTCATAAAAAATACAAGTAGTATGTTTCAACTTGGTTTCAACGATATTTATTCAAGCATTTTGTTTGTTGCATTCATGTTATGCAAAATATAATGAAACGACAACATAACAACAAACATTTAGAGTTTCATCTTTATTTTAATGTTGTATCGAACGCAAGCGTACGAGTTCTGAAAGCACTAATATTAACAAGACCGCAATTCTATATATTTATATTTTACATGTATGGGCTTATATTATTCATTATTATTTTATTTATATTCTACCTATATACGAAAGCGCATACAAAAGAAATTGCGTCTTCCTTTTTATTATTATAGTCTTCATTTGGCATCGGCAGCGGTCAGTCGGCTTATTATAAAAAATAAATATTGGGGTTTTTCTTATGCTTTTTCCCAATTGAAATCATTGCGTTTTATTTGTATCAAAATAAATAAGTTTCTGGTTTCGGGTTAGTTCGGGTTTATACATTTGGTCCATACGAGCTGGATAGCGGCAAGCGACCTATGGTGAAAAAGTCCGCGAGCTATACAAAAAGTCCGCGAGTTATATATATACAAAAAAAGAGAGTCCGCGAGCTTATATTAAATAATAAAATCAGCGATCTAATAAAAATAGTAAATAAATACCGCTAGCTAAGAAATAAATCCATAAAAAAGAGGCAAGCTACAGCCCATATCGAAATCGCAAGTTTTTGGTGCCAGCTTTGATTTAATTCATGTTACAAAAGTGCGAGTAATAAATTCGGCAAGGTACTCCGGCTACATATTGGTTCCATAAATGCATCGAATGCTATATGGAACCCACCAGGTGAAGTATATCTATATTCAGCAAGAATATCACACACGGCAATCTGCCTTATGGTAAAGTATGTATATATTTCCTTTTTTGCAAACAAGCCTCAACAAATCTGCCAGCCGTTAGTAAATTTAAATTGGTGGAGAAAAATAAATTCCAAATATCCGCTTTATCTTTACGTATGTATAAAGTGCGATCGGCGAGAAAACAAATTATATTCAACAGCCAGTATGAGTAACCCGGCAAGCAGCAAAATACCGTATACACAGTTAAGTGTGAAGAAAAATTGGAAGGGGTAGGATGCCAAGCGACGGCTGCTTCTTTTTTCATTTTTTCGTTATTTCTAAAGTTTCAGGCAAGCAAGGCGGATCGCCACGAATAAAAATTTGAAGTTAGAGCATAAAAAGTTTGTTTGGCTAGTGTTTGTGTTTTCGGCATTATTAATATCAGTAAGTGATTGTTAATATTCTTTAAATTTTTTATACAAATTGCGTTTGAGCTAATGGTGCAAATAAGTTATATTGTGGGTATTGTTGTGGTAAACGAAATTGGAACGGCTAGGCGGCAACCGCGAAGAAAATTATATATGGTGCGAGGTAGATTATGTATATCTTTTGTGTGTAAGCAACGGAGACGGCGCGCCGTGGTCTTCATCAGTTTTTTCCTTTTTTTGTTGTTGTTTTGTTTCTTTTGCGTTGCTTCGGTCTGTGCTGTGACTGTGATGCTTGTGATATAGGGGTATTTTTTCGTTCTTTTTTTTTTCTTTCTTGCTAGGTATATTTATATATTTATATACGCGTGCGTGTGTGCTAGAGAATGAAGTGAAGGGGGTCGCTGAATTCATCGTACACAAATTAGGTACAAGATGTCACAAGTATCATTGCAGGGAGTTATATTTTATTTTTTTAGGCGGGGTTTATTTTTATATAAAAAATTTGAAATTTTTTGCGTTGCGTTAACACGGTACAGATGAAGCATTAGATAGGCTAGGGAGTAACAATGCGCATGGTTAAGGGTGATAAATCGTAGCCACCGGCAAGTATACGGCAAGTTTCTTTTAACTCTTTAGAGTTTACAAATTAATTTATTAGCCTAACAGCAAGGCAAAATCGCAAGGGAGGGGCTAAGATGGCGACGGCAAGCAAAAACATTTCCGAATTTTCATGAGATTTGATGAACATTACGAAAGCTTAATTAAGCTGGGCGAGCTGTCATGACTAAAGCAAGTCGGCGAGGCAGTATATTATTATGGCAATATAAACATACCCAAGGGCAGGGAAAAGATCGTGAGTGCGGCAACTAAGATCGCATTGATATAGCGAGCTAAGAATTTTTAAAGAGAAAAACCTTTTGATGAAGACCAAGGCCGAGAAAACGGCATAGTATTATATCGGCAATATATACATTTTGGTACGGCAACTAAGTCATCGAATTCGATAAAAAAACAGGCAAGTGTCCAATTATATAGTATGGCATAGGGAAACAATTTACATTTGATTTGTTATATGGCGAGTACACACATTGATTTTTGGGAAGATAATTACATCAAATTTTCGCAAACGCTACGGCAAGGTATATTTTTGTGGCTTAACATATATTGAATGGCAAGTTATTAGCAACAGGCTCACTATATTAATCTTGCATAGGTTCATGTCAGGCTTACATACACTTACCTCAAATTCCTCTTTATTTATTTTCGTTTTTTTTTATATACAGTTAAACCAGACAATAGTGACGGCGAGGACCTCCAGGTAAGGCTGGAGCGGCTAAAAGACATATGGGCGCTGATAAATGCGAATCATACGAAATGGATATCCGGCAAAGCAAATGACGTAGAAGGCCTAGAGGAGCAGCAAGCGGAGGCAGAGGAACTTTACATTAGTACCAAGGTTAAATTCAGGAAGCATATTGGACTTCTGAAACAGCAAGTGGGATTACGGCAAGGTGCAAGCGGCAAGCCATGGGCTTTATCAGATACCACAGCGGCAGGAAGTCAGAAACATGTAGGGGAGTTCGATGGCTCCCTCACCAAATGGCAAGGCTTTAAAGACCCTTTTGTGGCAGCGGCCCATTCCAATGAGCAAGTACCACTAGACTTTAAGTTTTTTCATTTAAGTAAATTGCTCACCGGCAAGGCAGCGCAGACAAGGGGGGAATGGCAGCTGACTGACAGCAACTATTTGGAGGCCTGGGCCAGGCTCAATGAGCTGTACGATAAAAAGTACCAAACATGTCATCAGCTACTAAGACAATTCTTTAATCTGCAATGTCTGCCAGCTATTCCTCGGTCAGAACATATTCAGTAGCTATCAAACGTGACACATGAGACGATGCGCTAACCTAAAGCACAAGGGGTATCAATCGAGCACTGGGACATGATTATCGTGCACATGTTACATGACTGGCTAGACGCGGACACAGCACGCATTTGCGACCTACAACGCCAGTCTGAAACTCCGACGGCAAAGGAGGAGCTGGCATTCCTATATCGGCATGCATCAGCATATGCACAACCAGCGAGCAGTCACCAGGTAAGGGTAGCGATAATTATGAGTGGCGCAGCGGCACGGACAGAGGCGAGGCAACGGTTTGATAAATTCAGAAGCGAGGGAGGGATGCAGCAAGGAAGCACGGCAAGGCAATATCAGCAGGAGGAGAATAAGCTGATGAATCCGCAAGTAAATGGCGAAAACCGATCGGCAAGGATGCAGCACAAATTCGAGCTATGCGCCAAGGGGCATCAGTTGTACCACTGCAAGCAGTTAACGGCCCTAGAACAGTCGGAAGGGTTCGTTTCGTACGCATGCATGTATTATGCGAAAATTGCTTCAAAGGTTCCAGTCAAATGGCTGAAATTAGAAAGGGGTATTAAAAATAAAGATTTGCTTGAAGCCTATTTAAATGTTTTTAATTCATATTCTCCTTCCATTGACGAGTTAGCTTTAATTCCAACAATTTCGGTTAGTGGTTGGCCCAGTGCGCGCCCTGTTCGATTCGGGAGCTCAGCCTAATTTAATTCCTATGAAATGGTGCAAAGCTTCCATATGCATACACGGCAAGCTATGAGAAAGGTCATCGGCATAGAAGGTAATACGGTTCAAATTCGTAAACAGGCAAGGGTTGGAATAGTGCCATAGTACTATTCTGAAACATGCATTGAAGAGGATTTTTGGGTACTACCAAAAGAAGCGAGCTGGTCATTAGTGGCTCCGCAAGTTAATGCGCAGCAAGTTAAGGAGAGTTCGAGATGCCATTGGCCGATCCTTCCTATTGGCGGCGAGCTCCAGTGGACATTCTGCTAGGGGTTTTTTGCGAGGGTAATGGTATGTTCGGTACCAAGTACGATCTGGGCAATGGCAGACGTGAGGACAAGCTTTGGCATAGTTTTATTTGGAGTTGACTCATTAGCTATATCAGAGCGGCAAGATGAAAATGCACCTACACTGAGATGAGTTGAAATAGAAAAATTAGACAGCTAAGTGAGACAGCTTTGGGAATGGATCAGGTGGGAGGTTGCAAGGTAATATCGGTAGAAGAGCAAGCTGTGGAAGACAATTTCACAAATACGGCAAAGGCGTAGCGATAAGTGAATCTTCATTGTTACGATTCCTCTGCTCTGAAACCTGACATTCCGGATATAGGCGATAGCCTTGAAAAGATGTTTTATGTTGGAAAGGAGGTTAGAAAGAGAGCCAGCTATGAGAGAAAGGTACATTAGCTTTATGCAAGAATATGAGAGCCTTGGGCACATGGTCAAGGCAGACAAGCCTCCGCGAGCTCGGCAAGGGAATTTAGTATACTACATACCATATCATTGTGTAACAAAGAAATTCAGAGTGGTGTAGCTTCAACGAGATTTATTTGAAATAGTAACTCGTTTCAGACGGCACAGACTAGCTTATAGCGCAGACAACAGAATCATGTTTTGGCAAGTTAGATTGGCTAGGGATCAATGGGATTGCCAGAGAATTTTCTGGCGCGAATCTCCAAAAGAAAAGTTGCAGGTTGTCCGAGAATAGCAAGATTGAATCTCTCAAACCAGTGTTTGACGGCGAGGGTATATTGCGAGTAGGAGGGCGCCTACATCGAGCCAGCGAGGAATACGAGATGCGCAATCTAGCCATAGTACCTGCAAGTTCGAGGTTAGCATGGTTGGTGATGGATCATGCTCATCGGGCAACGAAACATAGAGCCACGCAAATAATTCCTTCGGCAGCAATACTGGATGCTACGATTACGCAGCGAGCTTAGAAATTATCTACACAAATGTCCAATTTGTGCACGTTATAATTACCGACTATCACAGCATCTAATGTCAGAGTGACCAGGGGATAGGGTGCGAGTTGAAAAGCCTTTCTTATATACTGGGGTCGACTATGAAGGCCCTTTTAAGATCAAGGTATTGGATAGATACGGCAAGCGAATCAGCATAAGGAAAGTCTGGGTGAGCCAATTGTGCTGTGTTTTCAACGGCTGAAGAATCAAGAGCAAGGCTTTTCAGAGAAAGACAAATTAATAATTAATAATTTGTTAACTATTGAGTAAATGAGACATGGTTTTCGCAAGGTGCTCTAGTTGATATTTAAAATTATTAAAAGAAATTAAAAAAAAAAGTTTAAAACACTTATTAATTATTAAAAAAGTTAAAACGCCACAAACTTTGGTTAAAAAAATAAGCGAAACAAAAATTTAAGGTAGGAAAATTTTAAATTAAAAATTCAATTGAGAACGCCGACATTTTTCACCTGGCCCGCTACATGCCACCAAAACGAAAATCAACGGAAATATCCCCAATAAATACAACAATAACTCAAACAGAAATGGCTCTGAATGCGGATGACATCAAATCAATCGTTGACCAATATTTAAATCATCATCTCAAAAACATTGCAACGAAAGAAGATATCTCGTTAATTTCAAAAAACATGCAGCTACTGCGTTTGCAAAACACTCAGCTTGCAGAGCGAATCTCTACACTTGAAAGTTATTGCGTCACTTTGGAGAAACAACTCGAGGCAGTATCTAAGAAATCTAATGAAAATTCTGTCTTCATGCATTTCCCTTCAGATAAGATGGAAAACAAGCTTAGCTTTGCAACACAAACTTGTCTAAGCCTTCTTAATCTCAACGAAAATACAGAGTTATCACTACACAAAGTACAGGAAAACACAAACCGGCAAACAAAACAAACAACAATAATTCTTAGTCACAAAAATTATGGACGCTGCTCCTAAGCTCAAGAATACCGGGGTGTACATACATCGTGTGCAATCACTAATTTGCCGCACCAAGAGAAAGCAACTATTTGACATTAAAAATAAATTAAGCCCAAGAAATCCGAACACCAAAATCTTTGTTAAAGGTGCTAAACTACAAATTGGCAATTTCACTTTTTCGTATGACAGCTTTCGATATATGCAAATATCCTCAAAACAAGAGCTTGATTACATCAAAACAAACTTTGGTGATGATTCAGCATGTTTCTTTGATGTAAACAACATAGACGTCAACTCCAACAAAACCAGGAATTATGTGACACCAGCTCCATCTGTGGGTGGTCACGTATATAATGAAGGTGCAGGCCCTAGCCTAAGATAGGATCACATCGCCGTCTGCCAAGATATTAATTCTTACACAAATAATTTTAAATTTAATATTTTTTGTTATAACATTACAGGTTTTAAAAAAAAATTTATTATGCCCGAATTTTTTAATCTTATAATTAAATATGACATTTTTATTCTTTTGGAAACTTTTTTAGAAAACGAAAATAACCTGCATTATACTAAATATTTTTATTTATTTTTAATATAAATGTATACCAGCAATCAGAAACCATACACTTGGTAGAGCTAGTGGTGGTCTTATGTTTGGTATTAAAAACACTTATAAAAATATTAGTATACATTTTAAAAACTTTGAAAATTAGGTAACTCTTATAGAGATTATTCATCAAAAAAAAACATTTTCAAATACTTCCGTTGTACTTGAATTATAATGACTGGAATACGAAATATAATAAGCTATACAATTTTCTTAATAGTAACAATTATGAAAATTTGATGATAATTGGCGATTTAAATGGTCGTATAAGTGACTACCAGAACCCAATTAATTTAAATAACGGCAATTTTTCAATTGAAAGAAAATCTTTAGATACTTGTATCAATCAGAATGGTAAATATCTAGTGGAAATGATTGAAGACTTTGGATTTCTTCTATTAAATGGAATAAGTTCTAACGACTCAAGCGATAACCTTACATTTCTTTCTGTCCAAGGTTGCTCTGTGATAGATTTATATCTTATCAATGGCGATTGGTTAAGCATAACACGAAACTTTGAAATTCTTCCAGAAAATTTCTCGCAACACCTCCCTATTCTCGTAACTTGCATTTAGATAATAACTTTATAAGCCTACAGTCGACAGAAAATACTCTCAGATTGAAATGGAGTGATAAAAACTTAAACTATAATATTAGAAAGCTTAATCAACATATAGCAAGCTGACCATTCATAGAAGCGACCAATTTAGAAGAAATATCTACTTCGATTCAACGATTAGACAATCCTCAAATTTCAACAATCAAAATAGTGTTAGGAACACTGCAAAAAGGCTAGGAAAAAATCTTTTGCATTTTTGAAACTTTTCCGAAAAACAAATAACCCTGGCACCAAATATTTGTATTTACAAGCAAACCAAGAATACAAACGAATCTGTACTCAAAAAAAGAATAGATACCTTCAAAACGTAGCTTAGAAACTGAGTGTCTGTAAAGATTCAAAATCTTTTTGGAATTCTGTTCGCTTTTTAAATGGTCAGAATAATAATAATACACTTTCGATTGATGTTAATGTTCTCGTGGCTTATTTTGAAAAACTTCTGTTGCCCAATCCAAATTTTAGCATGATTAGTTTTGCCATCCCAAATATTACCATACCAGAATTAGATTCCTCATTTACAATGATGGAATTAAAATCATCTCTAATGAAAATGAAAAATAACAAAGCATCTGGCCCTGATGGTATTCCAGCTGAATTCTATAAATATGCTACTCCAGAGTTTTTTGGAATACATCTTAAGTTTCTTCAATAGGTTATACATTGAGGAGATAGTTCCTGAAAACTTAGGTGTTCCAAAATATCAGCTATCTTTAAGAAAGGCGATCGGGATCAGCCGGAAAACTATAGGGGTATTGCTGTGTTAAACTCATTGAGAAAATTATTCTCACAATTACTTTACTTAAGGCTTACAAATTGGGTTGAGCAAAACAATATAATCAGTTGCTGCCAAGCTGGCTTTGGCGTAAACATTTCGACTATAGATCAAATTTTTTGTTAAACACAGTGGCTAGGCGATTTATTGATAAAAAAAAAGTTTGTATGCTTTTTTTGTCGATTTAAAGGCTGCAATCGACACAGTCAATAGAAAGTCATTGATCTACAAGCTTTCAGTAATAGGTTTATCAACAAAGTTCATAAAATTCTATGAGAAGATGCTTGAGAACTCTAATGCTTTTGTTCAGAACGGCCCTAGGAAATCGAGAGACTTCAAATGTCAAACTGGTATTCCCCAAGGACGTGTTTTAAGTCCTTTGTTATTCTCTCTATTTATAAATGATGTTGAAAATGACATCCCAGGAGGTATTGTAATAGGTGATGTAACTATTAAGGTTCTTCATAATACAGACGATCTTGTTATCCTGTCAGATAGCCCGCTTACCTTACAACTTCAAATAAATAAGCTAAAACAGTACTGTGATAGTTGGGATCTCAAAATCAACAGCTCGAAGTCGAAAATTATTATCTTCAGATCACCCAACGGATCTATAGGTTATGGCCGCAACTGGACTCTAGGCAACGATATTATAGAAGTCGTTGATAAATTTAAATATCTGGGATATGTACTAACATATAACTTAAATACGCACGCTCATGCTAAAGAAAAAATAAAAGGTGCTAAAGTTGATTTAATCAGCATGTGGTCTAATTTTTGTTAGCAATATTTTTGTAGACTCACTTTCAAAATTCAAAGTTTTCAATGCTACAGTGAATAGCTGCCTATGCTATGGAAGCGAAGTATATGGGTATGAACAGCTAGAAGAACTAGAAAATGTTCAAAGATACTTTTTTAACCGAATCTTGCGGTTACCTAAAAACACCCCAAATTATGCCATCCATGTGAAGTCTGGCTTACCTCAAATATTTCTGAAAAACTTAAAGGCAAATGCGGATTATAATGTAAAGGTAATGAATAGATCAGACCAAAACCTCCAAAAACGGATCCTTAATATTTGTTTTAATAAAGTTTACAGTCCAGTAAAAAATTGGTACGATCTAGCTGTTACACATGACTTTCCGATCTCATTACGCACTGATAATAATGAAGAATTAAAATTGTCTTTATACGACTGCATAGCTTGTATAGATGAGACACTTTTCCAGAAATGTATAGAACGTGGTTCTCATTCAGCTTAAAGGAGTGCTTATAGGCAATTAAGTTTTATTCTAGGCGAGGATAACTATTTTAGAAATGAGTTTTCAGTTCAAGAAATGAGATTAATTTTCAAAGCCACAACTGAAATGCTGGATCTGAATTGTAGACCATATAGATCTGACTTAAATCCTATCTGTTCTCTTTGCAACCTTGGTACGAATGAAAATATCTTATATTTTATAGCGTTTTGTCCAATTTTACAAGAGATCCGTAGACTTCATTTTTCCGCAAGTTTCCTTTCTTTAGAAGAATGTATAAATATTTTGAATGGTGGCCGTGGTTGGAAGTCTCTTGTAGGATATGTTTCGCACGCAAAAAAATATCGAGATGAGTATTTGAACATGTTATGAAGAATAAAGTCACCACTACTATTTGAATAGGTATTCTAAAAAGCGCATGTCGCAGATTATTTTCGTTTTAGCTAAACTAAAAGCCCTTTTCACTTCTTTATATGTTTTTGTTTTGACTAAACTAAAAGTCCAGATTAATTATTTTTTCTTTCTTTCTAACTTTTTATATACAAAACGGTTCTAAGCTTTAAATATATCTAAAATATTTAACCAACATTAATTTATCTTTATTTATTAATCCCAAATTAAATATATGTGTATAAAAATAACTTATAACTGACTTTAAATGAGCACAACTTTGTTAAATCAAACTCTCTTATTATATTTTAAATTTTTTTTTTACGGCAGACGGCATATTTGCCATGCTTTGTAATTATTTCTTATATCTAAAATTGTATTTTATGATTTGAAAAATAAATAAAGAATTGAATTGAATTGAATTGAAAGAAAGACAAATTATGTTTGAGTATTTCTGGCAAAGGTGGCGAGAAGAATATATTGCAACGTTGAAAGAGAGAAAGAATTGACCTAGGGAAAAGAAAGTTTAAGGGTAAGGCAGCTAGTAATTATAAAAAGAGAACAGTTCCCTCCGGCCCAATTGGCCTTGGGGAGGATCAGCGAGCTAATCGAGAGTAAAGATGGCATAGCTAGATCCATAATTTTACGGACACAGGCAGGAAAATTAGGACGGCCAGTTCAAAAAATATGTATATTACCAATTGAATAGAGGTTTAGAGAAGGATCGGCAAGGTTGTGTAAGCTAGAGCAAATTATTTGTCGTAGGCAAGTTTATCTACTTCATCTACTATGCGCAAAGTAAAAGCCTTAAACGCCGAAAGAAATGCGGGCCACTGTCGCAGCAGGAACTTCTGTTGGCAGAATCAGCACTCCTAAAATAAGTGCAAGCTAGTGCCTACAGTGAGGAGATTGCAGATTTAGAAGCCAAGCGGCCAGTAGAAACGTCCAGTGCACTTCACAGTTTCTGCCCTTTTTTAAATGAATATGGTATCATTCGGGCACATGGAAGAATTTAATTTGCGGAAGGGGTAGATGGGAATGCGAAAATACTCATTATTCTACCAAGGCACCATCGAGCAACATACTTAGTCATTATGGACGTACATTGCCGCTACAACCACCAAAACCACGAGAGAGTTGTAAATGAAATTCAACAAAAATTTCTTATGTCTCAACTGAGAACTGCCCTTGCTGCAGTTATACGAGCTTTTCAAACATGCAAACACAACAAGACTAAACCGCTACACCCTATAATGGCACAACTTCCGCAAGCGCGGCTAGCTTCGTTTTGTCGACCCTTTTGTTTTGTCGGAGTAGACTACTTCGGCCCAACAAACGTTAATATCCACCGCAGAACAGGGAAAAGATGGGGTGTGCTATTAATATGTATGACTACAAGAGCGGTTGCACATTCGTTATCATCTGACTCTTTTATTATGGCGCTTCGGAACTTTATCGGCCGGCGTGGAACTCCCACCGAAATATACAGCGACAACGGTACAAACTTTGTGGGTGCAGAGCGAGAGCTGAAGGAAGCATTTCAGAGCATAGACGAATGAATTTTTGCAGATGCTTTCACATCAACTACCACAAAATGGAAATTAATTCCTCCCGAATCACCGCACATGGGAGGAAGCTGGGAGAGACTGGTAAGATCCGTAAAAAATGCACTGTACGCTATAATGCCAACTAGAAATCCTTCTGAAGAACTCCTCAGAAGCATGCTCATCGAAGTAGAAAATATTGTGAATTCACGACCTTTAACTTCCATTTCAGTGGACAATGAAATCGAGGAAGCTCTTACTCCTAACCATTTTCTTCTTGGATATTCGAATTGCTCCAAACCACTAGCAGTATTTTACGACCACTTTATGGTGCTAAGAAAAAACTGGCAAACATCGCAGCAGTTCGCGGATCGCTTCTGCAAGCGCTGGGTACGAGAGTACCTTCTCACCATTACTCGTCGTGCCAAATGGCCCATGCCCGTGAAACCAATAGAATTGGCGATATAGTTTTAATTACGGACTGAATAATGCAAGGAACTACTGGCCAAAAGAACGAATAGTCAAAGCCAGAACCTCTAAAAATGGGCACGTCCGTAGCGCATTTGTTAGAACCAACTCGGGTTTCTACGAGAGGCCTGTTGTAAAGCTGGCAATTCTGGACATCACAAACCCCCAAGAAGAAAGTCTACGGAAGGACCTACTGGGGGAATGTTGGCAAAACCCACGTAAAATAGTACTAGATGTAGATGCCTTCAAATGAACTAAAACGTCAAAAGCCCGCCATTGAGCATATCCTGTTTCTGATTTCGCTCTAACAAGGGTAATACAGCATCTAACTGATGAGTCCAACGGTAGAACCTGGGCGAAACGCATAATTTGGACTAAAGGTCACAAAAACAAAATTAAAATTAAAAGCAGAGTACACATAAAAAGAACAAAAGCAATACCTACGTATGCACATGCGTTTGTTTTAGTTTTACATTTCTCCTTAAAATTAAACAAGCCAGACCAGGGCCATTATTTTCTAGGTGTCGGAATTCGACCGAATTCCGCTAGAAAAATATAACTCACAGTGTTTGAAAGCTGTAAATTTTATTTGTGTCGGTTAGCCATCGACTAATATTTTGGGTCTTCGAAGGGTACTACGGCATCTAACTGATGAGCGCAATTGTAGTACGTTGGCGAAATGCATAATTTTAACTAAAGGTCACAAAAAAACAAAATTAAAAGCAGAGTCCACGGGCATTATATTCTATGTGTCTGAATTCGACCGAATCCTCCTAGAAAAGCATAATTCACAGTGCTTGAAAGCTGTAAATTTTATTGGTATCAGTAGCCATCGACTAACATTTTCCATCTCAGAAGGGTTGTTGACAACACCCATGTAAAATAGTACTAAATGTAGATACCTTCCAATGAACTAAAACGCCAAAAGCCCGCCATTGAGCATATACGGTTCTTTTCTTGCTTTGTACCTCGAGCACGCGCCAAAATGCCATACAAAGAATTATAATAAAACTACAGATTTGTACAAAAAGATTTTAAAAAAACTATTTTAAGTTATCATTTATATGGATATAAAATAAGTATAGTATTATTCATGAATTTAGCATTATTATCCTTGGTTAAATAAAGGTTGTAACTTTGCCGCAAGGTTTGAATTTTTTTCTGTGTCCCCTCACTGTGGAAGTTGCAGCAAGTTTGCTTCATGTTGGTAACGGGTTGTACCAACAAGGGTACTACTGCATCTAACTGATGAGCCCAACTGTAGTACCTGGGCGAAACGCATAATTTGGACTAGAGGTCACACAAAAACAAATTTAAAATTAAAAGCGGAGTCCACAAAAAAAGAACAAAAGCAATACCTTCGTATGCACATGCGTTTGTTTTGTTTTTACATTTCTCCTTAAAATTAAAAAAAAGAGTACTAGAGAATGTATATAAAATGGCGAGTGCTAATTTATAGCGGCAATTTAGCAACTATAATTACTATTGCGTGAAAATCAAAAGTTTCAACATAAACTTATTCTGCAAATCAGACAAAATTATCTTACGAATATGATGTGGAAAGAGAATAAATAAACCTTATACATTTAATTCAAAGAAGATCTGAATATTTCTCACATTTACGCAAGTATTTTTAAGGGGGTGTTCATGCAAACGTCTGGCGAAAAGTTTTATTTTTCTGCAAAGCGGAAAATTATATCGTTGCATGAATACCCTTATTGTCTTCAAAAATAAAATGTACGACTGGATCGCACTTATTTGCTCTTATGTTCGATCATATCGAATGCAAAAGATTCTTAAGGAAATGGCTAAATATATCTTTAAAAACGTGTTTTACCTAATTTTTTTACATAGAAAATGTTTTTTTTTCTAAAACAAATGGTGTGGCAATTTTAAATGTTTAATAATAAGTATCTAAGAAAAAAATTCAAAAAAAATCATCTACTCCTTTTCGAAATATTGAATTTTCAAAAAGAAATGTTTTTTTTCAAAAATTTTAAATGGTTTGGGTATTTTTAATTAGTTTATGTTATTTTTAGTTGGTATAAGATAGTTGTATCCAGTTTTAATTATTTTTGGTCTAGCTTAATGTTTAGTTCATAATTAAAAAATAAAAATATGATAAGATACCGAGTTCTTTGTTAATAAGTTTTATTGGTTAAAGGGCCAGTAAATTAGTTGTAAGTTATTGATAATTATTCTAGTATTATAAATGTTTGTCTAGCTTTAAGATAGTTATAAGGTAATAATATATGAAAATGAATTACAAAAAAAAATCACGTTTCAAATATTAAAGCCACGTTTGTACAAGTAGCCATTAGTAAGCTCATGGATTAGATGTGGAATAAGTATTAAATATTTACTAATAGGGCTGCTAATGTAAATCAGTGTGATTAAATCGTTAGGTTGAATCAACTCAAATGTTTGTGCATTTCACGAAACTTTCAACTTAACCCATATTGATGTTAAAATGACCTTATAGCTTTTGCTTCATATGTGAGTTCCAAACGAATGTCGCAGCTACATAATAATCCGCAAATAAGTAAAAACTTTTTCGTTCCTCGCGTTGAACTTTCAAAAGTTCTAAAGCCTAAATTTGTTTCCATACACTATCAGAATGTCAGGGGCTTACGCACAAAAACTTTTGAGGTTTACTTGAACTCCCAAAAACTGCCATTTGATGTATTTGCTCTCAATGAAACTAATCTGACGACTGATTTTAATAGTAACGAACTCTTTACTTCTGATTACAATGTTTTTCGAAAAGATATTTTAATGTATGATGTTTGCTCTGCACTGCACTTCAAACTTTACTCATCATTATTATCCATTCCTAACACTCTTAATCTGGAACTTGTTTGTGTAAAAATTCGTTTATTTAAGCGTTTCCTGTATATTTTAGATTGTTACATACCCCCAACCCAACCAACTAGTGAATACCAGCTATTTGTACATGCAATTGATTATGTGGTTGTTACTACAAGCTCGGAAGATGACATAATCATCGTTGAAGATTTCAATCTTACTCGATTAATTTGGGATGTTTGTGATGAGATTTGTTTCGTCTAATCCAATGCTTTTTCTGAAAACGAAATCTCATCTACTGACCGTCTTGTTTCTTCTAATCTCGCTCAAATGAGTGGCATTTAGAATTGCTTAGGGAGACAATTAGATTTGGCCTTCTTATCTGACGCATACAATACTGAGGTCATTGAAAGTATTTATCTGCTTTCAACGACCCAAAGCAACACTAGACACACTAACAAAGAACACACAACAGCTTATTGCACAAATTGTCTTCGCAGGCGACCAAGAATCGTCATAAGATTAGATTTAGATTAGATTTAGACTTTATTGTGGCTTTAAATTTTAAACTACAATGTTTGAATACAAGTCGGGTACGACCTGGTATAAAACCGTTGGTGAGATTGATATAATAAAATAACATTTTTTTCCCGTCGGCTTTATTGGTCGTAATGGTGATTAAATGCAAGCAATTTTCATTTTAATTTCCCAACGTTTGGACGGTGGTTGCCGTCTTCTTCAGGGGTGTCTTTATTTACAAAATTAAAAAGAGAATTAATGTTGTACATATTGATACAAGTAAACGAACAAAATATGACTTACATAACTTTAAATTTTAAGATTTTTAATATACATAATAAAATAGTGAAATCTGAATGAAACTCTAAATGAAACTATACTTTCGGTTTAACAAATTTATTATCTCCTTTATTGAAGCGTCTATTCACAATGGCTGCTGGTCTTCTTCTCCTCTTTTTCAAATCATTTTGCTTGAAGTTAGTTCTTGTTTGTTTTTGACAGTTCTCCTGATGACCGCGAGGTGGCATGATAAAAGTATAAAAGTATAAGAATAGCTTAAGGCTCATACTACATTTAACATTTCTTAGTAAAGCAAATTAATAACAAATAACATTATTTAGTACAAATAAATACATTACAGCTCCGCCAATCTGACTATGATTGACCTCAAACATTATTTAATCTTAAATTGATGAAGTGCGCATTAATGGGTCTAGGTGGCTTCGGGCAGCTGCTCTTGTAGTGTCCAAAACAGCTGCAGTTGTAACATCTGACTTCGGATAAATTTTGATGTTTTACGGCGGTATTTGACTTCGGTTTGCTGGCAACTGAGGTTGATGCAACAGCAATAGGTTTCAGTTGGCGTGTCACTGATCGCTTTTGCTCATAGCGGTCGAGCCTCGACAACAACTCACTGAGTGTCCTGCTATCATTGATTAGCGTGATGTTTGCGCTCTCACCATTGAACCCATCAATGATGAATGTGCACAATTCTGCCTCGGGCACATCAATTTTGGCTGCTATCAAATTCCAGGCATGACTCATCTGGACGGATCTTTCGGTGCTCCAACTGTCGATTGATATCTCGATGCGTATCTTGTTGTATGCCTTCAGCTGCTGGTAGTCGACAACACCTTGTGCATTAATGAAATCTCTTGCCGTCTCCTTTATCAGCCGGCGCACACCCAAGCACATGTCGTCTGGCGTGAACAAACGTGTCGCGATGTACTGCTCGTAATCCCTGAACCACTTTCAGATGTCGTAGTGGTTCTTGCCAGTAAATGTGTTGAGGGAATTCTCCAGATGTTCGAAGCTGACCGCCTGATGGTGACTGCTTTCGGCTGTGCCCTGCTGCATTGTGCGAATCTGTTGCTACAGATTCACCACCTCGTATTGCAGCTTCAGTACCTTGAGCTGAGCCTCCAGCTGGTCTGTTTGGAACAAAACTGTGTCATCGTCTTTATCGACAGGTTCCTCGGTGTTTTCATCAGCTGGGTCGTTGGACTGACCATCAGTCAGCTTCTTATACATGGCTCTTACTTGTTGTATTGTAGCAGCTACTGGTATCTCTATGTCGGCGGCAATGAGGGCGTCGACCATCGTCTGCTTCGTTGTCTTCGTCGAAGTTGGCATATTGTTCGCGTGACTTTCTTTATTTTAGGTTGAACCCAACACCTGAAGCTAAAATAGTGAAATCTGAATGAAACTCTAAATGCAACTATACTTTCGGTTTAACAAATTTATTATCTCCTTTATTGAAACGTCTATTCACAACGGCGGCTGGTCTTTTTTTCTTTTCAAATCATTTCGCTTGAAGTTAGTTCTCGTTTGTTTTTGACAGTTCTCCTGATGACCGCGAGGTGGCATGATAAAAGTATAAAAGTATAAGAATAGCTTAAGGCTCATGTTACATTTAACATTTGTTAGTAAAGCAAATTAATAACAAATAACATTATTGTATAAAGAAGTAATTAAGCACTTGTTTTTCCACAATTTAAAATTTGGTTTTTATTAATATCTAATTAAAAAACTTTTTTATGTTGAGCGAGTCCAGAAGAAGGTTCGGGACGTACAGCAGCCTTTAAATGTTCTGTAAATCTTATCGATAAAGATCTTGCAGTTTTTCCTATGTACACTCCATT
Organism: Philhelius pedissequus; assembly: GCA_910595825.1. Lineage (NCBI taxonomy): Eukaryota > Metazoa > Arthropoda > Insecta > Diptera > Syrphidae > Philhelius > Philhelius pedissequus. The sequence goes on from OU343160.1 coordinate 236,735,849, forward strand.
GCATTCCTTGCAGGTTACCTTATATACGCCACTTTTCGAATAAATAGTTGTTTTTGGTTTGATTTTGTTGTTGCATAGAGCATTTTTTAGTGTGAATTTATTGAAAAAAGCAGGTTTACTGTTGATTGCTGATAGTGGATTGCACAATTTTTCCGAAACTCCAGGAATATAAGGGATCTTTTTCCAAGTTTCTGATTCCTTTCCAGCGGAAGTCGGGAAAATTGATTAGCGAGCTAGTTTTCTAGATTTTTTCTGCAATAAACGTTTAATTATTTGGATATCATATCCATTCATTGTAGCAATGGTCTTAATTATCTTTAGCTCTTTCTTATAGCTATCTGTTCTTAAGGGAACCTTAAGAAGACGATTAATCATCGCATGAAAAGCCGACAGTTTTATATTCACGGGATGGGCAGACGATGCTGGAATTATGGAATGCGTTGAAGTTTCCTTTGTATAAATATCAAAAACTAGTTTGCTTAAATCAAGGAAATTAATGCAGTTAGGTCCATATTCTAAAGTAAAAGAAATATTGTCCTCCAAGTTATTCAATACAGATTCAAGGAAAGAAACAAGATTCCTTTGAGTGCCTGTCCATACACGAAAGATGTCATCCACATATCTAACCCAAAAGAATATGTTTTGTATAAGCGGACTTTTTGAAGAAAATAACTTTTGTTCCAAATGATCCATAAAGAACTCGGCAGCGAAAGGCGAAAACGAAGATCCCATTGCAAGCCCCAACGTTTGTCTGTAGTATTTTCCATTAAATTGAAAGTAGTTTTGATCCATGCATAAGGAAATAAGCTTTTTCAGTTGGTGGCATTTTTGTTCATTCTTAACACATAATGAAAGTTTATGTTCAAACAGCAATTTTAAATTAGTGTTTGGTACCGACGGAAATAAACTTTTTACATCAAAGGAAACAAGCTTCGCATTAGGTGGCAAAATTAAATTCTTAACTCTATCGATCAAATCTAACGAATTCTTAATTGCATACTTGGGCTTAAAATCTAAAACTTCAGGTAAAGTACGGGCGAGATACTTGCATAGTTTCTGTGCAGGGGCATTAAATGAAGACGACACAGGCCGTAGAGGGATACCTTCCTTATGTAGCTTAGGTAATCCATACAAAATAGGTGCAGTGGGGTTAGGGTTGCGAACAAGATATTTCACTTTTGGCTCAATTACTTGTGGTGAACAATTAATAATATCATACACCATTCTATTGTACTTGTTGGTTGGATCCTCACTCAACACTTCCAATTGCATATCACCCAAACAATATTCCATTTTTTCTAAATACTCAGTTTTTTGTGTAATAGTAATAGCATTACCTTTGTCTGCCTTACACAAAATTAAATTTAGGTCTCTGAGCTTAAATTGCATAGAGCGAATATTACTATTCACTTCTTTGGAACTGTGTGTCAAGTTATTTTTGTTTTCCTCTTTGGCAATAATTCGTGCACAATCAACTCTAGTCTCTATGTTATAATCAGGTATAGCAGCATCAGTATACACAGAGAGATCAGTAAAACTGTTTATTCGATTGCTTGGGTTAGGCATATATGCAAATTTCAGACCCATTTGAAGCAAACCCAATTCAGGTGGAGAGAAAACAACATTAGAATTATTGACCACTGTTTCTTTAAAATCAAATGTCATCGAGCTGCTGTGGGGGCTACCTCTATTATTGTTATTGCGGTTTTTTATAATACAAAGTTTGTCTAGTTTTGCCTCAAGTATTGTTTATGTGATAATCTATTTGCAGTGTCATGTACGTTATCATGCACTACGGAAAATTCTATAGCATGAAGACGAAATGAAAGTTCAGAGTAAATTACTTTAAGATGAACGCCAATGTTGTCTCTTTTAAAATATAACATTTTAAGCTCCAGATTTATCCAAGATATTTTCGCTTTATAAATAGCTACTTTACTTACTTTTGAACGAGCGTTACTTTTCAAGTTAATATAATTAGGAAAGATTTTTTGTTTTTTACATTCCGTGTTAAACCAAATATGATTGCACATTCGTTTAAACTGTATGTTCAGTCGCTTATATATCACAATTAGTTTGTGTGTTTCTACGGTTTTTATATAATCAATAGTATGAGAGTTTAACACTTGGTGGAAATTAATTTTTGACATTTTTGTATAAAGAAGTAATTAAGCACTTGTTTTTCCACAATTTAAAATTTGGTTTTTATTAATATCTAATTAAAAAACTTTTTTAAGGCCAACGCGTTTCGTCTTAGTTAGGACATCATCAGGGCAATACATTTTTTTTTCTGTTTTTAAACAAATCATACAGTTATAAAGGTTGTAACACGACACTGGTGAACAAAAGTGTTCATACAAATTAATAAACTTGAAAATTAAACATAGAAATCTGTCTTTAAAAAAGGGTTTAAACTAAGTATAAAATATGGAAAAAAATATAAAACAAAAAAATTAATATATAATATATATATGTTTTTTTTAAAATATTATATGTTAAGTAGTGGGCTATTGTTCAATAAGTCAATTTGTAAGTTTAAAATGTTTATGCACTTATGCTTATTTATTTCGAAAATTTCATATTTGTCTAATACACGTCCAGCAGGTACAAAATGTAATAGAGATACATCATCGAGAGAGCATCCATGTCCAGAAGTTTGTATATGTTGAGCGAGTCCAGAAGAAGGTTCGGGACGTACAGCAGCCTTTAAATGTTCTGTAAATCTTATCGATAAAGATCTTGCAGTTTTTCCTATGTACACTCCATTGCATTCCTTGCAGGTTACCTTATACACGCCACTTTTCGAATAAATAGTTGTTTTTGGTTTGATTTTGTTGTTGCATAGAGCATTTTTTAGTGTGAATTTATTGAAAAAAGCAGGTTTAATGTTGATTGCTGATAGTGGATTGCACAATTTTTCCGAAACTCCAGGAATATAAGGGATCTTTTTCCAAGTTTGTGATTCCTTTCCAGCGGAAGTCGGGAAAATTGATTGGAGAGCTAATTTTCTAGATTTTTTCTGCAATAAGCGTTTAATTGTTTGGATATCATATCCATTCATTGTTGCAATGGTCTTAATTATCTTTAGCTCTTTCTTATAGCTATCTGTTCTTAAGGGAACCTTAAGAAGACGATTAATCATCGCATGAAAAGCCGACAGTTTTATATTCACGGGATGGGCAGACGATGCTGGAATTATGGAATGCGTTGAAGTTTCCTTTCTACAAATATCAAAAACTAGTTTGTTTGATGAAATCGACAGGCTTAAATCAAGGAAATTTATGCAGTTAGGTCCATATTCTAAAGTAAAAGAAATATTGTCCTCCAAGTTATTCAATACAGATTCAAGGAAAGAAACAAGATTCCTTTGAGTGCCTGTCCATACACAAAAGATGTCATCCACATATCTAACCCAAAAGAATATGTTTTGTATAAGCGGACTTTTTGAAGAAAATAACTTTTGTTCCAAATGATCCATAAAGAACTCGGCAGCGAAAGGCGAAAACGAAGATCCCATTGCAAGCCACGACGTTTGTCTGTAGTATTTTCCATTAAATTGAAAGTAGTTTTGGTCCATGCATAAGGAAATAATCTTTTTCAGTTGGTGGCATTTTTGTTCATTCTTAACACATAATGAAAGTTTATGTTCAAACAGCAATTTTAAATTAGTGTTTGGTACCGACGGAAATAAACTTTTTACATCAAAGGAAACAAGCTTCGCATTAGGTGGCAAAATTAAATTCTTAACTCTATCGATCAAATCTAACGAATTCTTAATTGCATACTTGGGCTTAAAATCTAAAACTTCAGGTAAAGTACGGGCGAGATACTTGCATAGTTTCTGTGCAGGGGCATTAAATGAAGACGACACAGGCCGTAGAGGGATACCTTCCTTATGTAGCTTAGGTAATCCATACAAAATAGGTGCAGTGGGGTTAGGGTTGCGAACAAGATATTTCACTTTTGGCTCAATTACTTGTGGTGAACAATTAATAATATCATACACCAGTCTATTGTACTTGTTGGTTGGATCCTCACTCAACACTTCCAATTGCATATCACCCAAACAATATTCCATTTTTTCTAAATACTCAGTTTTTTGTATAATAGTAATAGCATTACCTTTGTCTGCCTTACACAAAATTAAATTTAGGTCTCTGAGCTTAAATTGCATAGAGCGAATATTACTATTCACTTCTTTGGAACTGTGTGTCAAGTTATTTTTGTTTTCTTCTTTGGCAATAATTCGTGCACAATCAACTCTAGTCTCTATGTTATAATCAGGTATAGCAGCTTCAGTATACACAGAGAGATCAGTAAAACTGTTTATTCGATTGCTTGGGTTAGGCATATATGCAAATTTCAGACCCATTTGAAGCAAACCCAATTCAGATGGAGAGAAAACAACATTAGAATTATTGACCACTCTTTCTTTAAAATCAAATGTCATCGAGCTGCTGTGGGGGCTACCTCTATTATTGTTATTGCGGTTTTTTATAATACAAAGTTTGTCTAGTTTGGTTCTCTGCCTCAAGTATTGTTCATGTGATAATCTATTTGCAGTGTCATGAACGTTATCATGCACTACGGACAATTCTATAGCTTGAAGACGAAATGAAAGTTCAGAGTAAATAACTTTAAGATGAACGCCAATGTTGTCTCTTTTAAAATATAACATTTTAAGCTCCAGATTTATCCAAGATATTTTGGCTTTATAAATAGCTACTTTACTTACTTTTGAACGAGCGTTACTTTTCAAGTTAATATAATTAGGAAAGATTTTTTGTTTTTTACATTCCGTGTTAAACCAAATATGATTGCACATTCGTTTAAACTGTATGTTCAGTCGCTTATATATCACAATTAGTTTGTGTGTTTCTACGGTTTTTATATAATCAATAGTATGAGAAATTAACACTTGGTGGAAATTAATTTTTGACATTTTTGTATAAAGAAGTAATTAAGCACTTGTTTTTCCACAATTTAAAATTTGGTTTTTATTAATATCTAATTAAAAAACTTTTTTAAGGCCAACGCGTTTCGTCTTAGTTAGGACATCATCAGGGCAATACATTTTTGTTCTGTTTTTAAACAAATCATACAATTATAAAGGTTGTAAGACGACACTGGTGAAGAAAAGTGTTCATACAAATTAATAAACTTGAAAATTAAACATAGAGATCTGACTTTAAAGAAGGGTTTAAACTAAGTATAAAATATGGAAAAAAAAATATAAAACAAAAAAATTAATATATAATATATATATGTTTTTTTAAAAATATTATATGTTAAGTAGTGGGCTATTGTTCAATAAGTCAATTTGTAAGTTTAAAATGTTCATGCGCTTATGCTTATTTCGAAAATTTCATATTTGTCTAATACACGTCCAGCAGGTACAAAATGTAATAGAGACACATCATCGAGAGAGCATCCATGTCCAGCAGTTTTTATATGTTGAGCGAGTCCAGAAGAAGGTTCGGGACGTACAGCAACCTTTAAATGTTCTGTAAATCTTATCGATAAAGACCTTGCAGTTTTTCCTATGTACACTCCATTGCATTCCTTGCAGGTTACCTTATACACGCCACTTTTCGAATAAATAGTTGTTTTTGGTTTGATTTTGTTGTTGCATAGAGCATTTTTTAGTGTGAATTTATTGAAAAAAGCAGGTTTAATGTTGATTGCTGATAGTGGATTGCACAATTTTTCCAAAACTCCAGGAATATAAGGGATCTTTTTCCAAGTTTGTGATTCCTTTCCAGCGGAAGTCGGGAAAATTGATTGGCGAGCTAGTTTTCTAGATTTTTTCTGCAATAACCGTTTAATTGTTTGGTTATCATATCAATTCATTGTAGCAATGGTCTTAATTATCTTTAGCTCTTTCTTATAGCTATCTGTTCCTAACGGAACCTTAAGAAGACGATTAATCATCGCATGAAAAGCCGACAGTTTTATATTCACGGGATGGGCAGATGATGCTGGAATTATGGAATGCGTTGAAGTTTCCTTTCTATAAATATCAAAAACTAGTTTGTTTGATGAAATCGACAGGCTTAAATCAAGGAAATTTATGCAGTTAGGTCCATATTCTAAAGTAAAAGAAATATTGTCCTCCAAGTTGTTCAATACAGATTCAAGGAAAGAAACAAGATTCCTTTGAGTGCCTGTCCATACACAAAAGATGTCATCCACATATCTAACCCAAAAGAATATGTTTTGTATAAGCGGACTTTTTGAAGAAAATAACTTTTGTTCCAAATGATCCATAAAGAACTCGGCAGCGAAAGGCGAAAACGAAGAAATTGAAAGTAGTTTTGGTCCATGCATAAGGAAATAAGCTTTTTCAGTTGGTGGCATTTTTGTTCATTCTTAACACATAATGAAAGTTTATGTTCAAACAGCAATTTTAAATTAGTGTTTGGTACCGACGGAAATAAACTTTTTACATCAAAGGGAACAAGCTTCGCATTAGGTGGCAAAATTAAATTCTTAACTCTATCGATCAAATCTAACGAATTCTTAATTGCATACTTGGGCTTAAAATCTAAAACTTCAGGTAAAGTACGGGCGAGATACTTGCATAGTTTCTGTGCAGGGGCATTAAATGAAGACGACACAGGCCGTAGAGGGATACCTTCCTTATGTAGCTTAGGTAATCCATACAAAATAGGTGCAGTGGGGTTAGGGTTGTGAACAAGATATTTCACTTTTGGCTCAATTACTTGTGGTGAACAATTAATAATATCATACACCAGTCTATTGTACTTGTTGGTTGGATCCTCACTCAACACTTCCAATTGCATATCACCCAAACAATATTCCATTTTTTCTAAATACTCAGTTTTTTGTATAATAGTAATAGCATTACCTTTGTCTGCCTTACACAAAATTAAATTTAGGTCTCTGAGCTTAAATTGCATAGAGCGAATATTACTATTCACTTCTTTGGAACTGTGTGTCAAGTTATTTTTGTTTTCTTCTTTGGCAATAATTCGTGCACAATCAACTCTAGTCTCTATGTTATCATCAGGTATAGCAGCATCAGTATACACAGAGAGATCAGTAAAACTGTTTATTCGATTGCTTGGGTTAGGCATATATGCAAATTTGAGACCCATTTGAAGCAAACCCAATTCAGATGGAGAGAAAACAACAATAGAACTATTGACCACGCTTTCTTTAAAATCAAATGTCATCGAGCTGCTGTGGGGGCTACCTCTATTATTGTTATTGCGGTTTTTTATAATACAAAGTTTGTCTAGTTTGGTTCTCTGCCTCAAGTATTGTTCATGTGATAATCTATTTGCAGTGTCATGTACGTTATCATGCACTACGGAAAATTCTATAGTATGAAGACGAAATGAAAGTTCAGAGTAAATTACTTTAAGATGAACGCCAATGTTGTCTCTTTTAAAATATAACATTTTAAGCTCCAGATTTATCCAAGATATTTTGGCTTTATAAATAGCTACTCTACTTACTTTTGAACGAGCGTTACTTTTCAAGTTAATATAATTAGGAAAAATTTTTTGTTTTTTACATTTCGTGTTAAACCAAATATGATTGCACATTCGTTTAAACTGTACGTTCAGTCGCTTATATATCACAATTAGTTTGTGTGTTTCTACGGTTTTATATAATCAATAGTATGAGAGTTTAACACTTGGTGGAAATAAACTTACAAATGATAACCAAACAATTAAACGGTTATTGCAGAAAAAATCTAGAAAACTAGCTCGCCAATCAATTTTCCCGACTTCCGCTGGAAAGGAATCACAAACTTGGAAAAAGATCCCTTATTTTCCTGGAGTTTTGGAAAAATTGTGCAATCCACTATCAGCAATCAACATTAAACCTGCTTTTTTCAATAAATTCACACTAAAAAATGCTCTATGCAACAACAAAATCAAACCAAAAACAACTATTTATTCGAAAAGTGGCGTGTATAAGGTAACCTGCAAGGAATGCAATGGAGTGTACATAGGAAAAACTGCAAGATCTTTATCGATAAGATTTACAGAACATTTAAAGGTTGCTGTACGTCCCGAACCTTCTTCTGGACTCGCTCAACATATACAAACTGCTGGACATGGATGCTCTCTCGATGATGTGTCTCTATTACATTTTGTACCTGCTGGACGTGTATTAGACAAATATGAAATTTTCGAAATAAGCATAAGCGCATGAACATTTTAAACTTACAAATTGACTTATTGAACAATAGCCCACTACTTAACATATAATATTTTTAAAAAAACATATATATATTATATATTAATTTTTTTGTTTTATATTTTTTTTCCATATTTTATACTTAGTTTAAACCCTTCTTTAAAGTCAGATCTCTATGTTTAATTTTCAAGTTTATTAATTTGTATGAACACTTTTCTTCACCAGTGTCGTCTTACAACCTTTATAATTGTATGATTTGTTTAAAAACAGAACAAAAATGTATTGCCCTGATGATGTCCTAACTAAGACGAAACGCGTTGGCCTTAAAAAAGTTTTTTAATTAGATATTAATAAAAACCAAATTTTAAATTGTGGAAAAACAAGTGCTTAATTACTTCTTTATACAAAAATGTCAAAAATTAATTTCCACCAAGTGTTAATTTCTCATACTATTGATTATATAAAAACCGTAGAAACACACAAACTAATTGTGATATATAAGCGACTGAACATACAGTTTAAACGAATGTGCAATCATATTTGGTTTAACACGGAATGTAAAAAACAAAAAATCTTTCCTAATTATATTAACTTGAAAAGTAACGCTCGTTCAAAAGTAAGTAAAGTAGCTATTTATAAAGCCAAAATATCTTGGATAAATCTGGAGCTTAAAATGTTATATTTTAAAAGAGACAACATTGGCGTTCATCTTAAAGTTATTTACTCTGAACTTTCATTTCGTCTTCATGCTATAGAATTGTCCGTAGTGCATGATAACGTACATGACACTGCAAATAGATTATCACATGAACAATACTTGAGGCAGAGAAACAAACTAGACAAACGTTGTATTATAAAAAACCGCAATAACAATAATAGAGGTAGCCCCTACAGCTCGATGACATTTGATTTTGTTTGGTTTCACCTTCATGCTGCGTTGGAGCATCAATGGTCTCTTCAAGGTCTTCAACATCATTAAAGATTTTTCTCGGGCGGCCTCGTTGCATAGGAGTCGACCAGGTTTCAGTTTCGCATTTGACATTTTCATTTTTTAATATATTGTGTTTGGGATTGCCTTGACATATAGTGGAGGTTGTGGCATTTGAGTCTTCCAGATTGAAAAGTCCGTTTTGCGTTTCTTCATTTGTGAATTCACTAAAGTTTCCTTGACTTTGAATATCCACAAATTTGACGTCTCTCGAGATGTGAATTTTTGTTGCGTTGGAACCCACACTCTATAACCCTTGTGTGTGTCGGGATAACCGACGAAGATTCCCTCGATGCCTCTGTCATCAAACTTTCCTTTTCCGAGTGTCTTGTCCAGGACATATACTTCGGTACCAAATGAATACAAGTTATTTAATGTTGGTGGCTTACCTGTCCATTTCATATAAGGTGTTCCTCCCTCTAGGCTTTTTGTGATGAATCGATTTCGAATATGATTTGCTGTAGCAACGGCTTCAGCCCAAAAGGTTGATGAAAGACCTAACTCCTTCAGCATACACCTCGCCGATTCAACCAACGTTCGATTTTTGGTGTTCCGTCGTGAGTCGACGCTTGATACCGTGTTCCTTGAGGATGTTATCCATTGCTCTGTTGCTTTATTCGGTTCCATTATCCGATTGTAATGCTTTTATTTGTCTGCCTGTTTGAATCTGAGCAAAATTTTTGAACTCGATGAACTTTGAGGCAACTTCATTTTTCGACTGCATAAAATACGTCATACAAAATCGACTAAAAATTATGAAGTAACGAGATCCACCATGGCACTCGGTTCTCATCGGCCCACATACGTCGCTGTGTTCGATATCCAGCAATTCACTTGAACGCTCGCTTTGATTTTGAAATGGTAAGCGTGTCAGTTTTGATGTTACGCATATTTTTGGATTTCCTTTCAACTCAGGAATAAATTCCTTTTTGGCCATGAGTTAGAGGTCGTGTGAATTCAAACGACCGAGTTTTCTGTGAAACATATCGGGGTCTTCGACAGCATTGTTTGATGCGAGGTGGCTTTGTTGGTGTTCTGAAGGCACGTAAAATAAATCACCCTCGCGTTCGGCTATAATTGTTGTTTCTTCGTTTTTTCTTGTATGAAGGCTCTGTTTTTGGTGAACACAACTATATCACCCTTGACTACTATCTTAGCAACGGATATCAAGTTGGTGCGTAAATCAGGAACGTGCAGCGTGTTATTGAGTTTCACGTTGATGTTTTCGTCTCCGTTGCGTGTTGATATGGCTACGTCATTAATTATGAAGTAACGAGATCCACCATGGGAATCGGTTCTCATCGGCCCACATACGTCGCTGTGTACGATATCCAGCAATTCACTTGAACGCTCGCTTTGATTTTGAAATGGTAAGCGTGTCAGTTTTGATGCTATACATATTTTGCATATTTTTGGATTTCCTTTCAACTCAGGAATAAATAGCTTTTTGGCCATGAGTAAGAGGTCGTGTGAATTCAAATGACCGAGTTTTCTGTGGCACGTATCGGGGTCTTCGACAGCATTGTTTGTTGCGAGGTGGCTTTGTTGGTGTTCTGCACGCACGTAAAATAAATCACCCTCGCGTTCGGCTATAATTGTTGTTTCTTCGTTTTTGTCTTGTATGAAGGCTCTGTTTTTGGTGAACACAACTATATCGCCCTTTTCTACTATCTTAGCAACGGATATCAAGTTGGTGCGTAAATCAGGAACGTGCAGCGTGTTATTGAGTTTCACGTTGATGTTTTCGTCTCCGTTCCGTGTTGATATGGCTACGTCAGCTTTAGCTGTGATGGACGCTGATCCAGATGTTGCAAGCTTTAAATTGGATCGTGTGTGTTCCCTGTTTTTGAGAAGTGACTCATCCTTACAAACATGTGACGTGGATCCGCTGTCTAAATACCACCTGTCGTCTACGGGATCTTCGTTGGTAGTGTCGACCAAGTATGATTTGTAGGATTGCTCTGCGCTTGTTTTCATGCTTTTTTTTTTAAGACAGTCGGCTGCCTTGCGTCCTTTCTTTCCGCAATAATTGCAATTATATCTAAAGGGTTGTTTTTCTGCGCTATTCGTGGTTTTTAATTTTTCGTAGGATTGTCTACTACCTGTGGTATGTTTGGCGAACAGTGCCCCAGACGGTTGATTGTTGGTTTTGCGGTTTCTTGCGTCTTGCTCCTCAATGAGTTTAGCCTTTAATGATTCGATGTCGGGAAGATTGTCTCGCGATTCATTCGCACACCTGAAATTTTCAAACGAATCAGGCAGACTATACAACAACATAACAGATGATAACTCATCATTTATGTTGATCTCCATATTTTGGAGCCTGTCTATGTTGTCGAAAAATTCGGAAAGGTACTCCCTAATGTCGTCTCCTTCAGTCATCTTGTTTTGCGTGAGTTGCTTTAACAACGTCGCCTTTCGGGTGGGGGATGGCTTCCATCTGTATTTTCCTTGTCTCAAAATTACTTTTGCACAATGTTTCGATACGTATGGCGTTGGCAATTATTAAAAAGAAGAATTTACTTTACTTTTATTGTATCTTTTGGGACTGGGCCCATAACCTATCAGAGATATGGAATAAAAAAAAATGTCTGCTTGGTTTGAGAATACAGAAAGAAGTGAAGTTTTATTCATTATCCAGAAAATTTGAATATAATAGTAACAAGTAAAGAGGGCGCAAACTGCGCAAAGTAGTTGTCATCGGAGGAGACGGAATTGCCAACTCTGACAGATTAACCAAATAGCCAGGCATCCATTGCAACGAAAAAATAGAAACAAATGTTTGTATGTGTATGTGGATTTGTAGTTCCGAAAGAATGAAAAGATTTTTTTGTTTCAAGGCGAGACAATAGAAATAAAATGTTTGGATTTGTATGTGGGTTTGGTTTGGATGTATAGATTTTTACGAATTCATTGTTGTTTTTGTTGGTAATATCAATAGATTTTTGAATTTTCATGTAAAATCTAGCCGAGTTGTTGCTACTACATCTATTACCGCTTTCACACGCCGCGAACTACTTCGTCGATCTATAATGTCGGCACGGTTTTTTGGCGTGTAAAAAGAAACTGTGTCGACACAGCGGTTCGATTTCTGGAGATCGAAGTGGTGTGTCGACATGGCGTGTAAAAGGAATCGAACTAGTACACCGGCACAGTATATGTTTTGATTTTGTTTTTTTGTTGTTGTCTGATGTTCATAATTTGAAGTTATCTTATTTGCATTTTTCCTTCGTATTAAATTAATCTACTGAATTTATTCTTGAAAATAATGTGGCGTAAGACATTTTCACTTCAATAAATTATTTTTTAAAAGTAAATTTGTCAAGTTTTCTATTTGCAAGCTGTTTTTAACATAAAATTATACATCGACGTATGTGCGTGTGAATGCTCATACAACAACGAACTACTTCGTTGACATGATAGATCGATGTGGCCTGTGAAAGCGGTATATGTGGGATGTAGGGATGGTTGCAATGTAGTTATATTTCACTATTTTAGTTGTTTCAGTATGTAGGTAGGTATGTGTATGTAATTAATTGTCTGTGGTTTTGGTTTTTGGTGATAGATTTTTATGAAATCAGATTTTGTGGAGGTAGGTACATATTTACTTATTGAATGTTGGTGTATATTTCACTATTTTAATTTTTTTTTTGTATAATCTACACGCGCTCAAGAGATTATGAATACCCTTTAAATGTTTCAACACAGCGCGGGCGTGAGGGTGAGGTTAAGGAAGAGAAAGAATGATAGGAAAGATGTGTGGCGCGATATTCGGAGACTGTAGGTGGTTGTTGTCTCAGATTTTATCTCCAGGGATGGCGGCTGAACTAATGCGGAGAAATTTCCGTGTCTTTTTTATCGATGTCCCTTATAATTCGCATTAATTTTTTTATTCTTTGTCATATTTTATCGGTATACTAGTTTTACTCAATCACATGTTGTTAGTTCTATGCCTAAACAGCATGTAATGAGTAAACCAGCAACTCATTGTATGCAATTTATTTTTAGAATTGGTTTTTAATGGAAAAATAAGAAGACATAGACTACGGCAGGGATCGAACCTGTGACCATGAGGTTGGCAGGCGAACACACAACTATCGCGCCACGGCCACCCCCCAAATTTACTATTTTACTTCACGTACATTATGTATAGGTGGTACCTTTTATTTTGGTAAAGTAGGTTATCAAAAGAAAAAGTGTGTACAATATTTTTACGTAAAAATGTTGGTAATAAAAAATATATATATATGCATACATTTTGTTTCAATTTTGGTTTTAAACACTTTTATTTCAAAATTTGTATATGCACCTCAAAAATACATATATTTTATTTCAATGTTTTTTTAACATTTTCAAGTACACATATGTACCTATATGTAAATAGGAAATTGAATAAAAAAATACATAGGTAGGTATATATTAAAAAAAATCTTTTTAGAAATTTTTACGTAAAAACGTTGGTAATAAAAATAAATATATAGGTATACCTATGTACATATTTTATTACAATTTTTGTTTTAAACATTTTAAACTATAAATGTTGGTATATAGCTACCTAGTAAAAATAAAATGCACTACTGGATCGCACGTGCTTTCTCTTATGTTCGATCACATTGTATGCAAAAGATTATTAATAGAAACGGTTAAATGTATTTTTAAAGTCGTTTTTTGCTTAATATTTCTTGAATTTTTCAAAAAAAGAATTAGGTTGACAATTTTATGTATTTAATAATATAAACTTAAAATCAAAATTTCAGAAAAAAATCGTCCAGCCGTTTTCAAAATATTGAATTAAAGAAAAAAACTGTTTTTCGAAAATTTTGAAATGCAGTAGATATTATTTGGAATTTGAAGAACCTCCAGTATAAAAATTTTTATCGAAATGGTTTTATGGCAGGTACCGTTAATAACAAAATATTTAAACAAATTTGTTGACAAAAATATAGTATTTTATTTCAATGTTTTTTTTTAACATTTTCAAGTAAAAATTTTGAAGTATAAAATCTGAAGTACATTTTTCTTCTTGTTCCCGTCAATTTGCTAGGTTAGGGGTAGGTATAATTTTTGGACTTGGAAAACAAAAAAGCTTAAAAATAAAGTTACAAGTAGATATTGTGGGAAAATATATCAGTTTTTAATGTATAATGGAATATTTCATAATGAAAAAAACTAAATAAAAAATCATTATTTGAATTCTTAACATTTTTATGTATAATAATTTCAAAACATTTCTAGGACAAAAATTTAAAACGTTAGTTTTAAGTTAATTTTTATACAGTTAAACGTTTCTGAAAAATTAAAAAACCAAAAAAAACATTTTCTTGAAAATTTAAATAGGTATGCAGTATTATTTTTAGGTAGCAAATGCATTTTGTTTTCTTAACAGTTTCTTAACATTTGTATGTCAGGTAACCGTTGTTTTTGTTTTAGGAGAGCAATTTTTTTAAGTAGGTATTTAAGATAATGTCAAAACTACTAAACTATAAGAATAAAGTTGTGACTAACAAACAGGAAGTTCAAAATGAAACAAATTTTAAATAATTTTAATAAAAAAATATTTAAATAGTTTGTTTTCCATTTTTATAATTTCATAATTACACAACTGGAGACATCAAACCCAAAATGAAACTATTGCAGAGTTTCGAAAGAATGGATGAGTCATTTTCAAAACATTGATTTCTTGTGGAAAAAAATAATTAAAAAAATTTACAATAGCTACTGTTTAAGCTTTTTAGGAGATTTTCCATAAAAATAAAAACATCGAGTGAACCGTTTTCCAGAAAAGCGAAAAACGAAAAAATAGTTCTACTAGAGATTCCAAAAATAACCATTTTCTTTTAAATTACGTAAAAGTACGTTTTCTCTTCACCAATTAACTGATTTTTTAAAACTAAAAATGGTCGTAGCCGTTTTTGAGAAAAATACGATTTGACTTTTCACCAAAAAATTAAAAAAAAATAAAACTTGTGAGCATTTTGTTGCACTCTTTTTTCGCGATGGGGTGGGTAGGTATTTTTAATAAATCTAATGTTTGTATAACTTACGATTGTAATAAAAAAAATACCGCGAACAAATTTAACTTATTATCACAAATAAACAATTAAATAATAATACTTGCGCGAACCGTCTAACCCGAAATGACTTAATTTATTTTGACAACTAATTTACCAGCAACCGAAGAAGATAACAAAATAGACTGCACACAAGCAGCACGATAAAAAAAAGCTGCCACCACGACCCCAGCTGGGTGGGTTCCTTGTGGAAGAATTTGGTATGTCCAAATAAAGAAGACAATTGATTGGAATTTATTTCTTATTACCTCGATCGAAATTGTTTTATTACAAGTACAGTGGGATACTTGTAATAAAAAGTGGGCGCCAGTAATTTAATTAAGCTAAATTAGCAAAATTCCAAATTTAATTTTCAAAATAGAATTAAACTAAAAATAAAAGCGAAGCTGAAATGAAACTCAATTTTTGTTATATACCCAGAAGGGTACTTTAATAATTTTATTTGCGAAACAGTGGGCAAGCCCTGGATTAAAAACCGAAATTTTTTTCAATTAAAAGTTACAATTTCAATATAATTTTTAAATGGCTTACTGTCAGCCGTTAGGTAAACAAAATAGCAAACAATAGAACAATTATACTGAAAATAAATGGACCGAATTCCCGTATCCCCCAATTAACTGGGATAAATAATAACGAGCTAATAAAATCGAAAGTATAAAAAGAAGACCTAATATAGATATAGAATATTTCTTATAAAAAAAGACACACAAAGAATATAAGATATTATTTAGCACTTGGACAAAATGTCCGTCCTACTTATCTTTTACTTTTTGTTTTCCTGCTCCTTCATCGAAATTTCTCCTTTACTAGTACAACGAATCTCTTTTTTTTCCAGAACTTCTTCCTTTTTCCAAAAATCTTCCTCAAAAATTTTTCTCGATTTTTTTCTTCTTTTCCAAATTTCTCGAACTTTATCTGTCTCGATTTATTCTTTTGGTAAGCTCCCACAAGAGTGAACTTTCCAGCTACAACCAATTCCTCCCTCGACCATTCCAGTCACTCACACATTCAGCCATTCGTTTTCGTTGATCATCTGTCACGACTACGGCTTCTTGGAACGCTTCTCCACCTCCAAGAGAACCTCCGTTGTCGAATCACAACAAAACTTACTCTCACTCTAACATCCACGGATTCAGCCAGTTGTTGGATATTCTTCCAACACTTGCCGAATCTTAATGGCGAGTTCAGACCTATTTAAAACAAAACTTTCGAGAAAAATTAAAAAAGAAATTAAATCGAGAAAAAGCTACTTCTGAGCATTATCTCAGTTACCAAAAAAAAAACTATTCGCAGGTGATTCAAAGCGCTTGAAACCATTACACATTTGAGAGGAATTAGAGGAAGGCATATTAGCGAAACTAGAAACCTACTCTATTAACTCAATTCTGATAACTCTTAAAAAAAATCGGTTTTAACTTTAAAACCAGAATTAAGAATTTAAAAAGCTAAACATTAAGCGTTAAAGACCCATCTTAAAATACATTATTAATATAAACTTAGGATGTACTGTTGTTGATCTTATAGTACCTAGGTAAGAGTCCGCCTGGCTCGTTACCTCTTCAGTTCATCCACTGGTATTATCCTCGTAACATTTGATTTTGGGAACCGTCTCTGTTCCAATCGCGAAGCCAATATATCTCCAACTCCTATTTTTGTTGCTTTTGCAAAATACTGGTTAGGTACACCAATGGTTGATGATACCATGGTTGCCCTCAACCTCGCCAGTATTTTGCAGCCGAAACGGAAAATAAAGCGGAAAGGAAGGAATCGAAGGATTACTTTCGTTGCGGTAAATTTTACCGTAACAAATCACACCCTTACATGCAAAGAAATGGTTTGCTTTGCTTGAAAAGTAACTAGGGAAAAGGTTTAGAGAGGTGAAAAACACAACATCCGGTTTTCATCATAAAAAAAGAAAAAAATAGTTTGGCACGATTAAAAAAATATTTAGCATCAATAAAAAAAACAAATATCACAAAAAAAATAAAATAGATAAAGGGATTTCGACTGCGGGTGATAGTGCGCAGTATATCGAAGTTGTGACCGTACGCTTCGCTAAGCGTTTTCAGTTATTTGGTACGGAACTGGGGACCGTTGTCACAGACGATCCACTTTGGAACACCAAATAAAAGAAAACCGTTCTCTTCTGACTCCCTTAATACCGCTTTCGCAGTTGCCGAACTCAAAGCGAACAACAATGGAAACTTCGTAAAGTAGTCTAATGCCGTTAAAATATAAATAAATCCCCTAGACGAATTCGGCAATGGACCCACCAAGTCCACGCACACCATTTGCCAAGCCTTTGAATTCCCTACTATCTCTGTCATAAGACCAGCTGGCTTCTCGTTAACTGGTTTCACTTGTTGGCAAATCTTATAATTCCTAACGTATTTGGTTAAATCCCCCTTCATTTTGGGCCAGTAATATTTTTCTGCTATCCTAGCAAAAGTTTTCTTAACACCCATGGGTCCTGCTAATTTACTATCAAATCACTCACTCAAAACTCTCGACCTATCACTTTTCCCTACTACTAAATTCCAACCCTCACTATCCTCGTGGCCTACGACATGCTTTATTCTTACATGTTTATAGAGCCGCCCATCTTCTATTCTCCAAGACGGGTATGCTAAGGGGCTCTTTTTTACCAACGATTTAATTTTTATCAACCAAGGGTGCGAATCCGCATCTGAGACTCCAGCTAACTCTGGAACTTCTCGCGAAAACATATCAGAAACGGCATGTTCTTTGCCCTTTCTGTGGATGATTTTGAAATCAAATTGTTGTAGCCGTATGACCCAACGAGCTAACCTACCCTGCGGATCCTTAAGGTTACTTAACCAGACCAATGAGTGGTAATCGGTCACGACAGTAAATCGAACAACTTCGACGTATGGACGCAACTTTTTAACCGCCCAAAGAACTGCCAAGCGTCCTTTTCTGTCGTAGAGTAGTTACTTTCATTCCTATTCAATGATCTACTAATATAACGAAGAGCTTTTTCTCCATTCTCACACTGCTGAGAAAGTCGCCCCCGATACCATAATCTGACGCGTCTGTCTGAACAACAAACGGCAGAGAAAAATCAAGAAAAGTCAATATTGGTGCCGTAACCGAACACTCTTTGGCTTTCCTAAAACACTCCTCACACTCTTTTGTCCACTGGAATTTCTTTCCTTTCTTTAAGAGATCAGTAAGAGGCCTAACTAAAATTGCAAAATTTGGTACGAATATACGGTACCACGAAATTGTCCCTACGAAACTCCTTATTTACTTCACATTTTTCGGTGCATGAATCCTCAACATGATTTCCACTTTTTCAGGGTCGACGTGAAGTCTGTTCCTATCTACCACATACCCAAGAAATTTCAAAGAAAGCCTACAAAAATTACATTTTTCCCTACCTACTTTAAGCCCTGCTTCACTAAGTCCTTAAAAAACTTCTTTGAGAATTTCCAGATGTTCTTCGAAGGAATCAGTGACGATGATAATGTCATCCAAGTATACAAAGACAAATGGTTCTAAATTGGGACCTAGAACATCGTCAATAAACCTTTGCCAAGTTGCCAGAAAATTGTGTAACCTAAAAGGCATCCTCAAAAATTGAAATAGACCTCTTCCTGGCAAAATTAAGGCTGTGTACTTACGCGATTCCTCCTCCATGGATATCTGCCAATATGCAGACTTAATGTCTAAGCATGACAAAAACTTCGCGTTTCGAAGCTTGTCTAAAATCGCCGAAATAAAGGGTAGTGGATAAGAATCCCTATCAGTAACTTCATTTAATTTCCTATAATCTACGCAGAACCGAAAACTACCATCGTTTTTCTTAACGAGAAGAATCGGAGGTGCCCAAGGACTTTTGAATTTTTCGATCACCCCAGCGTCTAACATATCTTGGAGTTTTTGATCGATGTGTTTTTGTATTGCAGGTGACACTGGGTAGCATCGCTGCTTTATCGGTTCTGCGGATGTCCTAACTTTGTGCTTAACTAAGCTGGTGCACCCTAATCCTTCGGTCATTGATCTAAAGAGCTCCTCTAACTAATTCTAGATGTTTATTCTCACTTTAATTCAAATCAGATTTTTGCTTAATTACTACCATGTCTGTCATAGAAGCTACCATATCTGGGCTTGAAAAAGTCCATTCACCTGATCTCAAATCTGGAACTATACTCGACAGTGCCCAAAAATCGGCACCTAAGATCAAAAGTTGAGGAAAATTTGTTATGAGCAGACATTCTATTAGCACGGATTTGTTCTCTACTTCTATTTGTAAAGAAACAGATCCATCTACTCCTACACCCGCTCCATCTGCTAACGCTTCGGACCAAACACTACTCTGTTCTAAGCTGAGCCCTAACTCTTTCAAAACTTACCACCCATCTTCTCCTACAATGTTGCGTGAAGCTCCTGAATCAAGCAATCCTAAAAACTTGATTCCAAAAATGTTTACTTCTATATATGGCCTACCATTTGCCGTTAAAGTGAAATCTAGTTCTGCCCTACGATTATCAAATTGGTCGCCAGCAGACGATCTAACTAATGCTGACGGGTCTCTCGACCTGCTGAAACAAGAGCCCGTTCCCCATTTCCCGACCACCGCCTACAATCCCTTCGGAAAACGTCTACCGCCCCACAACCGAAACAACGTTCCCGAACAATTATGGGCGAGATGCCCCTCCTTGTTACAGGTGTAACACTTAATAACCTGACGGAATGGATTCTGGGGAGCCGAAGTGACAGCCATCACTCGATTTTGCCCCGATGTACTCGGCCGGTACCCACACTCCGGTTCTAACAAATTTCTGCCTCTAGAAGGCGGCGTAAAAGAGTCCACATTGATTTTCAGAGAATCTAATTCCCTACCTAACACAGCAAGTTCCTTAACCAACTTTGGTTTAAAACTCGCAATCTGCAAGGGGAAGAAAAGGTCAACATTTTTCCTCAAAATCGAAAGCATCCTTCCCTCTGACATTGGTTCCAACAATCTGCGAAACTGTGTCGTCATTGTGGCCAAATAGACACCGAAAGACTCGTCCTTTCCCTCCGAACGACGATTAATCTCTTCCAACAAAAGATCATCGCAATTCACAGGTAAGAACTCCGCTTGCATTTCCTGCACGAATTCTTGCCAGTTCCCTATATCCTCTCTAACCGTCCTAAGCCACATAAGTGCCCTACCAGATAAAAGCTCAGAAGCGGATCTAAAAAGATGAGTTTCTGGAACCTGGTTAGCCAACCGAAGTTCTACCAGTTCTAAAAATAAATTTACTGATGCTCCGTCCCAGTCACCAGTAAATTTTACCCCCCATTTACCTATACGCCCAGGCTACCTTTGTTGAACCACCAATGGCTCAGTGTATGGCTCACTCCTTTTTACCCTATGCTCTGGAACCCTAGCAACTACTTCTCTGACTGAAGGACTATAGTCACCACGACCTGGTGTAGCTGTAGTCTCTAAGGCAAGCCCTACCGAAATCCTACCCGAGTTACAACCTGACAGAGACCGCGGACTAAGCGTTGCTATCCGAACAACTGGTACCTTCAGTTGGGTTTCATTCCTGGCAGGAGTCCTCTTTTTCGGTGACTCTTCTTCCCTATCACTGATCTCATTATCCCCAGTAAGATCACCTAACAAGAATAAAACTTCATTCCTAATCGCGCTAATCTCCTCTTCCTCATCTTCAGCATCACAAGGTGTCCTAGCTAACCTACCCATGCACCATTCTATTTTGGTCATGATTTTTATGTATTCCGAAGATTTCGGTTTTTCGGAACTTCCTTCAAAAGAACCCTATTCTTCTATCTTTACCCTTACGGTATCCCTATCTTCCTCGAAACTAAAAGGATAAACAACAGTTCCTCTTAGCGAGTAAACTCGATGACCTCAATGCCTTGCGCATTTCCTATCAAACGGCAACCCTAAAATATTTCCAAAACCTATTTCGTATAAATATTTAAGAAAAAATTAATTCCAAAAAAAAAACAGAAACCAAATAATTTTTTCTATACCAAAATTCAAAAACCTAAAATTAAAATTTAGTTCTCGCGCAATTCTCTACAACTAGATATGTTCAGTTATTCTATTAAGCAGAATAAAAACCTTCCTCTTCTCAATCGCGTTTAAACCACAAAATTCTAACAGCAAGAAAAAAAATGTAGGCAACCCTAAAATGCAATGAAAATATTTATTGAATAAAATTAACTCGAATTTCCTTTATTAATATTCGAAACCTACGCTAAAATAAAAAACTATTTTTTTCACGAACAAAAAAAATTGATTTGTCGACCATCAAAATCGAAAAAAAAATTTTATTAAAATTCAAATAATTAATTTCTAATAAAGCTTTAAAACTTACAATAAGTCCCAACACAATTTAACACACAAAAAAAGTCGAGTTGGTCACCCCAAATTCTACTTACTAAACTCCCACTCAATTATAATTCAATTAAAAAAAACTCAAACAAAAACTATCACTCAATTGATCTTTCAATTACCGATTCAACAAAGACACTCAAAAAAAATATCAACGAAGCTAATGTCACAAGAGAAAAAAAAATCAAAATACCCGCAATCAATTAAAAATTAGAAAGAAAAAATTATTAATAAAAATCACTTTAGAAAATTATTTAGCTAATATGATTCAAAAAATTAAAAAAAAACTAATAGAATTATGTATGTAATGAAATGAATAAAATAAAAATTAAAAAAAAAAATAGATAAATATACTTGCAACCATGTACATATTTATTTTTGTTTCTGTGTAGGTAGGTACTCCCTTTGCTTTTCATCTCCTTCTCCTTTCACCATCACTTATTGCATTTTTGCACAAATATATTTTGCACAAATTTTAAGCATTAATTACCTAATTAAAACAAACAAAAAGCAGCAGTTAGTTCTTTAATAAAAACAAATGAAATTAAAACACTTTCAAAACGAATCAATAATATCACAACAAAAACAGAACACAAATTCTTCCACAATTCAGATCAGATAGGTCAGGCCTCACACGTTGAGCGACAATTTGTTTCACTTTTTTTTCGCGATGGGGTGGGTAGGTATTTTTAATAAATCTAATGTCGATTTCGTTTCAATAATTAGGATTCGCTACTAAAACCAATACTTTTTGGCTTTGAAAAGAACGATTACGGACCGAATCTCTTTTTGGGACTGTGTGTGTTGCTTGGCAGCTCTAAAAAAAAAACAAATCTTCCATTCGTTAAAACATCATTATTTCGTTTTAATTTCCCGATTCCGACGCGGGGGAGTTCCTAAACCCACTTGCACTTTTTTAATATTTGTTTCCAAGAAGTTTTTAACAATTTTTTTTATTTTTTAATATATTAATTTACTTTTTCTGTACACTGCCACAAAATAAAAATTAATTCACAACACAACAATTGAGAAACGTCAAAACAAATATTGTAGTGTGTGTACGAATCTGTGCACAAATCCGTTTTGAATCCGTCTCCAAAAAGAGATTCAATACGGATCTGTTTTTCCAGAAAAATATTGGTTTTAAATTGAAACGAATTTGATTTTCAGAAAAAAATTGACGGCGGATCGACGGCAAGTCGATGTTTTTGTTGAAACGAAATCGACATAATGTTTGTGTAATTTACGATTGTAATCAAAAAAAAAAATACCGCGAACAAATTTAACTTACTTTCACAAATAAACAATTAAATAATACTTGCGCGAACCGTCTAGCCCGAAATAACTTAATTTATTTTGACAACTAATTTACCAGCAACCGAAGAAGATAATAAAATAGAATTAACAAAAAAAAAATGCACACAAGCAGCACGATAAAAAAGCTGTCTCCACGACTGCTCAGCTGGGGGTGGGTTATTTGTGGAAGAATTTTGGTATGTCCAAATAGAAAAAGATAATTGATTCGAATCAATTTATTTCTTATTACCGATCGAAATTGTTTTATTACAAGTACAGTGGGATAATTGTAAGAAAAAGTGGGCGACAAAAATTAATTAAGCTAAATTAGCAAAATTCCAAATCTAATTTTTAAAATAGAATTAAAATGAAAATAAAAGCGAAATGAAACGCAATTTTTTTTATATACCAAGAGGGGGACTTCAATAATTTTATTTGGGAAACCGTGGGCAAGCCCTGGATTAAAACCCAATTTTTTTTTCAATTAAAAGTTACAATTTCTAAATAAATTTTAAAATTTCTTACTGTCAGCCGTTAGGTAAAAAAAATAGCAAACAAAAGAACAATTATACTGAAAATAAAAGGGCCGTTAACGCACAGTAAAGAAACCGAATTCCCGTATCCCACAATTAACTGGGATAAATAATAGCGAGCTAATAAAATCGAAAGTATAAAAAGAAGACCTATCAGAAAATTTCTTATAAAAAAATACCTACAAAGAATATAAGATATTATTTAGCACTTGGACAAAATGTCCGATCTACTTATCTTTTACTTTTCGTTTTCCTGCGCCTTCCTCGAAATTTCTCCTCTAATCGTACCTCGAATCTCTTGTTTTTCCAGAACTTCTTCCTTTTTCCAAAAATCTTCCTCAAAAATTTTCCTCGATTTTTTTCTTCTTTTCTTAAATTTCTCGAACTACCTCTGTCTCGATCTCCTCGCCTGGTAAGCTCCCACAAGAGTGAACTTTCCAGCTACAAACAATTCCAATTCCCTCGACTATTCCAGTCACTCACACATTCAGCCATTCGTTTTTGTTGATCATCTGTCACGACCACGGCTTCGTGGAAAGCTTCTCCGCCTCCAAGAGAAGCTGCGTTGTCGAATCACAACGAAACCTTCCTTCACTCCCACATTCACGGATTCAGCCAGTTGTTGGATGTCCTTCCAAAACTTGCCGAACCTTAGTGGCGAGTGCAGACCTATTTAAAACCAAACTTTCGAGAATAATTACAAAAGCAATTAAATCGAGAAAAAGCTACTTCTGAGCATTATCTCAGTTACCAAAAAAAAATATTCGCAGGTAATTCAAAGCGCGATAGAAACCATTACACATTTGAGAGAAATTAGAGGAAGGTATATCAACGAAACTAGAAACCTACTCTATTAACTCAAATCTGATAGCTCTTTTTAATAAAAAAAGGTTTTAACTTTAAAACCAGAATTAAGAATTTAAAAAGTTAAACATTAAGCGTTGAAGACCCATCTTAAAATACATTATAAACATAAGTTAAATTTAATTAAATTACGTTAAATTTAGGATGTTGTGTTGTTGATTTTATATTTAGTACCTAGATAAGAGTCCGCCTGACTCGTTACCTCTTCAGTTCATCCACTGGTATCCATTTAAATATATATGTATGTATACCTATTTGTAGGTAGATACCTATGTAAATATATTGAATCATGCATTCAACAATTTATTTTACTTTATACTAAGAACCCAGGTAATCTTACCTACAACGGCTTTAAATCTACCTTATGTTAACTAGACTACGTAGGTACTAACTAAGTAGCGTCAGTGTTTAGCTACATTTAAGTTGTTAGCTACAGGGGCAAGTTCATACGCTCCAGTCGTGCATATTATTTAAGCTATTTTTAAAAGTTGTTTTAAAAAATATATATACTTACATACATTTATGTATGTAGGTACTAATTTTATTTTAACAAAATAGGAACCTTCATAATACCTTTCCCACAAAAAAAACATTCTTCAAATTAATTATTTTGTCGTAGCATATTTTTTTTCTATCGCCACAAATCGTCGTACTCCCAGAGAAAAAAATACAAATCATTCAAACCTACCTACAAAAAAAACTTCCACACTATCAAAGTTATCGTTTCTATTTCTTTAGTTTATTGAATTCTATACAAAATTGTTTGTGTTTTTTTCTCTAACTCCAACTTTTATAGCATTGTATACAGCATTCCTATTCTTCAATTATTATTAGTATTCTTACTTCATACCAATATTCTTATATTATTCCTTCACTGTATATATATTCTCAAGTCTCCAATAACTCTACCGAGCAAGGGTCGGCTGCTAACTCTAGGTGTCGCTGCGATCGTTTGGCTTTATGATAGTACTGTAGGAGGTCCCCTTTCTTTAATTGCCTTGTATCTTTCACACGAAGAAACTGGCACTAAGAAACGGAGGAGGAAACTGGGAAGATTTTGTTGGGCTAATTGGAATACAAAGCAAAATGTCAAAAAAATCTCTTCAAATCGTTGACCGGGGAGATTGTTTTCATTCCCCTTACTTCTTGCCCTTCACGCCATCAAATTGCCAGTTGCCGGCAACTCAGTTTCCTTGTGTTTTTTTTATTATTCATTTTTATTTAATCTTAACTATTTTAAAGCTAGACAAAAATGTTTAAAACTAGCCTAATTATCAATAATTTACAACTAATTTACTGGCCCTTTACGGTCGCTCTAAACTAAACTATATCTCTTAATACTAATGTCTTTCGACCTAAAACTATTTTAATTAATTCTAATTATTTTATTTGTATGACCAAGAAAACTTTTTTAACAAAAAACTTAGTAACATGTGCTCTTTTTTTAATTTTTACTTATAGACTACCTAAAGCTAAACTAAAAATAATTAAATCTAGATACAACTGTTATACATACGTATATTTATTAACTTTAAATGTCTCACCTCCTAACCCACTGAGTCAGAATGCATAACAATTAACTATTATGCATAGTGACAGTTTTTGGTTTCACACTTATTGTGACGCAATGGCTTAGTGGGACAAGTCAACTTCCAGAATGCAACTCAGTAGGTCAAAGCTGAGTAATGCATTTTGGAAGCTTAACCAAGAAGTTCCAGGTAGGTCGCCAGAACCAGGCTGAGTCTGATTTTAACCGCGAACGTGAGTGTTTGGTTATTTTTATATATATTACCCGAGAAATGCATATATAACATTGGCGCAGCCGGTACGCGAATCTTTTTATAAAAATAAAACAGTCGTAAAGTGAAATAAATAAATTTATAGTAAAAAAAAAAAAAATATACATACATACATACGAGAAAAGTGAATCGATAAAAATAAAACAGTTTGAAAGTGAAATAAATTAATTTTATCACAAAGTGAACTAAAAATAGAAGGTCTGGTAAGAATTTTGATTTGTATTTAATTTTAACATAATTTACATTTTTTTCATTATAATTGATTTTTTTTGAACACATACCTCACAACCCTCCTCTCCTCTTCTTTAAAGAAATTTTATTTTTTTCTGAATATTAACTTAAGACAAGAATTGGTGGAGGTACAACCAGTTAACAGTCAAATATACAATATGTTATACGAAGAGGTGACAAAGATTGTGTCCCGTGTCATACCCCTATTTTCAGGGCAAAGGACACCGGACTTGTCAAGCAAAGTATACGAGTTTATAAACGCTTGCCATTTAGGGTTGAAATGCCTAGAGGCAGGTGAAGCCGAAGACTTGTATGTGGCCTGCATTTCCACAAGGCTAACGGGGGATGCATTTGAACTAATTAGATCTAATCCTCCCAAAACCTTAGCAGAACTGGAGTCAGTTATAAAAACAGCGTATCTGACAATTATAACTCTTGACAGTGTGATGCTTGAAATTAATCAATCACACCAACTGATGAATGAAGATTTCCAGTCATTCGCTCGACGCTTACTCACGCTGAAAATGAAAGCGAAAGAGATTATTGATTCACGTTACAGTGAAGCGCAATCAATAGCGATGGTGGCTGAACTCAATAATAGTTTAGTTAAGGTTTTCAAAATGGGATTGTATGATCCTGTTTTGCGTCAGTTTATGCTGACAACTGCTGAAACTGACTTAACAAAGTTGGCTGATTTAGCGCAGAGAACATCCCTTTTAATGGGAACTCAAAACAACTGGGGAGTTCAATCAAATGTGTTCAGTGCTATCTCACCATGTGCGTACCCACCCACCTGGCCTCAACAACTTCCACCGCAACCAACATACCCACATACAAATATACATAGTCTTCAAAACTCATACACACCACAATATCATAATCACTTCCAACCACCCAACAATCAGTTACATCAATCAAATAACCAGGTAAATCTAGACTCCCCCCATCCAAGTACTAGACACGTAAATAGAACGGCAAATTCTGTTACAAAATGTGGATTTTGTGGAAAACAAAATCACACTTATGCCGAGTGTCAAATACGCAAAAGAACACCATACTGTGATCCTTGCGAAGATTATGGGCATAATCAAAACAGTTGCCAACGTTCACAAATACGTGTTACACGAGTAACATCACAAAAGCCCAGAATAAAATTCAAGTGGTGTTCTAGGATGGGGCATATGGAGGAGGATTGTTTCTCCAAAAGGAATTATCTGAAGGAACAATCGGGCTTGCCGACAAACCGGCCCGGTGGCCAGTTTAATTCAATAAACTGTGCCCCACCAAATGTACACTCCACAAACAAAACACCGCCAAAAAACCCTCTTCAAATAAAAAGATGATGTCATCAGAGCTAGGCAGCCAAATACCACCTATGTCATCACAGCACAAAAAACAACATAAAATAAAAATAAATCAGAAAACTTACTCAAAAGAGTTAAATTTCCTTACTTTTCAGTCGGTAAGCAAAACGAAGCAAAAAACTATAGAACCTGTATCTGGGGCAAAAGTTGTCCTAGATCAAGTAAATTTATGGTTATTAATTGCGAATATTCGCTTGGTTGTGAGTAAGTGTCGCGTAATGTTTAATAAATTTTTTGTCTTTTTGGCGAATACGTTTAAGAACTTTATTTTTAGTTTTTGTTGTAAGTATTTGAACCAGTTCGCTATGACGAAAAAAAAAACTAACCAGAAGAAAATATTGTATACATTTAAGAACATTCGTAAGCACGATGTGTTCGTCGAGCTGCCCACATCATTAGCTAAGTACGGAAAAGTACTTCTTCTTGTTGATACAGGGGCAGACTCGAGCTTACTTAAACGAAGTTCTCTAGAAAATGCTAGCAATATTAACACCCGAGAAACAAAGCAACTAGGTGGTGTTTTTGGTGGTGTAGGCACAACATTGGGTACAATTAAGACTAATTTACTTTTCCCAAAAAAATTTTCGACTAAATGGAACATAGTCGATGACGATGATATACCTGCGGATGGTATATTAGGTCGTGACATCCTATGGAATAACACGATCATCGACGCAGTTTCCAAACGAATAACGTTTTTAGATGGAAAAAGGGAAGTCTTAATTGATTTACCCCTCAAATGTATGCCTTCGAGTCTAGCTACCATGTCTTCACCTATCGAAAAAGTTGTGCAGTGCAAGATTGGGGCTCGGACACAGACAATTGTGAAGATCCAAATCCCAAATTCAAAATCAAATGAACTGCTTATACATTCGCAGGAAATTGATAATGGAATTTATTTGGGAAACACAATTGTTAAGGCAAATAACGATTACGTCCATGTCCCTGTTTTAAACTGCACAACAGAGGACTATGTCATGGACACAAATTTCATGCCTACCTATTCAAATTTAAAAAACTTCAAAATTATTGAAAACAATGAATACGGAGGTAAAATATTAACAAATTTCAAAAGGGAATCCAGTAATGAACGGATAAATAATCTTCTAAGCTCCATTAAAATAGATGAAAATCTAACCAAGGAGGAAAAAAAATCTGTAGAGGAGTTATGCATTCAGTTTTCTGATGTCTTTCTATTAGAAGGTGATAATTTAAGTTATACCCCCGTTTTGCCCCACAACATTCCCACCAAATCTGAGCAAGCACCGATCAACACAAAGCAATATAGAACGCCAGAGATCCATAAAAAAGAAATTGAGAAGCAAGTGAAAGAGATGCTTGATCAAAACATAATTTCGGAAAGCAAATCTCCTTGGAATTCGCCTTTGCTTATTGTACCCAAAAAATCGGTTGCAGGCAAAAAACGGTGGAGGGTGGTTGTAGATTTTAGGAAACTGAATGAAGTAACAATTAAAGATGCATTCCCCCTACCAAGAATCGAAGAAATTCTTGATCAGTTGGGACACTGCCAATTTTTCACCACCTTGGATTTAGCAAGTGGCTACCATCAGGTGTTGGTAGCCGGTCTTGGTGTTGGTCTAACCGGTGCTCCAGCAACGTTTCAAAGGATAATGAATCACATCCTGACTGGGTTGCATGGCATTGATTGTTTTGTATATTTGGATGATATTGTTATATATGGTAAAAATCTAGAGCAACACAACGAAAAGCTTTCAAAGGTTTTGACTAAACTTAGGCAGCATAATCTCAAATTAAATACCGAGAAATGTAATTTTCTATGCCGTGAAGTATCATATTTGGGACATATATGCTCTGAAGCCGGAGCTTCGCCTGACCCAGCCAAAACCCAATGTGTTTCAGATTTTCCCATACCTAAAACAATAAAACAGGTGCAATCATTTTTGGGACTTACGAATTATTATAGGAAATTTATTCCACAATTTTCTAAAATAGCTGCCCCAATAACAAAGTTGTTGAGAAAAGAAAATAGTTTCAAATGGTCCCCAGATTGTGAGATATCATTTAAGCTCCTTAAGAAAGCGATTTCTTCACCACCTATACTTATTTATCCAGACTTTACAAAACAATTTATTTTAACAACCGATGCCAGCAACGAAGCTTTAGGAGCTGTTTTATCCCAGGGTAATGTGGGTGAAGACAAGCCTATAGCTTATGCTAGCCGTTCACTAAATAAATCAGAAAAAAATTACTTGACTATAGAAAAGGAATTGCTTGCCATAGTTTGGGCATGCAAGCACTTCCGAACATATCTTTTAGGTCGACCGTTTTCAGTCTACACGGACCACCGTCCTCTCATAGGAGTATTTAATGTTAAGGACCCAACCACACGACTTATTAGATTCCATCACAAGTTGTCAGAATACAATTATAAAATCATTTATAAGCCCGGTAAAACAAATTGCAATGCAGATGCGTTAAGTAGGATTTATAAAGAAAATGATAATATTAAAATTGTACAGACAAGAAGAAGTAAGAAGTAAGACTCAAAAAAATAAGCAAAATTTGGATACTGAAAAGAATAATAAACAAACTACTGAAAAGGATAACAACAAGCAAGCAAGTAGAGATGACTTTCAGGTTCTAAAAAGCCTGAAGACATACAAACAGTTCTTCGCGATTTCCACAAATCCGTACTTGGAGGACATCAGGGAATGGCGAAGACCTATGCACGAATTCGTCGTCAGTTTAGATGGAAAAATATGCAAAAGGACATTGCAAATTATATCAGGAACTGTGAAAAATGTCAAAAAAATAAGTCAGGCAAACTAACCAAAATGCCAATGGTTTTGACAGACACCCCATGCCTCCCATTCGATAAGGTATACATGGACATGGTCGGTGTTCTTCCCTTGACGTATTCCGGTAACCGGTATATTTTAACATTCCAGGACGACCTGACAAAGTATATGACTTGTGTGGCCATTCCAGATGCGGAAGCATCTACAGTAGCAAGAGCCTTTTACGAGGAGATTGTTACAAGGTTCTGCATGCCTAAAACACTCGTCACAGATAATGGAACTAATTTTACTTCGAAACTTTTTTCAGAAACTTGTAAGCTTCTGGGAGTTAAAAAAGTTCACATTACCGCATATCATCCACAAGCTAATGGTTCACTCGAACGCAGTCACAGACCCTTAGCGGAATACCTAAGGAGTTTTGTTGACAATGACGATCGGTGCTGGGACCAATGGTTGAGACAGGCGATGCATGTCCATAATAACACCGTGCATACAGCTACTAAACTGACACCAACGAAGAGTTTGTATGGTTTTGAATTCGAAATGCCAACAAATTTAAAAAGAACAGCTACATTTCTGTATAATGCGGAAGATTATCCAAAAATCCTTCAGCATCAACTACAGAAGACGCACGAACTAGCGAGGAAAAATTTGGCACTGGCAAAACAAAAATCAAAACAACAATACGACCATCATACCAATCCTGCCTCGTTTGCGGTTGGGGAAAAAGTCTTGCTTAAAAATCCTACTAGAAAGAATAAGTTTTCAGCTATTTGGTTGGGACCCTATGAGGTGGTGTCCGTGAATGATTCTGTTAATACTAATATCCGAGTAGGTGGAAAAACAAAACGAGTACACAACAACCAACTTAAGGCTTATCATAGTCAAGTTAATTATAGTCAAATTTAAACACATATACACACACATTACATTCATATTATTTACATAATATACATATATAACATTGGCTAGTACTATATAAAATTTTTTTTTTGAGAATACATAAAATCTTTGACTATAAGTAATTTTTCTATTTAGTTTTTTTTTGCCTAAAAACACTTCTTAAACACATATATAGTTAATTATCGAGTTGAAAAGAAAATGTTCAACCTACGGTATTTTGCATTAACTGTACAAATAGTTATTAACTTCTATCCCGGGCAGACACAGAATGAGAAACCATACAAGATCCAGTCATTACAAAAAACATCACCAGTAGTGTTTGAAACGGTAGAACAAGCCGTATTCTACAGTGATACGTGGACAATTTTGACGAAGTTCACACCAATGGACTACGAAATGGTAATTCAGATGGTGCAAAAATGTGACAACAGGCTAGAAACCATGTGCAGGAGCATTGCGGACGATGACTTTCAACGCCATTGCCATTTGGTCGCCCAGGAGACAGAGACAAATATCGTAAACTTACGACAAACAGCAAATCGTATGAGGCAATTGATACACTCGAAGCGTCAAAAGCGCGCACTAGAGTTTATCGGAGGATTTTCCAAATGGGCCTTCGGAACGATGGACAGCGAAGATGCTAGAAAGGTCTACCATCAGTTGGAATTCCTACATAAACGGGATGAGGATTCGTTCCAATTAATGCACCGACAACTATCTGTCATGAAATCAAATTTCGATACATTGACTAAGCCAATTTCACAACTAGCGGAGGAAATGGAAAACGTGACTGCAGGTGTGGGAAATCTAAGTGAATCTTTCCTAAATTACAGCCAATTCACAAACAAGGAAGTTTCGATGCTTAAGATGAGGAGCGAAGCGAGTGCAATGATATCAGTGATCACCGCAAAAATAATGGAGGTCCAAAACCGGCAATCCCTGGAGCTTTCCATACTTGATGACCTTAACCAAAATAAACTCCACCCTTTCATCCTGGACGTAAGAAACATTACTGACCTGCTTAAAAAATCGGTCAAAGGAGGATTCTCATTCGAGAACCTTGGCATCATTAATTCAGCGGCCAGTACAACAGTCTTTGCAAATGAGGGAAACCTGTTTGTTAAGGTAACGCTTCCACTTCCAGACTCCTTGCATTTTGACATCCATAAAGTGTACGCCTTACCAACAGTCTGAGAGGAACAATGGGATCTGGTTATCGATACAAAGTATGAATACATCGCAGAATCTGATAACCACGACCTTTTCGTAATGCTGAATGAGGAACAGTATTCCCGATGGTCACATATTGCAATAAGAGATGCTAAAAAGTACATTGCGGTATGCCGATACGAGACCCCGGTATTCACATCTGGATCAAATGAATGCTTAGTAGAACTATTACAACACGCAGCTTCATCAAAAGATTCGTGTAAATACACTGCGGTTCCAGCAAGCAAAGGAATATTCCTAAAGATGACGACACCGAACGAGTGGCTTTTCAAAGTAAAGGATTCCTTCGTTTTGAACTTGAAGTGTGCTGACCAACAATATACAGCCACCCTCAACGGTTCAGGAATCCTTAAGATGGAGCAGCCATGCGAAGCCAGTGCCAAAGGATTTAAGCTACTGTACGAATTTCACTCTGAGGTTTCTACTGAATACAAACAAACAATGGTGGACCACTCAGAACTTGTGAAAGCATTTCAAGCCAATTCCATTCCAGTTAAACGGGCACCCACACCAAAACTTCTTCCCATACTTATTGGCAACCACAAGCATTTTGCCAACGAACTTAATGTTGGGAAAAAGAGTATGGAAGAGCTTGAACAAGGATGGAACCTTCTGAACGCAGAGCGAAAAGTGACAGATCATGAATGGGAGTTGTCACTACATCGCTACTCCATGTTGACCTTAGTCACCTTAGCAGCGGTAGCGGTTATTGTCATTTGTCTAGTCCGATGTCTCCGGTCCAGAGCACAAACCATTCGTTCTATCAGCCATTCTACCACTCCGTGAGCTGACAGTCAACCGAACACCAAGGAAACGTGCACCATCAACGCCACAGCCTAAAGAAGACATAGCGAGTTTCAGCGTCAACTCTGCCCGGGTGTAAACAAGTATATTATAAATTTAATAAATTGAAATTTGCCAAAAAGCTAACTTTTAAGTCAACTTTAAATTTTTAAAATACTATATAAACAATAAAACAAAACCATGCAATTTGTTATACATTGTTAAGCGTATTATATATTTTTCACTATTATTTTTGTTAAACGAGAACAAAACCGTTATAATTTTCCTCAAATCTAATAGTTTCTTTACTACCTATACATACACACGTATACATTATAAATCGTTCTGTAATTTAATATTATGTTCTGTATTGTGGTTAAAATTAGAAAAAAGAAGCGATTAGAAATAAAATTAGAGAAAAATATACATAATTAGGTATCAACATGAAAATATGATATACAAATTTAATTAATTTAAATACCTATGTATGTAAAATTTAGTATTATCATTTAATTATCTAATAAAGAAAGACGAACCTATTTCTGGAGACCTGGCATGAATTGTGTCATGTCCCGCCTTAAGACCGAACTGATTATCCGGGATGATATTTTTCTCCTCCACCCACTTGAACATGGCTCTATTAATAACCTTTTTAAATACTTTGCTGATACTCGGAAGAAGACTTAACGACCGGAGATTCGCCGGATTGGAGTTGTACTTTCCCCTTTTTGGGAGAGGGTGCACCACAGCTGTCTTCCACCGCACTGGATAATATGCATTATTCAGCGCGTTGTTAAACAGGGTGGTTTAAATGTCAACTGCTTCTTGAGGCAAATGCCGTAGTACAAAGTGGATATACCATCGACTCCTGCTGACTTCTTTTTCTTTAATGAATCGAAGATGAGCTGGAGCTGTCTGTGAAGTGCGTCAATTGTCGCGTTACGGTACATGTCAGTTGCGTTACGTTCTTAGTATTTCGGTATTGTTCTGTTCATTGTTCGTAGAATCGTTTCGTCAATTTGTTCTAAGTATCTGTCGATTTCAGTATTTGTTAAGTTCCTGTCATTTGGTGGGGATATACCATTTGAACGTAATTCACTCAATAAGGCATTGGAGAAGCGTAGCCAGCGCACCTTACTGTAATTGTAAGTATGCACAGGCACATACTCATCCAACTCCATAAGCTCGTTCGGAAGTTGTATAACGGCGGCGAATCCGCAGTGGTCATTGTCGTACTCGATCGTTCGTAAACAATTTCCTGGTCGTTGACCCACAGTGTCAGTAATTGTTAGTCTTGCGTCTTTCAGCAATAGATCCAGATAGGCACCACTTCTTGGATACGATGGCCTCTCTGTGCCTAGGAGATCGAGACGATACTCAAGGTTGTATCGACCCATCCAATTATACAAATGGTTACCTCGAGGATCGAAGGTCGCCCAACACGCATGGAGGCCTGTTGGGCGACCTTTGGTGTAGGCTGTACCGTGCTCCCCCTTCCTGACGCCATTTGGGTGTAAGAAATTTGAGGGTCGACGGGCGTTGTTGTAGGAGGGTGCACTGCTGGACGCTTTTCTACCACCGTTTACTTTGCTACTTTATTGTTTTTTATAAGCTGAAACGTCGGGCATCCCCGATAATTAGCCGGTGTCCGTCGCCTCGGCAGAGTACACATTTAAGCTGGGTCCTATCTTCGACCCGTTCCCTTCCTAACTTGCATTCATCTGCATTGTGGTTCTCTACACACTTAACGCAGCGTGACTGCATTTCATAGTTTGCTGTGGCGTGGCCGAACCTTTGGCAGCGCATGCATTGAAGCATGTCGCCGCGCCTTTTTAATTTGTCCCAAAATACAACCTGGAAGTTGAGAACGCAGATACTCCTCAAACTATCCAGTTTCAGTTTCCTTGTGTGAAAGGGGACGAATGTATATACAAAGCATAGAGAAACTATACTTCATAGAGGCGCGACTCGTACCCCGCTTGCGTTAAGCACCCGCAAATTTTGTTTGAGATGAGTAAGATAAAACTCTCTTAAATTACTCTTATTTTCCTATATGTGAATATATGTAAGTAGTGGATTAAAAAATACCTTTGCTCAAAAATGACAGCTGTTTTTACTGTTGTCAAAATCAATCTGACAGTTCTAAAAAATAAAATCCACTTGATTTCATTTTCAAGTTTTATTTATTCTTTAAAGAAGTATTCTCTATTTCAGTTAAAAAATTAATAGTGCGTTAGCTGTGAAAAGCTTTAGATTTGACCCCATTAGCTATATCATCTGTAGGTTCGGACCAACCAAGCCGATTTAGTGATCAAAAACCAAATGCGAAACTAAAGAAATTTAAGTAAGTTCATTTAAAGTTGTTGCATTTTATACTGATTTTAATATTGTGTGTTCTCGATCCTCCAACATAACCCTCAAAAAACGGGGTAGTTAGACGCTGTTGGGAACCCAAAGCAAGATCAAGAAATTTAATGCAACTGCTTCTAAATCGATTGTATTACATTCACAGCGACAAGGTAAGTTCTAAAAACAAATCCTTTCCAATTATTCAACTCTTATGGCGATTTCGTTTCACTAAATATGATCCACTACTATAACCAATACTTTTTGGTTTTGAAAAGAACGATTTTGGATCTAATCTCTTTTTGTGACTGTGAGTGTTGCTTGGCAGCTCTAAAAAAAAACACGTCTTCAATTCGTTAATACATCATAATTTCGTTTTTATTTTCTGATTCCGCCGCGGGGGAATTCCTTAATCCACTTGCAATTTTTTAATAATTTGTTTCTAAGAATTTTTTAACAATATTTTAATTTCTTAATAATATTAATTTATTTTTACTCTACACTACCACAAAATAAAGATTAATTGACAACACAAAAATTGAGAAACTTCAAAACCAATATTGTAGTGTGTGTAAGAATCTGTGTACAAATCCGTCTCCAAAAAGAGATTCAATACGGATTTGTTTTTCCAGAAAAAAATTGGTTTTAATTTGAAAAGAATCTGATTTGCAGAACAAAATTGACGGCGGATCGACCGCAGATCGATGTTTTTATTGAAACGCAATCGACATTAGAGTAACGATAATTTGTTTCCAATAATTTCAGATATTACATCGTGCTGCTAATGTACGCATATCCAAATATGGCATCTTGAAACTATGCGATTTCGGTTTGACGCTTGCATTTAGCATTCCAAATAATGAACAGAAAAACCGATTTACACACCGTTTAGTAACACTTTGGTTAAGACCGCCAGAACTTCTTTTGGGCGATCGAAACTATGGCCCACCATTTGATACATGGGAGCTGGTTGCATCATGGCGGAGATGTGTAAACACCGAGCAACAACAACTCATCTATTTATCACATAACTTTGTGGCTCATTCACTCTTTTTTTTGGCCAGGCTTCAAGGACTGTAACTGTATAAGAATGTCGAATTGCCAAGAGAACACAAGCGAAATGTCAAAAACAGACTACGTACACAAGTGGTTTGAGCAAATTGTTGGGTATGTTCGAATATCTGGGTCCGTCTAGATGGTTACGTCGACGCCTAAGCCTGAAGATAATAGTGTGATTAATCGTGTTTGGTAGAGGTGCGCATAAGTGTAGTTCTGCTCCAAGCGATTCACCAAATTTGGGTGTTCTTTTTCTGTACTTTGTTCGTTTGTAAGTTGAAATTTTCTTTAATTTAAAAAAAAATTAACAAATAAAACTAATTTACATAAATTTGTTGTTTATATTGGTTTGGAGACCTATAATAAAATTACAAGTCTAAATACATACAGACATTATTCACCGTAATGGATAGAGGTCTATGCCAAAAAAAAATCTATAGGCGTGTTTGCCTATAAATTATTCAGGATTGGCAAAGCCTATCATACTAAAGAGAGGATAAACCTGTTATCAAATTGATTTTCCTTACAAAGAATGTGAAAGTTAATACAAAATTTAGAATTTATTAGATTTTCGAAAAATAGCATTAGTGATTTTATAAACATGAATATACAGTTAATTAAAGTAATGAGTGCAGCTATGCGACGACGAAAATATTGATTAATATGAAATAACAATGAGTAGGTTAATAAATGTTGTAATAAATAATAATAAGTAAGTTAAGAAATCTGGATTAATAAATGAGAATAAGTTGGTTAAGAATAAATAGTTGATTAGGCAATAAGAAATAAGTTAAGAATTCTGTATAAATTAAGGTATAAATAGAATATTAAAATATAAACAAACTGCCTTTTCCCAATAACGACAGAAGACACTTCATTGGATTAAAACCGGATTTTTGTTCAGAAATATCCAAAGTCTTTTTCTGCCGGAAACAACAAATTTATATAATTATCTTAAGGATTTTTATCAACTAAAACATTGGTCCTTCGAGACGGATTTCTAGTCCAAGTCGCCGCCTCTTCAGCACCAGCAGCTACACCAAGAAGAAGCCGTAGTCGCTTCAACACCAGCAGCTTCTCCAAGAATAAGTCGTAGCCGCTTCAACGCCAGCAGCGACACCAAGAAGAAGTCGTAGTCGCTTCAACGCCAACTGATACTCCAAGTAAAAATCGTAGCCGCTTCAACGCCAGCAGCTACTCCAAGAAAAGTCGTAGCCGCTTCAACCCCAGCACCTACTCCAAGAACAAGTCGTCGCCGCTTCAACGCCAGCACCTAATCCAATAATAAGTCGTAGCCGCTTCAACACCAACAACAACTCCAAGAAAAAGTCGTAGCCGCTTCAACGCTAGCAGCTACTCCAAGAAAAGACGTAGTATCTACAACGCCAGCAGCTACTCCAAGAAAAGTCTTAGCCTCTTCAACGCCAGCAGCGACTCCAAGAAAAGTCGTAGCCGCTTCAACGCCAGCAGCTACTCCAAGAACAAGTCGTAGCCGCTTCAATGCCAGCAGCTACACCAAGAAGAAGTTGTAGTCGCGTCAACGCCAACAGATACTCCAAGTAAAAATCGTAGCCGCTTCAACGCCAGCAGCTACTCTAAGAAAAGTCGTAGTCTCTGCAATGCCAGCAGCTTCTCCAAGAAAAGTCGTAGCCTCTTCAACAACAGCAGCTATTCTAAGAAAAGTCGTAGCAGCTACACCAAGAAGTCGTAGCCACCTCAATGCTAGCAGCTACTTCAAGAAAAGACGTAGTATCTACAACGCCAGCAGCTACTCCAAGAAAAGTCGAAGCCTCTTCAACGCCAGCAGCTACTCCAAGAAAAGTCGTAGCCGCTTCAACGCCAGCAGCTACTCCAAGAACAAGTCGTAGCCACTTCAATGCTAGCAGCTACTTCAAGAAAAGTCGTAGTATCACCACGCCAGCAGCTACTCCAAGAAAATTCGTAGCCTCTTCAACGCCAGCAGCTACTCGAGGAAAAGTCGTAGCCGCTTCAACGCCAGCAGCTTCTTTAAGAAGAAGTCGTAGCCGCTTCAACGCCAGCAGCTACTCCAAGAAAAGTCGTAGCCGCTTCAACTCCAGCAGCTACTCCAAGAACAAGTCGTCGCCGCTTCAACGCCAGCATCTACTCCAAGAAGAAGTCGTAGCCCCTTCAATGCCAGCAGCTACTCCAAGAATAAGTCATAGCCGCTTCAACGCCAACAGCTACTCCAAGAACAAGTCTCAGCCCCTTCTCATTCATTAAAAAAAAAAAACATGGCAGCACCTTCGGATGAAACAATTTAAAAATTAACTGTTGACACAATCGAACTGCTGAGGACGAACTTCGGAAAGTACTCAAAGGAAAGGTATACGCTGCAATACTTTCAAGTTCATATAGATAAGTTAAGAAAAAGGCTGGAAGAGCTGTGAAGACATGCATGGGAAGGTGTACAATCTAAAGATGCACAATGAGTCACTGGTCAAAGCTTATATGGCTGAGTACTCCAAAATTGAGGAGATTACCATGCATTTGTTAGCCGTCGTTCAACAGGCCCTAGAGCGGTTTAAACCACAACAAGAGCCTCCTCATCCCGAACCAATAACCATAAGACAAATGACGGAAAATGATGAAGTCATTAGTCTTGAACGAGTACAGATCCCAATATTCGAAGGCGATTACCTAAAATGGGTAAATTTTTATGAGATGTTCAAAGTACTAGTCCATGAGAAACTCCATGAGGTGCAAGAAATGCAGTATTTGGTGACATCCACTAAAGGCGAGGCTCGGCGCCTCATCGAAAATCTGGGGGTGACCGCAAGTAATTACCAGAGTGCCTGGAAAATGTTATTTGAACTATACAACCAAAGGAAAACGATTATAGCGTCCCACCTTCAAGCATTCATCAACATCCCGATTGCCAAGAGTGAAACAGCTTACAATTATAAGAGAATATTGGATACGACCAACGAAACGCTCATTGGCATAAGAGCTCTGGACATCGACATCAAATCCTGGGACCCTTTGTAGTATACATGGCCTCCCAGAAGTTAGAATTTGAAGCCAGGAAAGAATGGGAATTGCTATGGGGATCCCAAAATCAATTACGGCCATGTATAGATTTTTCTGAGTTTTTATCAAAGAAGTTCCGATCATTGGAAGCAGTTTCGAGTGAGACCAAGAAAATTCACAACACAAGCCTACTCACACAATCAGA
Organism: Philhelius pedissequus; assembly: GCA_910595825.1. Taxonomy (NCBI): domain Eukaryota; kingdom Metazoa; phylum Arthropoda; class Insecta; order Diptera; family Syrphidae; genus Philhelius; species Philhelius pedissequus. The sequence goes on from OU343160.1 coordinate 236,775,834, forward strand.
TTGTAAATATAAAATGTGCACAGGGAACCACTTCATCCCAAATTGCGTGTTTTGATAACCCTTTTTCTTTCATAATTCTGTGTCAGCTACAAAATATTTTAATTTAATGGAAATCGGTTAAGGAACAACGAAGTTGACATGGAATTTCGTCAAAGAACAACAAACTTGACATTTTTCGCCGTTCCGTGTTTTGATAACCTTTTTTTCTTTCATAATCCTTTGTCAGCTACAAAATATTTTTATTTAATGGAAATCGGTCAAGGAACAACGAAGTTGACATGGAATTTCGTCAAAGAACAATAAAGTTGACATTTTTCGCCGTTCCGTGTTAAAACCCTAAAATGCAATGAAAATATTTATTGAATAAAATTAACTCGAATTTCCTATATTAATGTTAGAAACCTACGCTAAAATAAAAAACTATTTTTTCACGAACAAAAAAAAATTTAATTGTCGACCCTCAAAATCGAAAAAAAATTTTATTAAAATTCAAATAATTAATTTCTAATAAAGCTTTAAATCTTACAATGAATTCCCAACACAATTTAATACACGAAAAAAAAATCGAGTTGGTCACCACAAATTCTACTTACTAAGCTCCCACTCAATTATAATTCAATTAAAAAAAAACCAAACAAAAATTATTACTCAATTGATCTTTCAATTACCGATTCAACAAAAACACTCAAAAAAAAACTATCAACGAAGCTAATGTCACGAGAGAAAAATAATCAAAATGCGAGCAATCAATTAAAAATTAGAAAGAAAAAAGAATTAATAAAAATCACTTTAGAAAACTTATTTAGGTAATATGATTCTAAAAGGTAAAAAAAACTAGTAGAAATATGTATGTGATGAAATAAATAAAATACAAATGTAAAAAAATAGATAAATACAATACTTGCAACCATGTAGGTATTTTTGTTTCTGGGTAGGTAGGTACTCCATCCCTTTTTCGTCTCCTTCTCCTTTCCCCGTCACTTTTCCATTTTTGCACAAATATATTTTGCACAAATTTTAAGCATTAATTACCTAATTAAAACATTCGGCGGATAGAGTATAGATGCATTTTTGAATTTCATTTCTAGACATTCATCAATTTTATTTCTAACGACTTGTCTTATATTCGTATGTAAAAAAAATATATGAAATTTATAATACAAGAGTAAGTAAATATCTACCTGTTTATTATTGGAATACAGCAAATAATTGTACTTATGGGAGTTATAACATAACATTTGCATGTGAAATTCAAACGAAGCTAAGAAATGGAAAAAAGGCAAAAAAAAGAATGGTAATGGGACATCAGCATCCAATGCTGCTTCGGAGCCAAACAAGACTTAAGTTTTGGTAAATTGTCATGGCATTTTATTTTATGTAGCTAGAAAAAAAAGATGGTATTGAGATTATAAAGCCGTAACTTTTCTATAACATGACTGTGCAGATACAAAAGAAACCAATGTACGTATGTACATACATACAGGTGAGGTGCAGCAACCGACAGCGACCGAAGACATATAATTCGCTTCTGCATCAGAATTATGTGTTATCATTCCATACATGTAATTAAAGTGCATTCAGAATTATGTGTCATTCCATACAATTAATTAAAGTAATGAGTGCAGCTACGTCGTCAGCAATATGCGACGACGTAAATATTGATTAATTTGAAATAATAAAGAGAAGGTTAGGAAATGTTGAGTAATAAATAATAATAAGTAGGTTAAGAAATCTTGATTAATCAATAAGAATAAATTGGTTAAGAATAAATAGTTGATTAGGCAATAAGAAATAAGTTAAGAATTCTGTGTTAGGTTAAGGTATAAATAGACTAGTAAAATATAAATAAATTGTCTTTTCCCAATAACCACAGAAGACATTTCATTGGATTAGAACCGGATTTTTGGTCAGAACTATCCCAAGGATTTTTCTGCCGCAAACAACAAATTTATATAATTATCTTAAGGATTTTTATCAACTGAAATATTGGTCCTTCGAGCAGGATTTCTAGTCCAAGCAAAACGCCGCAAAAGAGGAAGTCGTAGCCGCTTCAACGCCAGCAGCTACTCCAAGAATAAGTCGTAGCCGCTTCAACGCCAGCAGCCACTCCAAGAATAAGTCGTAGCCGCTTCAATGCCAGCAGCTACTCCAAGAACAAGTCCTAGCCGCTTCAACGCCAGCAGCCACACCAAGAAAAATTCGTAGTCGCTTCAATAACAGCAGCTCCTCCAGGAATAAGTCGTTGCCGCTTCAACGCCAGCAGCTACTCCAAGAAGAAGTCGTTGCCGCTTCAACGCCAGCAGCTACTCCAAGAATAAGTCGTAGCCGCTTTAACGCCAACAGCCACTCCAAGTAAAAATCGTAGCCACTTCGACGCCAGCAGGTACTCCATGAAAAGTCGTAGTCTATGCAATGCCAGCAGCTTCTCCAAGAAAAGTCGTAGCCTCTTCAACGCCAGCAGCTACTCGAGGAAAAGTCGTAGCCGCTTCAACGCCAGCAGCTTCTTTAAGAAGAAGTCGTAACTGCTTCAACGCCAGCAGCTTCTTTAAGAAGAAGTCGTAGCCGCTTCAACGCAAGCAGCTACTCCAAGAAAAGTCGTAGCCGCTTCAACGCCAGCAGCTACTCCAAGAATAAGTCGTAGCCGCTTCAACTCCAGCAGCTACTCCAAGAAAAGTCGTAGCCGCTTCAGCGCTAGCAGCTACTCCAAGAAAAGTCGCAGTCCCTACAACGCCAGTAGCTACTCCAAGAAAAGCCGTAGCCTCTTCAATGCCAGCAGCTACTCAAATCAAGGTCGCAGCCGCTTTAACGCCAGCATCTACTCCAAGAAGAAGTCGTAGCCCCTTCAATGCCAGCAGCTACTCCAAGAATAAGTCATAGCCGCTTCAACGCCAACAGCTACTCCAAGAACAAGTCTCAGCCCCTTCTCATTCATTAAAAAAAAAACATGGCAGCACCTTCGGATGAAACAATTTAAAAATTAACTGTTGACACAATCGAACTGCTGAGGACGAACTTCGGAAAGTACTCAAAGGAAAGGTATACGCTGCAATACTTTCAAGTTCATATAGATAAGTTAAGAAAAAGGCTGGAAGAGCTGTGAAGACATGCATGGGAAGGTGTACAATCTAAAGATGCACAATGAGTCACTGGTCAAAGCTTATATGGCTGAGTACTCCAAAATTGAGGAGATTACCATGCATTTGTTAGCCGTCGTTCAACAGGCCCTAGAGCGGTTTAAACCACAACAAGAGCCTCCTCATCCCGAACCAATAACCATAAGACAAATGACGGAAAATGATGAAGTCATTAGTCTTGAACGAGTACAGATCCCAATATTCGAAGGCGATTACCTAAAATGGGTAAATTTTTATGAGATGTTCAAAATACTAGTCCATGAGAAACTCCATGAGGTGCAAGAAATGCAGTATTTGGTGACATCCACTAAAGGCGAGGCTCGGCGCCTCATCGAAAATCTGGGGGTGACCGCAAGTAATTACCAGAGTGCCTGGAAAATGTTATTTGAACTATACAACCAAAGGAAAACGATTATAGCGTCCCACCTTCAAGCTTTCATCAACATCCCGATTGCCAAGAGTGAAACAGCTTACAATTATAAGAGAATATTGGATACGACCAACGAAACGCTCATTGGCATAAGAGCTCTGGACATCGACATCAAATCCTGGGACCCTTTGTAGTATACATGGCCTCCCAGAAGTTAGAATTTGAAGCCAGGAAAGAATGGGAATTGCTATGGGGATCCCAAAATCAATTACGGCCATGTATAGATTTTTCTGAGTTTTTATCAAAGAAGTTCCGATCATTGGAAGCAGTTTCGAGTGAGACCAAGAAAATTCACAACACAAGCCTACTCACACAATCAGATTGTAAATATAAAATGTGCACAGGGAACCACTTCATCCCAAATTGCGTGTTTTGATAACCCTTTTTCTTTCATAATTCTGTGTCAGCTACAAAATATTTTAATTTAATGGAAATCGGTTAAGGAACAACGAAGTTGACATGGAATTTCGTCAAAGAACAACAAACTTGACATTTTTCGCCGTTCCGTGTTTTGATAACCTTTTTTTCTTTCATAATCCTTTGTCAGCTACAAAATATTTTTATTTAATGGAAATCGGTCAAGGAACAACGAAGTTGACATGGAATTTCGTCAAAGAACAATAAAGTTGACATTTTTCGCCGTTCCGTGTTAAAACCCTAAAATGCAATGAAAATATTTATTGAATAAAATTAACTCGAATTTCCTATATTAATGTTAGAAACCTACGCTAAAATAAAAAACTATTTTTTCACGAACAAAAAAAAATTTAATTGTCGACCCTCAAAATCGAAAAAAAATTTTATTAAAATTCAAATAATTAATTTCTAATAAAGCTTTAAATCTTACAATGAATTCCCAACACAATTTAACACACGAAAAAAAAATCGAGTTGGTCACCACAAATTCTACTTACTAAGCTCCCACTCAATTATAATTCAATTAAAAAAAAAACCAAACAAAAATTATTACTCAATTGATCTTTCAATTACCGATTCAACAAAAACACTCAAAAAAAAAACTATCAACGAAGCTAATGTCACGAGAGAAAAATAATCAAAATGCCAGCAATCAATTAAAAATTAGAAAGAAAAAAGAATTAATAAAAATCACTTTAGAAAACTTATTTAGGTAATATGATTCTAAAATGTAAAAAAACTAGTAGAAATATGTATGTGATGAAATAAATAAAATACAAATGTAAAAAAATAGATAAATACAATACTTGCAACCATGTAGGTATTTTTGTTTCTGGGTAGGTAGGTACTCCATCCCTTTTTCGTCTCCTTCTCCTTTCCCCGTCACTTTTCCATTTTTGCACAAATATATTTTGCACAAATTTTAAGCATTAATTACCTAATTAAAACAAAAAACAGCAGTTAATTCTTTAATAAAAACAAATGAAATTAAAACACTTTCAACACGAATTAATAATATCACAACAAAAACAGAACACAAATTCTTCCACAATTCAGATCAGATAGGCCAGGCCTCATACGTTCGGCGACAATTTCTTACACTTTTTTTCGCGATGGGGTGGGTATTTTTAATAAATCTAATGTTTGTGTAACTTACGATGGTAATATAAGAAAAAACCGCGAACAAAAATTTAACTTATTTTCACAAATAAACAATTAAATAATACTTGCGCGAACCGTCTAACCCGAAATGACTTAATTTATTTTGACAACTAATTTACCAGCAACCGAAGAAGATAACAAAACAGAATTAACAAAAAAATGCACACAAGCAGCACGATAAAAAAAAAGTTGCCTCCACGAGTGCTCAGCTGGGGGTGGGTTATTTGTGGAAGAATTTGGAATGTCCAAATAGAAAGACAATTGATTCGAATCAATTTATTTTTTATTACCGATCGAAATTGTTTTATTACAAGTACAGTGGGATACTTGTAATAAAAAGTGGGCGCCAGTAATTAATTAAGCTAAATTAGAAAATTCCAAATCTAATTTTCAAAATAGAATTAAAATAAAAATAAAAGCGAAACTGAAATGAAACTCAATTTTTGTTATGTACCCAGAAGGGTACTTCAATAATTTTATTTGGGAAGCCGTGGCCAAGCCCTGGATTAAAACCCAATTTTTTTTCAATTAAAAGTTACAATTTCAATATAATTTTTAAATGGCTTACTGTCAGCCGTTAGGTAAAAAAAAATAGCAAACAAAAGAACAATTATACTAAATCGATTGTATTACATTCACAGCGACAAGGTAAGTTCTGACAAAAAAAATTCTTTCGTTTCAATATCAATTTCCGGTCCTAAAACCAATACATTTTGGTTTTGAAAAGAACGATTTTGGATCTAATCTCTTTTTGTGACTGTGTGTGTTGCTTGGCAGCTCTAAAAAAAAAGTTTTCAATTCGTTAATACATCATAATTTCGTTTTTATTTTTTGATTCCGCCGCGGGGAAATTCCTTAATCCATTTGCACTTTTTTAATAATTTGTTTCCAAATTTTTTTTAACAATATTTTGATTTCTTAATAATATTAATTTATTTTTACTGTACACTACCACAAAAAAAAATTAATTGACAACACAACAATTGAGAAACTTCAAAACAAATATTGTAGTGTGTGTAAGAATCTGTGTACAAATCCGTTTTGAATCCGTCTCCAAAAAAAGATTCAATGCGGATTTGTTTTTCCAGAAAAAATTGGTTTTAATTTGAAACGAATCTGATTTTCAGAAAAAAATTGACGGCGGATCGACCGCAGATCGATGTTTTTATTGAAACGCAGTCGACATTAGAGTAACGATAATTTGATTCCAATAATTCCAGATATTAATTACATCGTGGTATGAAAGCTGCTAATGTACGCATATCGAAATATGGCATCCTGAAACTATCCGATTTCGGTTTGGCGCTTGCATTTAGCATTCGAAATAATGAACAGAAAACCGATTCACACACCGTTTAGTAACACTTTGGTTTATACCTCCAGAACTTCCTTCGGCGATCGAAACAATGGCCCACGTGGGAGCCGGCTGCATCATGGCGGAGATGTGGAAACACCGAGCAACAACAACTCATCTATATATCATATAATTTTGTGGCTCATTCACTCCTTTTTTTTGGCCAGGCTTCAAGGACTGTAACTGTATAGGAATGTCGAATTGCCAAGAGAACACAAGCGAAATGTCAAAAACAGACTACGTACACAAGTGGTTTCAGCAAATTGTTGGGTATGTTCGAATATCTGGGTCCGTCTAGATGGTTACGTCGACGCCTAAGCCTCAAGATATTAGTGTGATTGATCGTGTTTGGTAGAGGTGCGCATAAGTGTAGTTCTGGTCCAAGCGATTCACCCAAATTTGGGTGTTCTTTTTCTGTACTTTGTTCGTTTGTATGTTGAAATTTTCTTTAGTTTAAAAAAAAATTAACAAATAAAACTAATTTACATAAATTTTTTGTTTATACTGGTTTAAAGACCTATAATAAAATAACAAATCTATATACATACAGACCACCTTATTCCTCGTAATGGATAGAAGTCTGCGCCAAAAAATTCTATAGGCGTGTTTGCCTATTCATTATTCAGGATTGGCAAAGCCTATAATACTAAAGAGAGGATAAACCTGTTATCAATTTTTTTGTAATCTTAGGGGGCACATTCGGCGGATAGAGTGTAGATGCATTTTTGAATTTCATTTCTAGACATTCATCAATTTTATTTCTAACGACTTGTCTTATATTCGTATGTAAAAAAAATATATGAAATTTATAATACAAGAGTAAGTAAATATCTACCTGTTTATTATTGGAATACAGCAAATAATTGTACTTATGGGAGTTATAACATAACATTTGCATGTGAAATTCAAACGAAGCTAAGAAATGGAAAAAAGGCAAAAAAAAGAATGGTAATGGGACATCAGCATCCAATGCTGCTTCGGAGCCAAACAAGACTTAAGTTTTGGTAAATTGTCATGGCATTTTATTTTATGTAGCTAGAAAGAAAAGATGGTATTGAGATTATAAAGCCGTAACTTTTCTATAACATGACTGTGCAGATACAAAAGAAACCAATGTACGTACATATGTACATACATACAGGTGAGGTGCAGCAACCGACAGCGACCGAAGACACATAATTCGCTTCTGCATCAGAATTATGTGTTATCATTCCATACATGTAATTAAAGTGCATTCAGAATTATGTGTCATTCCATACAATTAATTAAAGTAATGAGTGCAGCTACGTCGTCAGCAATATGCGACGACGTAAATATTGATTAATTTGAAATAATAAAGAGAAGGTTAGGAAATGTTGAGTAATAAATAATAATAAGTAGGTTAAGAAATCTTGATTAATAAATAAGAATAAATTGGTTAAGAATAAATAGTTGATTAGGCAATAAGAAATAAGTTAAGAATTCTGTGTTAAGTTAAGGTATAAATAGACTAGTAAAATATAAATAAATTGTCTTTTCCCAATAACCATAGAAGACATTTCATTGGATTAGAACCGGATTTTTGGTCAGGACTATCCCAAGGATTTTTCTGCCGCAAACAACAAATTTATATAATTATCTTAAGGATTTTTATCAACTGAAATATTGGTCCTTCGAGCAGGATTTCTAGTCCAAGCAAAACGCCGCAAAAGAGGAAGTCGTAGCCGCTTCAACGCCAGCAGCTACTCCAAGAATAAGTCGTAGCCGCTTCAACGCCAGCAGCCACTCCAAGAATAAGTCGTAGCCGCTTCAATGCCAGCAGCTACTCCAAGAACAAGTCGTAGCCGCTTCAACGCCAGCAGCCACACCAAGAAAAATTCGTAGTCGCTTCAATAACAGCAGCTCCTCCAGGAATAAGTCGTTGCCGCTTCAACGCCAGCAGCTACTCCAAGAAGAAGTCGTAGCCGCTTCAACGCCAGCAGCTACTCCAAGAATAAGTCGTAGCCGCTTCAACGCCAGCAGCTACTCCAAGGCAAGTCGTAGCCGCTTCAGAGCCAGCAGCTACTCCAAGAAAAGTCGTAGTCTCTACAACGCCAGCAGCTACTCCAATTAAAGTCGTAGCCGCTTCAACGCCAGCAGCTACTCCAAGAAAAGTCTTAGCCGCTTCAACGCCAGCAGCTACTCCAAGAAAAGTCGTAGCCGCTTCAACTCCAGCAGCTACTCCAAGAATAAGTCGTAGCCGCTTCAACGCCAGCAGCTACTCCAAGAAAAGTCGTAGTCTCTACAACGCCAGCAGCTACTCCAAGAAAAGTCGTAGCCGCTTCAACGCCAGCTGTTACTCCAAGAAGAAGTCGTAGTCGCTTCAACACCAGGAGCTCCTCCAAGAATAAGTCGTAGCCGCTTCAACGCCAGCAGCTACTCGAAGAATAAGTTGTAGCCCCTTCAACGCCAGCAGCTACTCCAAGAATAAGTCGTAGCCGCTTTAACGCCAACAGCTACTCCAAGTAAAAGTCGTAGCCCCTTCAACGCCAGCAGTTACTCCAAGAATAAGTCGTAGTGACTTCAACGCCAGCAGCTACTCCAAGATCAAGTCTCAGCCCCTTCTCATTCATTAAAAAAAAAACAACATGGCAACACCTTCGGGTGGAACTATTCAAAAATTAAATTTTGACACCATCGAGGCTGAAGACGAACTTCGGAATGGACTCAAAGGAAAGGTATACGCTGCAGTACTTTCAAGTTCGTCTAGATAAGTTCAAAAAAAGGCTGGAAGAGCTGTGAAGATATGCATAGGAAGGTGTATAATCTTAAGATGCACAATGAGTCACTGCTCAAAGCGTATATGGCAGAGTACTCCAAAATTGAGGAGATTACCATGCATTTGTAAGCCGTCTTTCAACCGGCCATAGAGCGCCTTAAGCCACAGCAAGAGTCTCCTCATCCCGAACCAATAACCGTAAGACAAATAACGGAAAATGATGAAGTCATTCGTCTTGAACGAGTAAAGATCCCAATAATCGAAGGGGGTTACCTAAAATGGGGAAATTTTTATGAGATGGTCAAAACCCTAGTCCATGAGAAACTCCACGAGGTGCAAAAAATGCAGTATCTGGTGACATCCACTAAAGGCGAAGCTCGGCGCCTCATCGAAAATCTGGGGGTGACCGCAAGTAATTACCAGAGTGCCTGGAAAATGTTATTTGAACCACACAACCAAAAGAAAACTATTATAGCGTCCCACCTTCAAGCATTCATCAAAATCCCGATTGCTAAGAATGAAACAGCGTACAATTATAAGAGAATATTGGATACGACCAACAAAACTCTCATTGGCATAAGGGCCCTGGACATCGGCATCAAATCCTGGGACCCATTTATAATATACATGGCCTCCCAGAAGTAAGACTTTGAATCCAGGAAAGAATGGGAATTGTTATGTGGATCCTAAAATGAATTACCGTCATGTATACGTATGTATTGGAAGCAGTTTCGAGTGACATGACCAGGAAAATTCACAACATATGCCTACTCACACAATCAGATTGTAAATGGAAAATGTGCACAGGGAACCACTTCGTCCTAAATTGCCGTCAATTTCTGAAAGCTGACGTTCAAACGCGAGGAGGCATAATAAAAGCCAAAAATCTATGTTTCAATTGCAAGGGCAATTACCAAGGCTTTGAGTGCAAAACCAGACTCACATGCAAGATATGTTCCAAAAAACACCACTCCTTGCTGCATATCAACACAAGTCAATCCGAAGTTAAAGACAACACCACAAAAACTTTCAATTCGCAAGGTAAAACAACTACCAGGGACATCTTATTATCAACGGCGATTATCCAAGTGAAGAATGCAAGAGGAGAATTCATAAAGTTAAGAGCACTAATAGATAAAGGGTCACAAAATGCTTTCATTACTGAACACTGCGACAAAGTACAAGGACTCAAGCGAAAACCAGCTAACGTCATAATCAAGGAAAAAGGAAACTCTACGAGCCGAAGTGCTGGGCAAATCTCATTGGATATCAAAGAAAAATATTCTAATATGGAGATCCGAACAGTGGCTCTAATCCTGGGACGAATTACTCAAAATTTTCCATCAACCACCATCGACTCTAATATGGATCTACCAATCAAAATTACAGAACTAGCAGATCCAGAATTTCGCCCAAGATCCAGAATAGATTTACTATTAGGAGCTGACGTCTATTGAGGAATATTGATCGATGGACTAAAGAAAGGTATGCCAACCGCTCAGAAGTCTAAGCTGGGCTGGATTGTATCTGGTGCAATCGCAATAAATCGTCAAATACAACTACAACCATGATTACTACAGCAGAATTGGATCCACAACTAAGCAGATTTTGGGAACAAGAGGAAGTTGAAAAGAAAATCTTTATGTCTCAAGAGAAGGAAAATGCCGATAAGCACTACATCAAAAATTTAAGAAGGACGAAGGATGGTAGATATAAAGTCAAAATGCCTTGGAAGGATGATCCTAGGACCAGACTTGGTCTTTCCGAAAAAGCAGCCATTGCCAGATATATTTCAAATTACAGGACTCTATTAAAGAGTCCAGATCTTTACACGGAATACAACAATGGTGTCAATGATTATCTTACGCTTGGGCACATGGAGGAGATTCCCATCAATGAAATTAACAAACCTTGCTACTACATGTCGCACCACGCAGTGATCAAAGAAGATAGCAGAACTACCAAAGTACGAGTAGTATTTAATGCCTCAGCAAAAACGGCTTCAAAAAAATCACTCAATGACTGCCTGATGGTCGGCCCAACCATTCAAGATACACTCACTGGCTTGATCTTACGATGGAGAACGTACCCAGTCGTCGTCATAGCAGACATTGAGAAAATGTACAGTCAAATAGCAGTTGAAAAGGACGATTCAGACTTCCAGCGCATCCTTTGGCGTCCAAACAGATCAGACACCATCAGAAAATATCGATTAAAGAGGCCGACTTTTGGAACTTTCAACGCTCCATTTCAAACCATTCGTTTATTGCAGCAACTATCAAAGGATGATGCCCTTCAGCATCAACTCACCTGACAAACAACTTTTATGTAGACGATCTCCTGACAGGCACAGACACCATTGCGGAAGCAAACGCTTTATACTTCGAACTATGGCAACTCGTAGATAAGGGAGCCTTCAACCTTCGCAGATGGAACAGCAATCATCAAGAAGTTTCAAGCAAAATACCAGAAACACAACGATGAGGAGGAAGGCGCAATAAAAACACTAGGGCACCAGTGGCTCCCACGAGAAGATCAATTCATCTTTAGTACTATTGGTTGGGAAACCAAGGAACGAGAAGTAACGAAACGTACCATAGCTTCCTTTATGGCTCGCCTCTTTGATCCGGTGGGATGGCTGCAACTTATTGTCGTACACAACAAAATTTTCATGCGACAACCTTGGCTAAAGAATTTAGATTAGGATGTAGAACTTCCACCAGATCTTAAACACGAGTGGATACGGTATGGAATTAAAAGAAGTTCAACAAATTAAGCTACCACGGTGGATAGGAACCACTTCTAAAGATACTTATGAGTTACACGGGTTCTGTGACGCATCTCAGGTGGCCATGGCTGCTATAGTATACATCGTCATACGCACCCCAGGACGAACTGCAACCGCAATGCTACGAAGCTCCAAAACGAAAGTAGCACCCATAGCTGTTCAAACAATTCCACGATTGGAGCTAAATAGCGCTGTCTTATTAGTTAAATTAATGCAACACGTCAAATCAGCCGTTAACACTCCAGCAGAAACCCAAGCATTCTATTGGACCGACTCAACAGTCGTACTTTCATGGCTTAATGGCCATCCAGCCTGATGTAATACATAGGTGGCGAACAGAGTTAGCCAAATACATTTAGAAGAAAGTAAAGGCATACCACACTATAACAGAAGAAAACATACTTGAAAGAATTCCAAATTTCTCAAAGCTAATAAGAGTGATAGCATATTGTAAGAGAATGCTGCCTCACCATGAATGCCGCAAGAAAGACACTCCAAATTGGTTAACAACAGATGAGCTACAACAATCTAAGATTAGTTGCATCAAAATATCACTAGAACGATCTTTCTCACTCGAGATACAATCCCTATTAGTAGGGAAACCAATCGATAAAAAATCAAGGATACTGCAGCTCTGTCCATATTTGGACACTCACAAAGTCCTCAGGGTGGGCAGAAGTCTTAACAAGGCGGAACTGACTGAAGCAGAGAAACATCCAATCATAATAAGCAACGAGTGTCCACTATCTAAACTAATAGTATCGCACTTTCATCAAAAAACTCTCCACGGTTCGAAAAAGCTTACACTTAATACAATAAGAAAGGAGTTTTCGATCTTAAACGCAAACAACTTAGTAACAATATGCATTCATAAGTGTATCACTTCAAATCAATGCGAAGACAAATCAACCGAAATTAATGGGAAATCTACCGAAACATCGAGTAACGCTAAATTGCACCTTTTGGAATACGGGACTAGATTGTGCAGACCCAATTAAGATAAAATGGCCAAGTGGCAGGGGAACAAAAACTACAAAATCATACATAGCTGTCTTCATATGCTTGGCAACCAAAGCAATTCATCTGGAACTTGTGAGTGACTGAACTTCTGCAGCTTGCATCGCAGCGATCAAACAATTTGTTCAAGGAGAGGCAAATGTAAGGCAATTTACAGTGAATGTGGTACAGATTTCGTTGGAGCGAACAAGGACCTTCAAAGGGCATTCGAAAGAATTTTTTTTTTATCCGATGAAAATCTTCAAAAGACACTCGGTAAGAATCAGTACCGAGTAGTGTGGTACTCTTACCGTACTAAAACCACCGAAATCAAGACCAATCTATGAAAGATCGACAAATGATTTTACTTTCTTAATTTATATGTAAATCGCATTGGGGAAAGTTTAAAGTTATTACACTTTCCCATAGCTTTTAGACCATCAGCTCATGAGGCTTGGTTCTTCTTAATCTCCGAACATTGTCTCGTACATTTAAGACAGTCTCAATTTTAGTGTAGCCTTTGTAACGGATTTATCTGGCACCAATATTGCCGTATCGTCAGCAAAGGTGACAATGATAGCGTTGATGTCCACTGGAATATCTCTTGTATATAACAGATACAGGGTTAGTCCTAGGACACTTCCTTGTGGAACACCGGCTTCAATTTTCTTTAGTTCCGAGTAATTTTGGCCGTACTGTACTCTAAAGAGTCGGTTCGTAACGTAGGATTTCATTATTTCGTAGTACTGCCTGAGGAGGTTCTATGTAGTTTGTACTCAAGTCTCAAGTGCCAAACCTTGTGAAAGGCTTGAGCAACATCTAAGAATATAGCCGAGCATACTTGTTTTTCTTGAAGTGCCTTTTCCACGACATCCATAATTCGATGCACTTGGTCTATCGTGGAATGTTTATTTCTAAATCGAAACTGATGGCTCGGAATTAGTCTTCTTTCTTCTATTATTTTGTTAAGCCTTTTCAGTAGCAGTTTTTCAAAAACTCTTGCAATGATTGGTATAAGCGATATTGGTCTGTAAAATGTTACTTCTGTTGGTGGCTTACCTTGTTTGGGTATAACATTGACTTCTGCAATTTTCCAATGATGTGGAACATATCTTAGTTTAAGGCATGCGTTAATTATAAATTGGAGTTTCTTGAAGGCTATTGATGACATTTCTTTCAAAACCTGCGCAGTTATTAGATTGTACCCTGGTGATTTTTTGTTAGACAACTTATGTTGACACATGCTTCTTACTTCTTTGAGTGTGACAAAAAATATTTCACATTCGTCGTTTCAATCAACAAATTGTAAGGGATCTGTAACTGTGTTTGCTGGGTATGGCTTAAAAACATTCGCCAGATGTTCAGCGAAGAGATCAGCCTTTTGTTTCGGGTTTGCGACCCATTTACCATCTTCAGATTTTACTGGCGGGTTTTGTGTCTGGGGTCTGTTTAGGCACTTAAGCCTAGTACTCAGTTCGAGCAAACGTTAATTTTATCTCTACATATTTTTTCCGAAGCTAAATTTTGAAGTTGTAGAAATAAACATACAATTTCAATGCGAACAGAAGCGTATCTAAGAAATGTTAAGTAGGTAAAAGTAAGAACAGTCACTGATGCTATTATTGTTAGTGACTGTTTTTTAAAGAAATAATGTACATTGCTTAACTTGCTTTATTCTAAATTTCATGTTGAGTAACCTCTGTGTTTAAGACAAAAAAGAAGATTTATAATGTAGATAGGTATCTTGAATGACTAAAAAATATATCCATTTATATATTTATTTTCAATGAAAATAACGCATTATACATAGGTACATTATGTAATGTAAATTAAATATACCTATATATGCAAAATTATTATTTTGTCCCGGTTCGATATAATTTTTTTTAACTGATTTATTAGATTTCTCGATTCCTTCAGCTTCAATCTTTTGATTTTAAAGCTCATTGATTTTTCTTAATTTATTTATCCATTCTATTTAAATTTATAGAAACACATAATTGGATAAGAAAACACCACATAATTCTCAGAAATATTTCATAAGTTTATTCAAAGTACGTGCTCATTGTACCTACTCCTTCTCATTATAGCTACGCTACTGCCTAATGAAATCAGCTGATGAATAGATTTAATTCTGGCAACTAATTTACCTACACACTTTTTTCATTAATTTTTTCTGGTCATATACCTACTTCCTAATATCTTAATATTGCAAATGCTTGGGGTACGATATGAGGTGATAAAATGCACGATTTACATCAAACATCACAATTTGTCTAGCAAAATAATGATTCGGACATTATTTGTCTTGGAAAAATCAAGTGGAGATTTTTGTATGTACAGTTCGAAACAAAGATTTTTATTTTCCGTTGAAGTGAGTACTGACCGGGAAAAATTAGAGATAAAATTTGTTCTGGGAAAAAATTGTATGAGAAATAATATTTTTCCCGAACTGAGTACTGGGCTTTAGCTGCTTTCCATAAGGAGTATTCGGAAGAAGCATCCGTCGTCAGATTTTTCACGAATCTACTAAGTGAATCATTTTTTAACCCACAGATTCTTTTTTTTAATTCGTTGTTAAGACGGTTAAAAAGTACCTTATCACCAGGGAATCTCGTAGCTTGCCACTTTCTTCGAGCTCTTCTTTTTTCCAATATTAGCTCCTTTATTTCGACAGGATATTTTATTTCTTTTTCTCTCGCGTTTGAAATAGTTGGAGTACCTTCTTCTGCAGCCTGTTGTACATCAGCAATAAATTGTTCTACTTTATGATAAATTTGTTCAATTGTTTGCATAGGGGATCTCAGGTTTATAAAACTTTCAAGTTTATCTCTGAATTCGTCCAGTTTGTTCTCTTATTCACGAGCTTGGGATTACTTTTTTTCTATTATTTCTGCTTCGCTCAGTGATAGAATTACTGGAGTATGATCTGACGATAAATCATAAATAACTTCGACACTTATATGATTTCGTTTAATACCTTTAACTACGAAAAGTCTATAAGGTCTGGCATTTTGTTAGTATCAGATGATATTGGCCATGTTGGCGAACCAGAAGAATAAAATTCACAGTTGTATTTGCGGCCTGCTTGGTATAGACGTTTACCTTCTGTAGTTATGAGCCTGGGTGTGCTTAGCATTGAAGTCGCCACCAACAAGGAAGTTATGTCCTAACAAATTTAGGAGATCTGCAAAGTCTTCTTCAGTTGGAGAGCGCCTCGGTGGGAAGTATATAGCTGCTATTTTAAATTCTTTCTTTTTTATACCAATACTTTTTGTTGTTACTTGCATGTTTTCATTCGTAAACTTTGGTTCTTCATAGTGTGTTAAGCACTTTTTTATAAGTATTGCTGATCATCCCCTAGCTTTGTCAGATAGGTGCGGAGCATTATAACACGTATAATTTGGCAATTTATTATCAAGACTTTGTTCTATACCGAGGTGAGTTTCGGACACCAAACAAATGTCTAAATGCTCTATTTATAAAAAGATGTTTCGTTCTGATACATGTTGTACAAGACCGTTTGCATTCCATGTTGCGATTTTAAGTGTTCTGTCCATCATTGGTTTTTAAGAGCGACTCCTTCACTTAGCTGTTTTATGTTTAAATCTTGTTGGTCAATCTTTTTCAGGATAAGTTCCAGCATATCTTTTATAGAAGTTTCCTCGTTCTTCGGCACATTTTTTACAATCTGGGAATAGGATTTATTCTCATAATTTTTGCTTAGTGCAATTGCTTTAGCCGGTTGATTTTAGTTTTGTTTTCTATGGTTACTTTTTTACTTTCAACTATTGCTTTTGTGTCTGTTGCGTTCCTAAGCTTGTTCCCATATTTGTTTTTTCTTTTTGTTTCTTGGAATTTTGTCGCCACTGGACATCCTCTGTAACTCGCGGGATGATTGCCTTGACAGTTTACATATTTCGCTTTCTGTTCTCTGCCCATGGAACAGTTTTTAGTTGCATGCTCGCCTTCACATTTAACACAAGCAAACTCCAGTATTTTTGTGTATGTCTAAAGGCTCGGCAGCGTTTACATTGTGGAACAATTTTCGACTTTCGCAGTGGTTCGATTTGACAACTATGCCCATAATTGATTTGATACTGTAGATCTTATCGAGACTTTCCTTATTTTCGAAAGTGAGCATAAATAAAGGTAGAGACCTCTTTTTTGTCGTTGTTTCTCCAGTGGAGTCTTTGGTTATCTCATTTTTAATAAGATTATTGTTATCGAGAGGTTGGAAGCCCTTTTGTATAAGGTCTTCGACAATTTCTTTGTCAACACATGAAGAGTGAAGGAATCTTGCTACTACTTTTATCGATCTTGTAGCTTTATTTTCGTACGACTGAATTTGCTTTTTGTTCAATTCTTCAGTGACAGATCTAAACGCATCGCCGTCTTAAACAATGACTTTCCAATTGCCTTTATTGTGTAATTACATGCCTTATTCCTGCATTTTTCTACCATGCCTTTAAGCTCGCCAAACATTGCCAATCCATAAATCATGATTGGATGTGGTGCAGTTTGCCTAGTGCCTTTAACATGAGACTTCTTTGGTGATACATCTCCTGTTTCTTAATTGGATGTTTTCATTATTGCAGCAGTATCTGCTTTTGAAGCTGTCTGTTGACTTTTTTGAACAGTCTCTGGGCTACCAACTGCTTTTCGTTTCTTGGACTTACGTTTATCTCGGTTTCCATCAGTTTCAAGGAGGAGCTCTTCCTCATCAGTATGAAACTAGTTTGCAGTTTTTTGTGGGCTTTTCATTACTGGTGACTTCGGACTTGATTTTTTGTCTTTCACGGACATTTTGTCAAACAAGCGGACTTTTTCTTCGAGTCTCTTAACTTGTTGCTGAAGACTTTCAACAAGGCCTTCAAGTTGTTTTCTGGCCAACATTTCTATTTGCCATTTATCGAAATAATTTTCGGATTCAACTTGGCGGATCTCGTTGTTTTTAGTGGAACACTGCTGATCTTTTATTTCGATCTTTTCATTTTGGTTCTTTTATCTTTAATGACTTCTATGTCATTTGATTTTTGGGTAGGGGTTTTCGATGGAGTAACCCTTGAAAATATTTTTGGTGGGGTGCTTAGTATTTTTGAACTCCGTCTATTTCCTGTAAGCAAAAAATGATCCTCCCCAGAATCCATAGGACCGATCTCCGAAGAGAGTGGATTTTCCAGCTTGTCTGGATTGCCACCTGGGGTAATATATCTATTCGTTTTACTCATTGCCATATGTTTTGTTGTTGTAACTTTTGTTTAGTTCCATACATAGCTCAGTTTCCTTTTCTATTCAGGTATTTAAATTCAGCCGCCCCTATGGGATCTGATGCTGACCAATAATCCGCACATTATGCGTCAGACGCTATTGGGTTTCGTGGAGAGCTGGTTCTTCAGAGCGATATCTAATCTTTTGCTCCTAGTTCCTGGGTGTCTCAGCTAACGATGCGATTTTGCATTCGAAAGAATGACATACAAAACACAAGCCTGGATAGTGAATGACAACATCACATGGCACCATATACCTCAAAGCAGTCCACACTTTGGAGGACTCTGGGACGCGGGAATCAAATCTACCAAGACATCTGGTAAAACACTTGGTGAAATTTTATTAAAACTAGAACAGATGTACACAGTGCTAGCACAAATTGAAGCTTGTATAACAGCTGACCATTAGCACCAAATAGTAACGATATTAATGATGTTCTGCCTTTGACACCTGGACACTTTCTCACTGGAAATTCCATTATATATTAAGCGTAATGTACTCGTGTTTTATAAACATGCCAAATACTCAAGCTCTCCGAACATAAATGGGGGACTATTTGCAGAAAATTTAGGACATGGGTATTCCGACTACAGAGTTCTCACAAGACAAACACCAAGTTATAGCAACAACCAAAAGGATGGAAACGCTTTGCATTAAAGTAAGATACATAAGCGCAGAAATACAATGCGACATATTCAATCACCACTTACAAGCTATAAGCACAGGCATTACTCATCGGATTGAATCAATTAAATTTTTACGGTCAAGATCACGGAGAGGTGTATTAGGAACAGTTCTCACTGCAATGTTTGGAGTCAATGAAGAAGTATACAATGCCATAGACAACTTATCAACCAACCAACAAACCCTTATCAATACGGCATCACATCAAGGAAAATTAATGCTAAAGGCAGTCAAAACTCTAAACGACACAAACACAAGAATCGAGCAGCGATTAAGAAGTTTTAATATTTAAATGAATGAATCAAGATTAATAAATTTGCAGCAGGATGGATTCTAGAGGCAAATCACAATGGCATACAAACGAAATACCTGAGCATGTACCAACAAGCAAAAAATTATTTAGAAGAGGTTGCTGATAAATATGACTTTAAGAAAATTGCAAAATCAAAAACAATAGAAACGCATTTATATACGTAGGTATTGTTTTTGTTCCTTATTTTGTCGACTGTAATTATGATTTTAATTGAGTTTTTTGCGACCTTTAGTCCAAATTAATATGCGTTCCGCCCAGGTACTACAGATGGGCTCATCAGTTAGATGCTGTAGTACCTTTCTAAGACGCAATATATTAGTCGATGGCTACCGACACAAATAAAATTTACAGCTTTAAAGCACTGTGAATTATATTCTTCTAGGGGAATTCGGTCGAGTTCTGACACCTAGAAAATAATACCGGTGGTCTGGCTTGTTTAAATTTAAGAAAAATGCAATAACAAAAACAATACGAACGCATTTACATACGTAGGTATTGTTTTTGTTCCTTATTTTGTGGACTGTAATCATGATTTTAATTGAGTTTTTTGCGACCTTTATTCCAAATTAATATGCGTTTCGCCCAGGTACTACAGATGGGCTCATCAGTTAGATGCTGTAGTACCTTTCCAAGAAGCAATATATTAGTCGATGGCTACCGACACAATTAAAATTTACAGCTTTAAAGCACTGTGAATTATATTCTTCTAAGTGTCAGAAATCGACCGGTCTGGCTTGTTTAAATTTAAGAAAAATGCAAAAACAAAAACAATACAAACGCATTTACATACGTAGGTATTGTTTTTGTTCCTTATTTTGTGTTCCTTCCTGTCATCAAAACTGTATTAATAACGTGTGTGAAACAATCCAACAACATTGGCAAGATGGCTTTGACAAAAACCGGTGTATTCCATCACATCCAGTAGCATCAGATTTAACAGAGAGAACACGCTCTACAAAATCCGTATTATCAGTTCTCTTAAAGGAAAATTGTATTCCTGATGAGGTAGGAATTTCATCATGGAAGCTGGTGTCATGTACTACAGTGGCAGCAGGATATGGTAAGGAAACAAATTGGCGATTAAAGTCATTGGTATCAGCACAAGCAGGACTACTTAGTTTTTGTTTCCCAATGCCCAAGATTACTTCACAGTTTTCGACCATTAACATGCGCATTAAGATGAGTTGAATAATATTGTTGTTTAGCCACTCTTATTTTTCGATCAACAGAATTGCGCAGAGTTTTAAATATTTGATTAAGTGCATCTATTCGAAAACGTTTCCATCGTCTGTAAGCTCCATCTCGTAGAGAGATTAATTCTATGATTTCGTTTGTTAAAAACGCTTTTGACATATCTCTTACGATTCCTGTTCTTATAGGGATATGCTCATCAAAAATAGTTTTAATCTTCTGTTTAAGAACTCGACTTGATCATAGGGTGAATGCATTGAGTAAACCAGATGCCAAGGAAAGCTGTTTATGCGTTGCTCAAGGATAATGCTATTAATATTTTTAAAGTCTCTGTATGTATAAGTCGTTGGGCATGTATGTTCACTGATGTCGAAATCAAAAGTTAAAAATATAAAGTCATGCTTGGAAAATGCAGGAGCTGAAACTTCTTTATAAAAAAGGATTCTTTCTATACTATTTACAAAAAATAAATGCAGCAATGTACTAGAGGTACTCGTTAAATGTGTAGGACAACTAGTATTAACTGGATGCAAATCAAACATTTTTAAAATATCAGTGAGGCTTCTTTCAGCAATGAAGTCTCCGCACAAAATAACATTAGTAGAAGTAGTCGTCATTTCTTCATTCAAAGTTCTTATGAGTTCTATATTAGTTTTAGTTTACTTTATTAAATGTATGCCTACACATTAAGAATATGCTTGTTATAAGCTAGTGAAAGGCTAATAATAAATAGTCATACTATGAAGAAAACTATTTACATTTGGATTCAAAAAAGTTACTAATTTCATAGATTAATTAACATTTCATAGGAAAAGGAGAAATTAAAAAAAAGGTTACTAGTAAGAAAAGATATTTATATATATAACTTTTACAATGATGTTAAAATACATCTCCATTTAAACAAAAAACGGAAAATATTTTTAAAATAAGTGAGGAGATCTTTGCGAAACTGTGCTTCGCCGCTCACTCTCCTTAAATGCCTAGGAAGGGAGTTCCACAATCGGGTAGCATTTACAAAAAAATGTCGTCTTGATGCCAAACAAGAAAAACGAGGATGGATGAGTTGTTGAGATCTGTTAGATGAATCAAACTGTAACCTATTGAAAAGACTGCAGGGTTGCTTTGAACTGATAACATTAAACAGTAGTATAAGGGTACGAAAGCGCATAAGATGATCAAGGGACATATTATACAATTGCTTTGAAAAATTCGACATGATCAAATCTTCTCAACTCAAAAACATAACGAGGGGTATTGTTGAATGCAACATTAAGCTTTCTCCTGCTGATGGCATCACAGTTGCTAAGTATCTCGCACCCGTATGTGAGTGTTGATAAAACAAGCGTCTTAGCAAAAAGCATACGTGTTTTCAGTGGGGTGTAATATTGCGAAGGCCATAACCTTCGAAGTACGCCATAGGCCTTACCGACTGCAGAGTTGGTATGCATATCCCAACTTAATGTATTATTAAATAACATGCCAAGATTTCTGCAGTTGAAACATACGAAATGTTTGCATTGCTTAAGTATAAGCTGGGAAAGTAATCAAGATTCAAAAGTTTTCTACAAATGACAATGCATTTGGATTTCAGTGGATTTAGGAACAAACCATTATTCATATACCAGGGGGAGATTGTGTCTAAGTCCCCATTTATTCTGAATGCGCAATCTTCTATAAGTCCCAGGGAACAGCTCTTGTATAATTGTATATCATCAGCATACATTTGAATGGAGGTGGAGCTTGAAATCTTAGTGGGGAGCTCATTTATATAAAGCGAAAAAATAAGAGGTCTTAAAATTGAACCCTGATTAACTCCTCTAGTGGTCGGAAGGAAATTTGAGATATTATTGCCAACTGGAACTGCTTGTCTCCTATCCCGAAGATATGAAGATAATAAAAGAACTGCAGAGGATGAGAAACGATAAAGAGATGAGAGTTTTAAACATAGATAAGAGTGATCCACTGTATTGAACGCGGTCGAAAAATCGAGCAGTATAAGGAACGTCACATGGTCTTCATCCCAAGCATGCCTGATGTCTTCAACAATATTTATAACGGCGGTGGAACAACTATGTTTTTGGCGGAAACCGAGCTGCTTAGGTGAGAGAATGTTTTTTTGGCTAAGATATGCATTAAGTTGTTTTTGCACGACTCTCTCGAAGACTTTTGATAAAAAAGGGAGCACAGAAATAGGTCGAAACTCGTTTCCACCAGCATTTTTCGGAATGGATAAGATTTTGGCTAGTTTCCATTGGGATGGAAATAAACCAGTCGTTAAAACGGTATTAAGGATGTGCGTGATGTAGGGCAAAATCACCGGTAATAGTGACTTACTAAAGATTGGGGGAATTCCATCAATACCAATGACCTAATTTCCTACTGTACAATTGGATTTTAGCAGATCGTATTTTGTGGAACACTTGATTACGCAATCTGCGAAACATATTGTGATGGATTTCTAATCTAAAACGCTTCCATATATTATACGCCCGATCGCGTTGAAGACTAAGTTTTCTAATTTCATGACTAAACCAAGGACGTTCACCAAGTTTAATAATTCTTGTTCTAAGCGGGACATTTCTATGAAACAAACTAACTATATTGCTATTAAGAGAACAAATTTGCTCATCGGGGGAGAGTAGAAAGTAAATCTGTTCCCAGTCAACAGCGCGAGTACTTATCTCGAGGCCAGGATAATCAATATGCCTAAAGTCTCTATATTCATACGAGTTTGTTGGGATTTCAGTTTTAAAGTTAAAAGTCATATAAATAAGATCGTGTCTTGAGAAAGCTGCAGCGGACAACTGGTCATATAAAATAACTTCCTTACATCACTTACAAAGAAAACATCTAACAGAGTTTGTGAAATCCTAGAGAAATGAGTAGGGATGGTAGTGTTAACTGGAAACAGGTTAAAAGTTCTCAAACCCTCGATAAGAAAAGTCTGGTTTATTAGATTGCTGTTTAAATCTCCGAATAAAATACTCTTGGATGGGTCCAAGGTAATTGTTTCCAAAATCGTAAGCAAGGGACTAATATCTACACAAATATATGGCCTGTAAACAACTCCTAACAGAAGAGTTCCTTCATCACCGAATGTGTCTAAAAACAGGAAATCGATCCCACTACTTTCTAATGACTTGCAGTTAATTTTGCACTTGATACCCTAACGAACATAAATAGCGACACCTCCACCTCTCATTCCTTGTCTGTCAGCCCTAAAGGGCCTATAACCACCCAACAAATACATCGAATCACTATTCTTATCGACAAACCATGTTTCAGTAACACAAATTATATCAATTTCAGATTCTTCAAATACATTCCTAAACTCATCTATTTTACAGAATAAGCTTTGAGCATTTAAGTGGCATACTTTCAAACTCGACTTCTGTTAACATAAGGAAATAGAAATCGTAAATAGAAAAAAGTAAAAAAAAATAGAGATGGTATGTAGAACAGTGCCCAAATTAAATGAAAAAAAGTAGTAATTTAAATTAAAAAGGAGAAATAAAAAGAAAGTAAGGTATACAAAGCTTTTATCAGAGAAAAAAAAATAAGAAATAATACTAAAATCAGTAAACGAAAAAGAATTGAAAAAAAAACTGTTATAATAAATAGTAAAAAAATTAAGTTATAATTAAAGTAAAGATGATCATGTGTGATGCTGGCAATTCCATCAAGGGTTTCGCTGTTTTTGACACATACTCCTTTCTCATCAGATGACAGAAGTTTGACGTAGACGAGGACGCGGATTGTAAACACCGATGGAAGTTTGTGCTGTTTTTTCAATGCAAGTGCGGTCCGCAACAGAAAATTGTTCTTATTTAGGCATTCGCGAAAATAAATTTGTGATTTAGAGTTATTAAATCCTACAATGCTTAGTGAAAGTTGTGTCTCCTTTCGGAATTTGGCTACAGATGTTAGTACAAAGTTCTTTTCGTAAGGAGATCTGAATTTTAAAATTATTGCTGTATTGTTGTTGTCCTCAATCGGGCGAGTGCGAAAAATGTCAGGCAATACTGGTGGTTTGATCTTAATATCGTGACACAATAAATTAAACATAGATCGAAGATTCTCTTCGGGTGTGTGCAGGATACCAAAAATCACTGCATCAGATGCTATTCGTTTCTTATCTTGGTCGTCAAGTGAATCAATAGAATTTTGGAGTGTTGATGTGACGACAGATAGTTTATTATTCATATGAGAAAGTTGTCGCTTGTAATCATTGAGTTGAGATTTCGTGTTTGTAGGTTCGGTGTTGACATTGGAAGATAATGATTTTAAATGAGAAGCCTCAGATTTGAGTACATTTATCGACAAGAGAGCTTGTGATGGATGACTCCAGTTTTGAGACTCTGTTTATAACATCAGATATATTTTTGTTAACTTCCACGAATTGAGATTGCAGTCGTTGCGCGAGTGATTCATTATTTTCTTTAAATTGTTTTGATAAGAGTGTAATGATAAACTCACTTTGCTTGTTTAATTTTTCATCCAGTTTATCCGTCATAGTTTTACTCTCATCAGCCATATTGTGTTTTGAATATTTTTTGCGTGAGATTGGGTCCAAGGGTGTTTGAGGTGATTGAGTTTTAATTTTAGAACTAGATGAGTTGTTTCGTTGATTGTTCGTAGCAGACACTAGAGAAGGTTTCAACAATCGTTTTTTATTGAAATTCCACAAACAAAGAAATAATTTCTAAATGTTTTCAAAAACTAAAAAAAGGTAATTTAACCACTATACTATAAGTATTTTCCACTTTAGTATATAGAATAAAATTTGGTTTAATAATTATTAAAGGACGTCAATTTGAATAACTAAGAATTGAATTAAACCGATATAAAACTGCCACCAATAATTCACGTCTAATCAATAGGACAGTTCATTACGAATATTAATATTTCTATTTGGTCGGTATAATACTCCCAGAAGACAACTACTTGAACCATATACAATGTTTATAAAAATGTAATCAATTAAAGACCCAACAGGCGCAATACATCTTTGCTTACAAATTAGACTTTATTTTACGTATATTGCAACGCCACCGCCAGACCTCCCTCTCCTATCAGAACGAAAAAGCTTGTAACCCCTCAAAGCATACACTGCATCATTAATTTCAAAATGAAACCAGGTTTCCGACACGCAGCTTGCATCAATCTTAGGATCACGGAAAACATCGATACTCGTCAATTTTCCTATGTAAACTTTGAGCGTTCCAATGGCAAATTTTAAGTCCCTGATTCTGACTACAAAAAAATTCGTACAATCGTTTGCAGAAAATCATTACCTCCACCACCATCGAAACCAACCCCGCTTATGGTTAGATCAATTTCAAAACAAATATATATTTCCTTGGAGAATGAAATAACACGAAAAGCTAAAGCTTAAGAGTATCCCCACAAATAGAGCAAAAATAAAAATGTATCATAATTAAAGAATAGTGTAAAACAAAATATATGATAAGCAAACTCAGTTTACAAAAAAATTGAGAAATTACAGGACAGAATTTATAGAAAAAAAGAGAATAAGAGAAAAGAAAAAGAAAATTAACAAGAGAGAAAGAAAACAAAATAATTAAAACTCAAAATAAATACCAATTTTATTTTTAAGTTCCTTGTTGTTGATCAGGTGCTTCTTTAACTGCATTCAGTTGACATCTCACGGCTAATGCGTTCAATACTCTGTCGCTCGCTCCCTATGAGAATACTTATAGCGAATTCGTTCTCCTTAACATAGACACAACCACAAGGAGTGTAAACGGAAAATATCTGGTTGTTTCGCTTGAGACGACTAGCTTGTTGGTAAGAAGAGCGATTTTCGCTAGTTAAACTTGTTTTTAGTTGTGTTGATACCCACATCTCGGAGGCACAACTTTCTATTGTTCTTATAAATTGAGAGATTACATGCAGAAAGGTGTTGCTATCATGTGGGGAGCCAAATTTGACAATTATGGGGGAGTCAGTTTTGACTGCTCTTGAAGACGAGGTTAGTGTTTGGTGTTGACGTTTAGAACGAAATATGGGTTTGACACGAAATATGATATGACACATATGATTAAAAGCGGACTTCAGATTCTCGTTCGGTAGCTCAGGAATACCAAAGATTATGGTATCGGATGCCACCTCTCTGCGCTCGAACTCATCGCATCCATCGTTTCCACATGTCCTTGTAAGATTTTATGAGAAACTTCACAGTCTTTTATGCGCTCTTCTATTTTGTCCTGTGGAGATCGTAAGTCTTGTATTGATGTGTCAACTGCCTTAACTTGTGATAACAGATTATTCTCCATCATCGCGATGCGTTTACTCAATTGATCTCTCAGAAGATTAACTTCAGTAGCAATTCGACTTACAATTTTATGATGTTGGTGTTCTCGCATTAGGTGTTTTGTTCATGATGTACGGTATTACTCACGAGAGAAGAAATGCAGAACAAGAAAAAAGTGCGTTTCGATTTTTGTTCTAATATTTAATAATGATGAGTTTAATTTCATTATTAAATATTAGAACAAAAATCGAATGTAGTTTATTCGTAAATTGAAAAATATTTGTTCTCAAACAATTTTGGTTCACGACATATTTCTTACGCTTGGTAGATATTTGAGCAAGGATAATGAATAAATTATAAAAATTTGCCCGACGAGATAATCAACACATCTATTCACTTGAACATTACTTTTAGTTTCCAAATTTTAGTCCAAATTATGCGTTTCGCCCAGGTACTACAGTTTGGCTCATCAGTTAGATGCTGTAGTACCCTTGTTGGTACATTCCGGTACCAACATGAAGCAAACTTGCTGTAACTTCCACAGTGAGGGGACAGAAAAAAATTCAATCTTTGCAGCAAGGTTACAACCTTTATTTAACCAAGGATAATAATGTTAAGTTCATGAATAATACTATACTTATTTTAAATCCATATAAATGATAATTTACAATAGTTTTTTTTAATCATTTTGTACAAATCTGTAGTTTTATTATAATTATTGCTTTTATACTATGTATGGCGTTCTGGCGCGTGCTCGAGGTAAAAAGCAAGAAAAGAACCGGATATGATCAATGGCGGGCCTTAACGTTTTAGTTCATTGGAAGGTATCCGCATCTAGTACTATTTTACATGGGTATTGCCAACAACCCTTCTAAGACGCAAATTATTAGTCGATGGCTGCCGACACAAATAAAATTTACAGCTTTCAACCACTGTGAATTATATTTTTCTAGTGGAATTCGGTCAAATTCAGACACCTAGAACATAATGCCCGTGGACTCTGCTTTTAATTTTAATTTTATTTTTTTGCGACCTTTAATCCAAATTATGCTTTTCGCCCAGGTAATACAGTTGGGCTCATTAGTTAGATGCTGTAGTACCCTTTTAAGACGCAAACTATTAGTCGATGGCTACGGACACAAATAAAACTTACAGCTTTCAAGCACTGTGAATTTTATTAAAGCTGTCTGAATTCGACCGAATTCCCCTAGAAAATAGAAGAAATGTAAAACCCATGTGCATTCGAAGGTATTGCTTTTGTTCTTTTTTTGCGTACTCTGCTTTTTATTTTAATTTAGTTTTTTTGTGACCTTTAGTCCAAAATATGCGTTTCGCCCAAGTACTACAGTTGGGCTCATTAGTTAGATGCTCTGGTAACTTTGTTGGTACAACCCGGTACCAACATGAAGCAAACTCGCTGTAACTTCCACAGTGAGGGCACACAGAAAAAAAACCAATCCTTGCGGCAAAGTTACAACCTTTATTTAACCAAGGATAATAATCTTAAGTTCATGAATAATACTGTACTATCTGATCAATTTTGAATTCCGAACGGACTATTTTATACAAAACATAATACCTGAAGTATGCTACAAACTGCAACCTACAACAACTGGAAGTATACTACAAATTCTAACCAAAACAACAACTGAAGTATGCTACAAACTACATACATATTCCCCTTGGTGGAGACTTTTTAATAGTTTACAAGTTTTTTCTTACCACCATAAAGTCGTCGTCAAATACTCCATATATTTGAAGATCCAAGAAGTAAAGGGTTAGGAGTAAGAGCTTCCTCCTCGATTTCACTGTCCACTTAAATGGAAGTTAAATGTCGTGAATTCACAATATTTTCTACTTTGATGAGCATGCTTCTAAGGAGTTCTTCAGAAGGATTTCTAGTTGGCATTATAGCGTAAGTGCATTTTTTACGGATCGTACCAGTCTTTCCCAGTTTTCTCGCATGTGCGGTGATCCGGGAGGAATGAATTTCCATTTCGTGGTGGTTGATGTTAAAGTATCTTCAAATTTTCTTTGGTATATGCTCTGAAATGCTTCCTTCAGTTCTCGCTCGGCACCCACAAAGTTTGTACCGTTGTCGCCGTATATTTCGATGGGAGCTCCACGCGCCGGCCTATAATATTCCGAAGCACCATAATAAAAGAATCAGATGATAACGAGTGTGCAATCTCGAGGTGAACCGCTCTTGTGGTCAGACATATTAATAGCACACCTCATCTTTTCTCTGTTGTGCAGAGGGTATTAACGTTTATTGGGCCGAAGTAGTCTACTCCGACAACAAAAAGGGTCGACAAAACGAAGCTGGCAGCGCCCCCAGAAATTGTGCCATTATGGGATGTAGCGGCTTAGCCTTGTTGTTTTCTGCATGTTTGACAATCTCGTCTGACTGCAGCAAGGGCAGTTCTCAGTTGAGATATATGAAATTTTTGTCGAATTTCATTTACAACTGTCTCGTGGTTTTGGTGGTTGTAGCGGCAATGTACGTCCATAATGATTAAATGTGTTGCTCGATGATGTCTGTGTAGAATAATGGGTCTTTTCACATTCCCGTCTACCCCTTCGGCAAATTGAATTCTTCTATTTGCCCCAATGATACTATATTCATCTAAAAAAGGGCAGATACTGCGAAGTGCATTTGACGATTCTACTGGCTGCTTGGCTTCTAAATCTGCAATCTCCTCACTGTATGCACTAGCTTGCACTTCTTTTAGGAGTGCTGATTCTGCCGACTGAAGTTCCTGCTGCGAAAGGGGCCCGCATTTCTTTTGGCGTTTAAGTCTTTTCTTTTCTCATTGTAGCGGAATGCAAAAGCCGTTACTTCTAGTATAGAGACGTGGACATTGATGAAGTTCGGCTTAAGTTCTTCTACAGTGCTACTTTCTTGGTGATCATCTTGTGGCCAGATTCCAAGATGTGACTTGAGAAACGGGAAACTTCTGCAATTTAATTCCTTCATCAACCATGTTGAACTTCGTGGGAATCCAACGCCAATCTGATATTACGGTAAGACCTAGTATTTCACTTATTCGGAACGCCACAAATTGTCGGTACCTCCGGTTATCCAATCGAATCCAACTCAGGACGTTCTTAGAGTCTGACCAGAGAAAAAGTTTTGAAAATTTCATTCTATGGGATTCCATTATGCACTTTACGAGGCGTATATCCAAAACAGCGGCTTTTAATTCAAGTCTTGGTATCGATAGGCTTTTCAGGGGTTCAACTCTCGTTTTGGCACCAATAAGCCAGCATTCCACCATATCAACTATAGCATTTCTAAAGTATGCCACAGCTGGAAATCCGTACTCACTTGCGCCTACGAAGACATGTAGCTACCGTTCCGCGTCGACGGTTGGGTTATTAGTGATATAGCATCGATTAATTCTTAGTGTTTCCATCATCGGTAAGTATTTGATCCATTTTATCCATTTTGTATGTTCGGCGTATGTCTTGTAGGAGCACCTTGACGTACATAAGAAAATCACGCTTCGTAGGGCGGCGCATACCAAAGGGTAATTTAATTTGACTAATGTTGCTTGTTAATTTGTACGTGAAACAATCTGATGTCGTGCGCTACCACATTCCTAAAACCTTTTCTGTGGTTAGTTCTACGTCTACATTAAGATCCTTGTTAATTGTTGGGTTAGTTTTTAGCGCCTTGAGAACCGTTAGGGAGTTTGGGATCCAAATCCTGATTAAAACCCGCCCTGAAGATGTACAAAACGAATCTCCTTGGCCAGTTGGATTGCTTCTTCTTCCGGCGCAACGCTGTTCATTAAATCGTCGATATATTGATTTTCTTTGATGGATTGAACAGCTGTGGGAAATATATGATTAAGCTTCTCTGCGTTTTTGTTTTTGATAAATTGAGCACAGCAAGGGAGCAAGTTGATCCAAAGTCATTACATTCCTCTCGTATATTTCTGCTTCTTATTCGTCATTTTTACTCCAAAGAAATCTTTGAAAATTGCGATCTTCTTTCCGTATTCGGACCTGATGGAACATTTCCATAATATCCCCGCATATTGCTATGAGGTTTTCTCTGGCTTTATATATGACGGAGTTAAGTGGAGTGAGTTGATCCGGACCTTTAAGCAGCATTGAATTTAATGACACACCTTTGACTTTAGCTGCCGCATTCCATACGATTATTAGCTTTCCTGTTTTATTTGGATTTTGTACGGGAATTATATGAAGGTAACAGCAGCGACGGTTTCCTTCAGATATTTCGTTGGCAGAGTTTTCCTGCATAGCCCTTCGAAACGTACTCGTCAACCATTCCAGCTAAGGGCGGTGAGAGACAGCACAGCCTCAGTTGGCGGTAACAGAAAAATTTTGTAAGCACTTTATTGCGAAATTGAAGTTATTAGTAAAGCTTACAAAAATCTTATAATATTAAATTTTTACTTACATTCGCTTATTTTTAGTTTTCAAATAATTTGTGTTTGTTTAGTTCAATTTCAATTTATTTATATCTTTTATATTTTTGTTAGATCCCGCTCACATGTTACATGTATATCCAGCCACGTTCTTATCGAATTCACAATGGAAGATGCCGGAAATTGAAGAGAGGGATGATTATATGTACCATGTGAACGTGATATGTTAAGTTAGGTTCAGTTTAAATAAAGTTTGGCAAGTTTAAGCTTAGATTGAAATTATGTGAATATATGTACATATGTATATTTACACTGTGCAGTATTTGAGCGATTAACACTCCCCCCTTGTAGTTTCACTAGGGATTAAGGTTGCTTGATAAATACATCTAGGACGGCTAACTTAATAGCTGGTCTTTCGTACATGCCAGTCTGAGTCTGATCAAACGTACTTCGTACTTGACCATGCTTTGAAAGTTTTGTTTGGATAACCTTTAATCAAGAAATTTGTTGGATTGTACGGATCTACTACGAGCACAATATCACCTACTTCAATAGGTTTCACTGGCTTAAACCATTTGTGCGTCGTGTCAGCGTAGGCAGGTACTCACCTATCCACCGTCTCCAGAAGTGATTCGCAAACTGCTGCGAAGCAAGCTACTTTCGTTTACTACTCTCTCATTATCGTCGAAGACAGCAAGTGGTTTTGATCCATTCGAAGAACCTAGAAGAAAGTGATTAAGCGTCAGGGCCTTATCACTTTTATTGTCAACAGGAATATAGGTTAGTGGTAGAGAGTTGACAATATATTCGGCTTCCAGCAACATGCTTCTAAAAAACTCATCCGACGGGTTGCGAGTAGGCATTATTTTATATAGAACTGTTTTAATGGAGCGCACCAGTCGCTCCCAGCTACCACCCATATGTGACGATCCTGATGCTATAAATGTCCAATATCGTTGTTGTCGATGTAAAGGCTACCATTAGTTTTTCCTTTTCAATATTTTGTAGAGCTTCTTTCTATTCTCTTTCAGCCCCTATGAAGTTTGTACCATTGTCGATGAAGAACTCTTGGGGTGTTCCGCGTCCTGCAGCAAAGTTTCGCAAGGCTAGAACGCAGGATCCCGAAGATAAAGAGTACGCCATCTCTATGTGTACAGCTCTGGGGGTGAGGCACGTAAGCAGAACTCCCCAACGTTTTTCTGTACTTCTGTGAACGATGAGTTTCATCGGCCCGAAATAATGAACTCCTACAAAGGACAATTGTCTGGAAAATGAAGCAGGTGGAAGTTGGGCCATTATTGGTACAAGTGGCTGCGCACAATTATTTTTGCACTCCTGACAGGAATTTCTCACAGAGCGAAGAATCGGTCGCATTCGAAAAAGTGGAATTTCTATCTGAGCTCATTAATGACCTTCTCATGGTTTTGGTGATTATATCGGCAATGGAGGTCCATTGCAATAAGGTAGGTGATCCGATGTGTTCCTGGAAGAATAATTGGTCTTTTCATGTTTTCGTTCACATCTACACAGTCATTTATCCTTCCGATTGCTCGAACGACATTCTTGTCATCTACATAGAGACAAAGAGTATAAATTGGACTTGACTTTTCTATGGGTCGGTCCACTGATAGGTCTGCGATTCATCTTCGTACGCTATAGACTGAGAATCTCTTATCAATGCTATTTCTGTTAACTGAAACTCGTCTTGTTTCAGAGGTCCAATGACCCTACTTCCTTTCTGTCGTTTCAGCTGTATGTTGTTAATGAATCTCAACACATACGCTGAACTCCTCAGCAAGAACTTCCAACTAGAATTTTCATCAAAGCGAAATCCCCTCTTTGAGGGTTGGATGATGTAAATGTTTTAAAGCTGTTTCTGCATAAACTGCGTCTTCATTTCCTCTATTGTTGACTGTTGAGGTTGTGTTTCTTGGGACCAATCGTCTGGATTTAACTTAAGAAAATCGGAACCCTTGTACCATCGACTATTACTGCTGAAGTCTGGGGTTCATTTCCGCTTTGTTCATTTGTTGGCTACGTTAAGCTTTGTCGGAGTCCAGTGCCATTGCGAAACTTTTGTAAGTTCTAAAATCTCACTTACCCGGAACGTGACAAATTGTCTATATCGCCTTTGATCAGAACGTAGCCAGCCTAGCACGTTTTTTGAGCCCGACCAGAAAAATTGCTTACAATATTTGGAGAAGAGACCATTCAAAATAGATCGTGCTTACCTAGCACCGAGAACGGCGGCTTGCAATTAAAGCCTTGGAATACAGAGATTTTTAAGGGGTGCAACTCTTGTTTTGGCACCGACTAAAGAAAATTCAACAGTTTGAACGTTTGATGTTCTTACCTACGCAGCGGCTGCAAACCCATTCTCACTGCGTCAACGAAGAGATGCAGTTGTCGCTCACTTTCTTTCGAAGAGGCATTTGGGCAGATGTAACATCTAGGGATCTTCAGATTTTCTATTCCTGGGAGGTTACATTTCACCCATTTTTCATACTCTGCATCTCTTATTTGCGTATTCCATTCAATTTTAGAACGCCAGATTTCTTGTAAAAGTATTTTCACAAATATTAGAAACTGTGCCAGAAGACCCAAGGGATCAAAGATTGTCATGAGAATCATCAGGACTTCGCTACGAAACGTAGGGCGACGAGTGCCTTTTAGAATCTCCATCTGTTTAAGATTAGAACTAAGTTTGAAAACTAGGCAGTCTGTAGAGGTACTCCACCACGTGCCTAACACCATTTCGGTATCCAGCTCTACGCTTACGTTCAATTTAATTTGTTTGATAGGCTCGGAGATGAAGGCTTTAAGTACGCGCAAGGAATTAGAAATCCTGTTTCTAATGTGAAGACCTCCTTCTCGATGAATATGTCTAATTTCTTTAGCGAGTTTAATAGCCTCACCGTCAGTCTCAACACTATCCATCAGATCGTCGACATAAGGGTTTTCACGTATGGAACGTACAGCTCTTGGGTATTCGTGTGCAAATTCGTCGGCATTTCGGTTTTTTTATATTGAGCGCAGCAAGGAGAGCACGTAGCAGCAAAGGTCATGACAGTCAGCATACAGACGTCTGGAGTTCGTCGTAGCTTCTGCTCCACAGAAATCGTTGGTAGTTTTGATCTTCCTTTCGAATTTGTATCTGGTGAAACATCTCCTTGATATCCGCACAAATAGCAACAGCATTCTCTCTGAATTTATAAATCACAGAAACAAGCGATGTTAATTGGTCTGGGCCCTTTAACGGAACCGAGTTGAAAGATACCCCTTGGGACTTGCCAGCCGCATCCCAAACAATTCTTAGTTTCCCTGGCTGATTAGGATTCAAGACGGGAAATATTGGTGGATACCAGGATTTTTTGTGTCCTTCGGATATTTCTCTTGCTGATAACTTACGGGCGTAGCATTTAGATACATACTCTTGAATTATAGCATTTATTTTGTCGGACAAGTCGGGTTCTTTCAGTATTCGCTTATGAAGGCTTGTAAGGCGGTTTTTAGCCATGGTGAAGCTGGTTGGGAGCTGCAACTCGTCAAACTTCCAGAGCAGAGCAGTTTCAAAGTGTCTGTTTTTTCGGACCGTGTAAGTTTCAAGAATGTCCAAGGCTCGCTGATCATCGTTTGATAAAGTAGCGTTTTCGGAGTTCGAAACTCCGAAGTTCTCTGTATCGATGAACTCTTTTACTAATCGCTCTAGTTTATCTTCATAGCATTCACAAATGTAAGTAATATGGTGACTAACAGCAAGTTTATCTGTAGAAGAATCGTCGAGATAGTTACCATGTACAATCCATCCAAGTCGCGTTTTGGTTGCTACAGGTTACAGTAAACTTTCTTCTTTACTTCACAAAGGAAACCCTAGTTGGGTATTATTTAGGCCTATAAGCAAACGAGGAACTGCATTTTCATAATCTTTCTTTTATATCCAGTCATTTCAGGTGTTGAAATCTTTCTTCTAAAGCCTTCGTGTTTATTGTTTAACGTGGAAGTTGAAGATTCTTTACTGTGTGGACATCAGCCAGAGTATACTTTACAGCATTTGGTGTTGTGGTAGAGATCTGCAAAGTGATAACCTCTGAAGCGTTCTCATATCTCCGTGTTGTACCACTCCACTTCAAACATAATAATTCTGGCTTTCCCATAACGTTCAATTGCTTAGTGATCTCTTGACAGAAGAACCATCATCTAAAACCGCGAATGTTCTTAATTCAGTTTTATTACAAAAGGGTGTGACACGAACAACACGAAACAAGGCAGTGTTGGAATTACGACGAATATTTGAGTAATGTTGAATAGAGGTTCCGATTTTCTTGTCATCTTAATTGTCAAGAAGCATATGATGCTCGAACTAGCTGCTGTTTTCCTCACGAACTGATCGGCAGTTTATTTTCTCTCACGGCTGCCAGCTTAGCATGTCGATTTTGTTGTTGGAAACCTACACAGTCAGCTCAAATTTTATAAGAGTCGGTAATCATCGACCGAAAAACATTGCGTCTTAGAAGGGTACGATAGCATCTAAGTGACGAGCCCAACTATCGTGCCTGGGCTAAACGCATTTTGGACTACAGATCATTCAAATCTTCAATTTGGTATCCTTTATCTTTTAATCTCCGAACATTTCGCTTGGTTTAATCAGTTGACGTTGAGGCTATGGGCGCTGTAAGACCATTTTAAACATCCACTCGCTGAAACTATAGAGAGTACAATTTGATTTGTAATCGTTTGCTTATAAATTGCACAGTTCAAGCGTATCTCGTGAGGCAGTTTATTTTCGAGCTCCTGTAAAGGGTCGGATTGCTTATGTAAGCAATCAGCCCGGAAGAATCTATAGTAGCGCAATAGTTTCGAACCTTTAGATCAAAATTTATAATTGTATCAAACTTATCTGCCTTAGGTGTCGGTGTCATCTGAATCTTCCTTTGGACTGCCTGAATGATAATTACGGGCTTATCGTACAAGGAATTAAATGTATTAATAACACGAGACACACAATTAGGTTGAGTCAATTAATTTCTTACAGCATCAAGTGCGTTTCCTTTTAAGGTATTTTGTAGCCGCATCATATTCTCTTCATCACCACACAGTTTCGTGGTGCGATTATAATTTGAAATGAAAATTGGCCACTCTTCAGGATTTCCTCCAAAACTCTGAAGATCACGGGATATCACTTGTCGAGCTGCTATTTGGCTTCTAGATACAGTTACAGTTCCATTTTCTTGGTCAGGTGGATTACCAAGATGTGGATATTGTTGTTTAAAGACCGAAGGCTGATGATAAATAGTTGCATCGGAAGTTGGTTGTAAGTGTGAGTGAAGACAGCTCGTTGCTGACTGTGCTGCGTTCGTCACCGGTTGCCGTTGCTGTCGTAGCGGATGGTGCTGGTTTGAAGTATGAATCCATGTTGTTTAGTTGAAAGAACTTTTGTTGTTTAGTGTAGGTTTGTGATGTACTTTGTTGTCGAAGGCTGAGGTTTCGCTCGTCGGCTTCCAAGGTTCTAACTAAAGTAAGTACAAAAAGCTTTAGTTTAAAGGTTCTTTATTTGTATAACTACTTTAGTATGATATGTATTTGTAAATTCCAATTATTAATAATATATATATATAACAAAAATACATTTCTTTTACAATATACGGAAGCGATGTTTTGAAGGTTCTAGTATCTTAGAGTTCTTCGCTTAGGCTGAAGTAATTCCCTGTTAATGCTGATCCAGGTATCGGCTTCGGTAATAAGGTGGTAGGCTGAGTAGGTTCCTTTCGTATGTGTAAAGTCGTCCTTGTTCGCTTTATATTGTTACGACTGACACGTCCTGAGTCCACGTCTTGCAACGGCTATCTATGGTTTTCACCAACTATCAACGTCTTGTGACGGCACTCAACGGTTTCCACCGGCTATCAACGGCTTTCACCGGCTATCAACGTCTTGCGAAGGCTCTCAACGGTTTTCACCGGCTAACTACGGTTTTCACCGGCTATCTACGGTTTCCACCGGCTATCAACGTCTTGCGACGGCTCTCAACGGTTTTCACTGCCTCTCTACGGTTTTCACCGGCTATCAACGTCTTACGACGGCAGTCAACGGTTTTCACCGGCTATGTACGGTTTTTAATTGTATTATACAAAGCTCCTTACCACTGGTGGGGGAAACCTATTGTTTTATTTATTTTATTTTTTACCTTTTTTACTGGCTGACCTCGTATACTGGCGGCTTTACCCTGTCTTTGGCTATTGTCCAATGTGCACTGCCACTGGCACAGTTCCTCGATGATTTTATCTTGTACGGGCTCTACTTATCCTATTTTCCTGTCGGACTAAGTGTGAGCTGTATGGTGGTAAGGTTTAACAAACCATACAAGGTGCTGTCGGCGCCACGTCACCAATTATGGTTTGTTTTACTAATTTACTAATTGTATAATTTGATGGTATAGCGGGTGATGCGGCAAAGAAATCCTCCTTTAAATTCTCCTATTAACATTC
The DNA here is from genome assembly GCA_910595825.1 of Philhelius pedissequus. Taxonomy (NCBI): domain Eukaryota; kingdom Metazoa; phylum Arthropoda; class Insecta; order Diptera; family Syrphidae; genus Philhelius; species Philhelius pedissequus. The sequence continues at coordinate 236,813,466 of OU343160.1, forward strand.
CAAGGTTAATGTCTTATTTGCATCGCGGTGATACGAAGGTGGCCGGGGGTGTTCTATTTATTAATAACGTACTTAGAATTCACCATCGAGATCCCTGGTTCGTCGTCACGATGCTATCATCAGTGGAGATTTCACCATTTAATAGACATGCATATTCGTTATTCACCACGTTGTGTGTTTTGTGTGGTGGCTATAGATTGTTCGTTGACAAGCACTCTGTGCTTACCCGTCGTTGATGATGATGCAAGGAGTGGACATGCTATAGGAGCATGTTGTCGATCGGGTAGGTATTTCTATTATTGCAGAAACGTAGGCGGGGAGGGGTATCCTGTATGGAAATGGTAGGTATGGTAGATATGCATGTCGGATGATGTTTTATTTGTTTCGGCTGGTATACTACGGTGCGGGTAAGTAGTTATTGGAATATCAGCTGGGTATGCGGGGGGTGTCAGCAAAAGGGGAAAAAGGGTTACAATAGTGTTTTGTAATATATTGCCGTAAATCGGTTGTTTCTTCATTATTGCCGCTCAGGGGATGCGGTGGGGGTTAGGTGGTGAAGTTTGTAATGCTTCAGTACAACACCCTCCTTTTTCGGAGACGAGAACCTTCTCATCTGAATCTAGGCTACCTTTCGTCGCGTCGGAAATCGAATTAATAGACTTTATCTTATTTTTGTTTCCTTTTTTTTTACAGCAAAAAAAAATAAATATTTTATTCTAAAAAAAAAAAAATCACCAAAATTAAAAATTAATTTAAAAAAAAATAAATAAATCGCTTCTAGCTAAGTTTCGAAAAAATTGGGCATTTTTGGCGAATAAGTAACACATGCCCCTTTGTGGTCAATTGTTGAGAAGGGTACCCTTTTTTTTACAGCAAAAAAAATAATATTTTATTCTAGGAAAACAAAATAAATCAACAAAATTAAAAATTAATTAAAAAAAAATAATTAAATCACTTCTAGCGAAGTTTCAAAAAAATTGGCAATTTATGGCGAATAAGTAGCACATGATCCGTTGTGGTCAATTGTTGAGAAGGGTGCCCTCACCCTTTTATAGGCATATTTTCTTATTCCCTGTTTCCAGTGCATTCTTATTGGCTTATAAAATTTCCCATGTGTATTTTTTTACGGTTGTGTTCTATACGGTAAGCAGTGACATTCGTGAATTTGGGAAGCTTCTCTGGACACGGTGCTAATTTTTCTCGCCAGTAGTTTCTAACATGTTTCTTGTGAGTGTTCGCAAGAGACTTACCTCTTATCTGACATAACCGCTCCATGTGTTTGCTTACAAAACGGACTGGTACCAAATATTTTAGCAAATCGTTTTGAAAATTTTTCCAAGCCTTAAATTTATCCCGATTTATGCGATACCATTCTGAAGCAGTACCCCTACAAATTTTCGAGAGGGTACGTGACATTTCCTTAGGGAGAATTTTACAGAACTCCTTCAGTTCTTTGACCCTTTTGGTAAATTCCACGGCGCTGCCAGATGCATCTAACCTTAGGCCCCATTTTTTTACTTCGTTCATCACTTCCGCTTCACGGCTGGGCGGGACTTAATACGTTGGATACAATGGACGTGAGTACGTGGGTTGTGGCGGCATCATTGTTTGCACAGTACCTGACACATTCGAGACGATTGGGTTACGGTTTTGATGAGCGTCCAATTCCTGGAGGTAATAAAATTCACTGAAATCTGGAAATCGGGTTGGTCGTTCAAATTCCGTTGTGGCTGGGTACGCATATGACGGAATCGAGTACGCTGTGTTCGTTCGGGCATTGTGGTTCGGTAAGCTGGGTACTGGATAGGAAAATTCCTTGGACGGCAATTGTTCGGGCATTTTGTTTTCCTTGGCACTCATTTCGGGATCTATAGTTTTCGCCGCGTTTCGGGTCCTTAAACTTGAGTCGGACTATTCTCGCTCGATGACTAGCCTGCGCACTTTCTCACAGAGGTTGTGTGTGGATTTGTGAGCCCGTGTCTCATTTATGTAGGCACTGAAACACCGACGGAGTGCATTCAAAGTACCTTCAGTATTCAACCCTAAGTGTGTCCTACGTTCAACAAGCTCGGATTTGGTAAGTAGGTAAAACGGCCCTATGCTGTCGAATATGTCGAAGTTCGGTCAATTTCGGCTTGTATACCTTTTTTGTACCTCTTGGGATTTTCGGTTTATTCGATCTGGTTCGGGTAGATCAATTTTCCGGTGCGGAAATTTCGTATCTACGGTGTGCTTCTTGGGATTTTTGGCTTATTCAAATTGGTTCGGATAGAACTCGTTTTCGGTGAGGTTTCGGTGTGCCTCTTCGGATCGGTTCGGATAGATATATTTTTCCGTTCTGATTTGGTGTACTTCGTGGGATTTTCGGTTTATTCTATCGGGTTCGGATAGATCTATTTTTCGGTTCGGATTTGGTGTACCTCGCTGTATTTTCGTTTTATTGAAATGGGTTCGGATAGATCTAGTTTTCGGTGTACCTCGTCGGATCGGTTTGGATAGATCAATTTTTCGGTTCGGATTTGTGGTACCTCGTGGGATTTTCGGTTTATTTAATCGGGTTCGGTTAGATCTAGTTTTAGGTGAGGTTTCGGTGTACCTCGTGGGATTATTGCGGCTAGATCTATTTGCTGGTGCGGATTCGGCGTACCTCGTAGCATTTTCGGTGTATTCTATCGGGTTCGGAGAGATCTAGTTTTCGGTGAGGTTTCGGTGTACCTCGTGGGATTAGTTCTGCTAGATCTATTTTCTGGTGCGGATTCGGTGTACCTCGTGGGATTTTCGGTTTATTCAAACGGGTTCGAATAGATCTAATTTTCGGTGAGGTTTCGGTGTACCTCGTCGGATCGGTTCGGATAGATCTATTTTTCGGTTAGGGTTTGGTGTACCTCGTCGGATTTTCGGTTTATTCAATCGGGTTCGGATAGATCTAGTTTTCGGTGAGGTTTCGGTGTACCTCGTGGGATTAGTTCGGCTAGATCTATTTTCTGGTGCGGATTTGGTGTACCTCGTGGGATTTTCGGTTTATTCAATCGGGTTGGGATATATCTAGTTTTCGATGAGGTTTCGGTGTACCTCGTCGGATCGCCTAGATCTATTTTGCGGTGCGGTTTCGGTGAACCTTTCGAAGGGTCGGAAATTGTCGGGGACTTCGGTATGGTTGAATCCTTTTAAAGGACTTATCGGATAAATCGGAAATTTACGGACGGTGCTGCCTTTAAAAGATTCCAGGTCGGTTGAAAGTTCCGTTGATCCTTCTAACAGGTCCCTGCTCGGGCACCAATTTGTGACGAACTTTGTTGTCGAAGGCTGAGGTTTCGCTCGTCGGCTTCCAGGGTTCTAACTAAAGTAAGTACAAAAAGCTTTAGTTTAAAGGTTCTTTATTCGTATAACTACTTTAGTATGATATTTATTTGTAAATTCCAATTATTAATTATATATATATATATAACAAAAATACATTTCTTTTACAATATACGGAAGCGATGTTTTGAAGATTCTGGTGTCTTAGAGTTCTTCGCTTAGGCTGAAATAATTCCCTATTAATGCTGATCCAGGTATCGGCTTCGGTAATACGGTGGTAGGCTGAGTAGGTTCCTTTCGTATGTGTAAAGTCGTCCTTGTTCGCTTTATATTGTTACGACTGACACGTCCTGAGTCCACGTCTTGCAACGGCTATCTATGGTTTTCACCAGCTATCAACGTATTGCGACAGCACTCAACGGTTTCCACCGGCTATCAACCGCTTTCACCGGCTATCAACGTCTTACGACGGCTCTCAACGGTTTTCACCGGTTATCTACGGTTTTCACCGGCTATCTACGGTTTTCACCGGCTATCTACGGTTTTCACCGGCTATCTACGGTTTTCACCGGCTATCAACGTCTTGCGACGGCTCTCAACGTTTTTCACCGGCTATCTACGGTTTTCACCGGCAATCAACGGTTTTCACCGGCTATCAACGTCTTACGACGGCTCTCAACGGTTTTCACCGGCAATCAACGTCTTACGACGGCTCTCAACGGTTTTCACCGGCTGTCTACGGTTTTCACGACGGCTCTCAACAGTTTTCACCGGCTATCTACGGTTTTCACCGGCTATCAACGTCTTGGGACGGCTCTCAACGGTTTTCACCGGCTATCTACGGTTTGCACCGGCTATCTACGTCTTACGACGGCTCTCAACGGTTTTCATCGGCTCTCTACGGTTTGCACCGGCTATCAACGTCTTACGACGGCTCTCAACGGTTTTCACCGGCTCTCTACGGTTTTCACCGGCTATCAACGTCTTACGACGGCAGTCAACGGTTTTAACCGGCTATCTACGGTTTTTAATAGTATTATACAAGGCTCCTTACCACTAGTGGGGGGAAACCTATTATTTTATTTATTTTATTTTTTACCCTTTTTACTGGCTGACCTCGGATACTGGCGGCTTTACCCTGTCTTTGGCTATTGTCCAATGTGCACTGCCACTGGCACAGTTCCTCGATGATTTTATCTTGTACGGGCTCTACTTATCCTATTTTCCTCTCGGACTAAGTATGAGCTGTATGGTGGTAAGGTTTAACAAACCATACAAGGAGCTGTCGGCGCCACGTCACCAATTATGGTTTGTTTTACTAATTTACTAATTGTATAATTTGAAGGTTTAGCGGGTGATGCGGCAAAGAAATCCTCCTTTAAATTCTCCTATTAACATTCCAAGGTTAATGTCTTATTTGCATCGCGGTGATACGAAGGTGGCCGGGGGTGTTCTATTTATTAATAACGTACTTAGAATTCACCATCGAGATCCCTGGTTCGTCGTCACGATGCTATCATCAGTGGAGATTTCACCATTTAATAGACATGCATATTCGTTATTCACCACGTTGTGTGTTTTGTGTGGTGGCTATAGATTGTTCGTTGACAAGCACTCTGTGCTTACCAGTCGTTGATGATGATGCAAGGAGTGGACATGCTATAGGAGCATGTTGTCGATCGGGTAGGTATTTCTGTTATTGCAGAAACGTAGGCAGGGAGGGGTATCCTGTATGGAAATGGTAGGTATGGTAGATATGCATGTCGGATGATGTTTTATTTGTTTCGGCTGGTATACTACGGTGCGGGTAAGTAGTTATTGGAATATCAGCTGGGTATGCGGGGGGGTGTCAGCAAAAGGGGAAAAAGGGTTACAATAGTGTTTTGTAATATATTGCCGTAAATCGGTTGTTTCTTCATTATTGCCGTTCAGGGGATGCGGTGGGGGTTAGGTGGTGAAGTTTGTAATGCTTCAGTACAACACCTCCTTTTTCGGAGACGAGAACCTTCTCATCTGAATCTAGGCTACCTTTCGTCGCGTCGGAAATCGAATTAATAGACTTTATCTTATTTTTGTTTCCTTTTTTTTTACAGCAAAAAAAAATAAATATTTTATTCTAAAAAAAAAAAAATCACCAAAATTAAAAATTAATAAAAAAAAAATAAATAAATCGCTTCTAGCTAAGTTTCGAAAAAATTGGGCATTTTTGGCGAATAAGTAACACATGCCCCCTTGTGGTCAATTGTTGAGAAGGGTGCCCTTTTTTTTACAGCAAAAAAAATAATATTCTATTCTAGGAAAACAAAATAAATCAACAAAATTAAAAATTTATTTAAAAAAAATAATTAAATCGCTTCTAGCGAAGTTTCAAAAAATTGGCAATTTATGGCGAATAAGTAGCACATGATCCGTTATGGTCAATTGTTGAGAAGGGTGCCCTCACCCTTTTACAGGCATGTTTTCTTATTCCCGGTTTCCAGTGGATTCTTATTATCTTATAAAATTTCCCATGTGTATATTTTTAACCGTTGTGTTCTATACGGTAAGCGGTGACATTCGTGAATTTGGGAAGCTTCTCAGGACACGGTGCTTATTTTTCTCGCCAGTAGTTTCTAACATATTTCTTTTGAGTGTTCGCAAGAGACTTACCTCTTATCTGACATAACCGCTCCATGTGTTTGCTTACAAAACGGACTGGTACCAAATATTTTAGCAAATCGTTTTGAAAATTTTCCCAAGCCTTAAATTTATCCCGATTTATGCGATACCATTCTGAAGCAGTACCCCTACATATTTTCGAGAGGGTACGTGACATTTCCTTAGGGAGAATTTTACAGAACTCCTTCAGTTCTTTGACCCTTTTGGTAAATTCCACGGCGCTGCCAGATGCATCTAACTTTAGGCCCCATTTTTTTACTTCGTTCATCACTTCCGCTTCACGGCTGGGCGGGACTTAATCCGTTGGATACAATGGACGTGAGTACGTGGGTTGTGGCGGCATCATTGTTTGCACAGTACCTGACACATTCGAGACGATTGGGTTACGGTTTTGATGAGCGTCCAATTCCTGGAGGTAATAAAATTCACTGAAATCTGGAAATCGGGTTGGTCGTTCAAATTCCGTTGTGGCTGGGTACGCATATGACGGAATCGAGTACGCTGTGTTCGTTCGGGCATTGTGGTTCGGTAAGCTGGGTACTGGATAGGAAAATTCCTTGGACGGCAATTGTTCGGGCATTTTGTTTTCCTTGGCACACATTTCGGGATCTATAGTTTTCGCCGCGTTTGGGGTCCTTAAACTTGAGTCGGACTATTCTCGCTCGATGACTAGCCTGCGCACTTCCTCACAGAGGTTGTGTGTGGATTTGTGAGCCCGTGTCTCATTTATGTAGGCACTGAAACACCGACGGAGTGCATTCAAAGTACCTTCAGTATTCAACCCTAAGTGTGTCATACGTTCAACAAGCTCGGATTTGGTAAGTAGGTAAAACGGCCCTATGCTGTCGAATATGTCGAAGTTCTCTTATGTATCGGACATTTTATTTTCGGTCAATTTCGGCTTGTATACCTTTTTTGTACCTCTTGGGATTTTCGGTTTATTCGATCTGGTTCGGGTAGATCAATTTTCCGGTGCGGAAATTTCGTATCTACGGTGTACTTCGTGGGATTTTTGGCTTATTCAAGTTGGGTCGGATAGAACTCGTTTTCGGTGAGGTTTCGGTGTACCACGTCGGATCGGTTCGGATAGATATATTTTTCGGTTCGGATTTGGTGAACCTCGTGGGATTTTCGTTTTATTGAAACGGGTTCGGATAGATCTAGTTTTCGGTGAGGTTTCGGTGTACCTCGTCAGATCGGTTTGGATAGATCAATTTTTCGGTTCGGATTTTGTGTACCTCGTGGGATTTTCGGTTTATTTAATCGGGTTCGGTTAGATCTAGTTTTAGGTGAGGTTTCGGTGTACCTCGTGGGATTAGTTCGGCTAGATCTATTTGCCGGTGCGGATTCGGTGTACCTCGTGGGATTTTCGGTTTATTCTATAGGGTTCGGATAGATCTAGTTTTCGGTGAGGTTTCGGTGTACCTCGTGGGATTAGTTCGGCTAGATCTATTTTCTGGGGCGGATTCGGTGTACCTCGTGGGATTTTCGGTTTATTCAATCGGGTTCGAATAGATCTAATTTTCGGTGAAGTTTCGGTGTACCTCGTCGGATCGGTTCGGATAGATCTATTTTTCGGTTAGGATTTGGTGTACCTCGTGGGATTTTCGGTTTATTCAATCGGGTTCGGATAGATCTAGTTTTTGGTGAGGTTTCGGTGTACCTCGTGGGATTAGTTCGGCTAGATCTATTTTCTGGTGCGGATTTGGTGTACCTCGTGGGATTTTCGGTTTATTCAATCGGGTTTGGATATATCTAGCTTTCGGTGAGGTTTCGGTGTACCTCGTCGGATCGCCTAGATCTATTTTGCGGTGCGGTTTCGGTGAACCTTTCGAAGGGTCGGAAATTGTCGGAGACTTCGGTATGATTGAATCCTTTTAAAGGACTTATCGGATTAATCGGAAATTTACGGTCGGTGTTGCCTTTAAAAGATTCCAGGTCGGTTGAAAGTTCCGTTGATCCTTCTAACAGGTCCCTGCTCGGGCGCCAATTTGTGATGTACTTTGTTGTCGAAGGCTGAGGTTTCGCTCGTCGGCTTCCAGGGTTCTAACTAAAGTAAGTACAAAAAGCTTTAGTTTAAAGGTTCTTTATTCGTATAACTACTTTAGTATGATATTTATTTGTAAATTCCAATTATTAATTATATATATATAACAAAAATACATTTCTTTTACAATATACGGAAGCGATGTTTTGAAGGTTCTGGTATCTTAGAGTTCTTCGCTTAGGCGGAAGTAATTCCCTGTTAATGCTGATCCAGGTATCGGCTTCGGTAATACGGTGGTAGGCTGATTAGGTTCCTTTCGTATGTGTAAAGTCGTCCTTGTTCACCTTATATTGTTACGACTGACACGTCCTGAGTCCACGTCTTGCAACGGCTATCTATGGTTTTCACCAGCTATCAACGTCTTTCGATGGCACTCAACGGTTTCCACCGGCTATCAACGGCTTTCACCGGCTATCTACGTCTTGCGACGGCTCTCAACGGTTTTTACCGGCTATCTACGGTTTTCACCGGCTATCTACGGTTTTCACCGGCTATCAACGTCTTGCGACGGCTCTCAACGGTTTTCACCGGCTATCTACGGTTTTCACCGGCTATCTACGGTTTTCACCGGCAATCAACGCCTTACGACGGCTATCAACGGATTTCACCGGCTATCTACGGTTTTCACCGGCTATCAACGTCTTACGACGGCTCTCAACGGTTTTCACCGGCTATCTACGGTTTTCACCGGCTATCAACGTCTTACGACGGCTATCTACGGTTTTCACCGGCTATCAACGTCTTACGACGGCTCTCAACGGTTTTCGCCGGCTATCTACGGTTTTCACCGGCTATCAACGTCTTACGACGGTTCTCAACGGTTTTCACCGGCTATCTACGGTTTGCACCGGCTATCAACGTCTTACGCCGGCCGGCTCTCAACGGTTTTCACCGGCTCTCTACGGTTTGCACCGGCTATCAACGTCTTACGACGGCTCTCAACGGTTTTCGCCGGCTCTCTACGGTTTTCACCAGCTATCAACGTCTTACGACGGCAGTCAACAGTTTTCACCGGCTATCTACGGTTTTTAATTGTATTATACAAGGCTCCTTACCACTGGTGGGGGGAAACCTATTATTTTATTTATTTTAGTTTTTACCTTTTTTACTGGCTGACCTCGGATACTGGCGGCTTTACCCTGTCTTTGGCTTTTGTCCAATGTGCACTGCCACTGGCACAGTTCCTCGATGATTTTGGCTTGTACGGGCTCTACTTATCCTACTTTCGTGTCGGACTAAGTGTGAGCTGTATGGTGGTAAGGTTTAACAAACCATACAATGTGCTGTCGGCGCCACGTCACCAATTATGGTTTGTTTTACTACTTTACTAATTGTATAATTTGATGGTTTAGCGGGTGATGCGGCAAAGAAATCCTCCTTTGAATTCTCCTATTAACATTCCAAGGTTAATGTCTTATTTGCATCGTATTGATACGAAGGTGGCCGGGGGTGTTCCTATTTATTAATAACGTACTTAGAATTCACCATCGAGGTCCCTGATTCGTCGTCACGATGCTATCATCAGTGGAGATTTCACCATTTAATAGACATGCATTTTCGTTATTCACCACGTTGTGTGTTTTGTGTGGTGGCTATAGATTGTTCGTTGACAAGCACTCTGTGCTTATCAGTCGTTGATGATGATGCAAGGAGTGGACATGCTATAGGAGCATGTTGTCGATCGGGTAGGTATTTCTATTATTGCAGTAACGTAGGCGGGGAGGGGTATCCTGTATGGAAATGGTAGGTATGGTAGATATGCATGTCGGATGATGTTTTATTTGTTTCGGATGGTATACTACCGTGCGGGTATGTAGTTATGGGAATATCAGCTGGGTATGCGGGGGGGTGTCAGCAAAAGGGGAAAAAGGGTTACAATAGTGTTTTGTAATATATTGCCGTAATCCGGATGCGGTGGGGGTTAGGTGGTGAAGTTTGTAATGCTTCAGTACAGGTTCTGCAAAGGAAAGGTTCTTTTATTATCTTCGTCGTTGACTGAACACATTTTTGCGTTGTATTGTTCGTCAGCCAATTGTTCACTTTCGTCCTAAATGTGGAAGAATCTCCATCATCTCCATTGTCCTATTAGGCCTCGCGATTTCCGATAGAAGTTCGTATTTCCTCGTTAAGTATTCACAGTCTTCTTTTTCTGTAAAGTCTCGAGCTACATTGATATGCTTGTACTTTAGGGTCCTTTCCTCGTATAGGCTTTGTAACTCGATGTGCAGGCGGTTTGTCGAATAATGCTTTGAAAGTTTAGAGCTAATGGCATTGTTTGAACTTTTGTGTTGTTTTCCCCGAGATAACCGTCCCGGTATTAGAAGGAAAAGGTGTTTGCTTGTACGGCTACAGTGGCAGTTACGGTTGACAGTTTAGTTGCTACTGTGGGAAAATTTGAATTAGCGGTAGTGAAATTGCCTAGAGCAGCTGCGGATGGCACTTAACACGAATTATGACGCATAGAATTGGTAGCAGTACTAATCGTAGAAATCAAACAATGTGCTGCATACGTTGTAGGATTAGCAGTCTTGGGAACTGCAACACTCGTAGGAGGGAAGAGTAGTCATTCTAGCCTTCTTGAAGAAAAGGATAATTATATGAACAATGTGAACGTGATATGTTAAGTTAGGTTCAGTTTAAATAAAGTTTGGCAATTTTAAGCTTAGATTGAAATTACATGAATATTTGTGCATATGTATGTTTATACTGGGGAGTATTTGAGCGATTAACAGGTAGACCATTTGACAACTGAATATTGTCAGACTTCCACAAATGTAAGGTCACAAAGTGCCCATTTTTTCGGATAGTGTTTGTATTCGGCAGATCTAAGGCGCGCTTGACTTCGGTTGAAAGAGTAATTTTTTCAGAAATTGAAGTTCTAAAGCTGTCACTGGTAATGAACTCTTACACAAGACGTTGTAATTCTGCTTAGTTGCATTCACAACTATGAAATCCATGATTGTCATAACGGTAAGAGTTTCCAAGATCTTGTTGATTAAAACGACCGTATACCAACCAACCTAGGCGCGTCTTAGTGGCGAATGGTTGTTTCGAGCTTCCTTCTTTGTACCTCAGATGGAGACTCAACTTAAAGTTGTTCAAGCCTATAAGCAAACGTGGGGTCGCACACTTATATGATTGAATTGGTAGACCCCTGAGGTGCTTGTATTTTTGCTGTAAGTTGCTAAAGTCCATGGACTGTTCTGGTAGTGGCAGGTCGGCAACCGTATGTACCTCTGCTAGGCTGAACCGTTCTGCATTCGAAGCAGTACCTGAGATTTGCAAGGAAATTATTTCCGAGTTATCCTCGTACCTATGGGTGTTTTCAGTCCACTTTAAACAGAGTGGTTGTGGAGTTCCCTTAATCTTTAGCTGAAAGAGAGGAGCCATCATCCAGGAAGGCAAAGGTGTGAACTTAAGTTTCCCTAAGATAAAGAATTACAGGAACCATGCGGAATAATGTGATATTAGAGTCGTTGCTTTGCGCGTTGTAGTCCATTTGGCTATGTTGTAGAACTCACCCAACCGTTGACATTTATTTTTCCCTAGGATTATCTTCATTATGCAAAAGTCTGTGATGTATAAATTTGCATCCATGATGTCCGCAAGCCTCGATCGAAGGGCTCATTCGGTTGTTGTATTTTCCTAAACACGGTCGACATAACTGGTGTTCCCGTTCTGCTGACAATTCAATGTTCGGCTGCGCGACTGGAATTCTTTACATTTAACTCGACTCGCAGTCTCCTTGGCATATTCAGTATTTGTAATTTGATGTAGAGAAGTTATCAATGTTCACATAACTATCGTGTACGTTGAGAAATCCCTTTACTTCTCTTTTCGATCTGACAGCTTGGATTCCGTAGTAGATGAGGAAGTGTTTGGTATAGCAACACTATTTTGCAGCTTCGGCAAGTTCGTAAGCCCATCTACTGAAATGAGAAAGGTTACAGTCTGATATTCCTCGCTTTTATTTTGCCCAATCAAGACGTATTGCAGGAGGTAAATTATGTACTAGATGAGCTACTTAACCGGTAGCCTCAATAGTCGCACAGAGATTCTGAATGGTGTGAGCGAATTTGACAATTGTTTCCAGCTTTTCAGTTTTGGAGCTGGGTCTGAGTGTATCTTCTGAGTAAGTGATTGAATTCACAATTCTGGATCTCCATATAACATTTTAAAAGTTTCAATGACTTTAGGAAAACAGTTGGGTTGCATTAAAAAGCTTCAAACTGCCTCCAAGGCTTTCCCTTTAAAGCGTATTGCAATCTCACCAGGTTTCTTCATCCGTGAAGGATCAGAGGTCGGTACTTCTATTAAAGTTGGAGATGAATAACGGCCATTTCGCTTTTATATGTTTTGAACATAGCGCGGCATCCGGTGAAAGAAGAGAATTGAGACGGTTGTTGTTGTCTCATATTTTATCTCCAGAGATGGCGTCTGAACTAATGCGGAGAAAATTACCGTGTCTTATTTAGTTGTGTCTCTTATATTTCGCATTATTTTATTTTAGTTTGTTTTCATATTTATGAGTAGTTTACTCAGTTACATGTTGTTAGTGTTATGCCTGAACAGCATGTAATGAGTAAACCAACAACTCATAGTATGACAATTTTTAGAATTAATTTGTTTATGGAATATAAGAAGACATAAACAATGGCAGGAATCGAATCTGCGAACAAGAGGTTGACAGGCAAGCACACAACTATCACACCACGGCCACCACCGGTGTTCAAAATGAGATATGCTCATTCTGAGGATATCTGTGAAAGCGCTTTTGCAGGTTGTTGTGCCTTTAGCCTAGTACGCAGATCGCGCTAAAATTTCGCTGGCGCTTTTCACTCCAAGCATCAGCTAAAATCCTGGCTAAAATTTGACGTGGGAGAGTTGTTCTCTGGAGAACATTCAAGAAACAGCTGTTTTTTGAAAAAATTATTATTCAAATTTCAAAAGTGTTGGTTTAAGTTTCAAAACAAAGAAGTATCAGTCGACTTAGATGAGGTTGCATCCAAATATATTCGAGGACACCTGGAAGATCAACTTGACATGGACTGAGGAGAATTCAAATCTTTTATTGAAGAAGAAACGCTTATAATCTTTGGCCAAATCATGGATGCTCTAACAGAAATTTTTGAATAAGTTTACCTTGGAACCGACTGGAATATTCAGTCAACTATGAAAGATGTTAGGACCAATCAATTGCCATCATCTCTTGTAGCGCAGCACTGAAGAGAGCACGCCGCAAGTACTGCTGATAGGGCAGTACCACCGCCGCCGAATGGGTACTAATGTATATTAAATACATACATAAGTATCCCATATACCCTATTTAAATGTGTAGTATTGATTTGTTTACTCAATAGTATATTACAAAAAACAATTGATTAATTATTATTACATTTGATTATTTTATGTTTAATAAATTAAATTTCCAAAAAAAATGCACTATGTTGTCGGACGGAGTTGAGTCGTTCAACCAAACAGTCTCCCATCTGAAAATATTGAAGCAATTCTGCTTATTGACCCTAGGAGTTGGTGGTTGTTGTTGATGACCAAGTAACTGCTAGTGCTGTGGTACAACTCAAGGACAACTTGCAACAGTCGCTGCTTGCGGAAAGTCGTGCACTTAGTCTTGCTACGCCCGTTTTCGGTGACTAAATTCATAGGAATCAATTGTTGCACTTGCGTCTGAATTTCAAATGGAGGACGACAATGCTGGAAATGCAATTATGGGCGCATAGGTTGCAAGGAATTAGGTGAATAAGGAATTTCCTGTTTGACTGTACAGTAAGAATAACCTTATCACTTGATTTAGATGGCTCGTTAATCAACCCTACATGAGATGGATTTTGTGTGGTGCTTGATTCTGAAGATGTTGAACATTAACGTTTTTTTAACTGGATCCGAATCCTGCAAATAGAAAGAAACATTAATTATATTTTAAATGTTTGAGTTTGATAATATATATGACGAAACTTACATCATAAACTCCCTTTGCTTTTTACTGTAATTTCATTTGCTGCAAAACTCTTGAAATATAACCATTGTATATACATCTCTATAGTACTACTATGGAACGTGAAAATTGGGTTCTTCTTGTATGATCCAGATGTCGTCTGTGTCGCTGTTTTCAGCTTTGCAGAAATTAATTTGTAGACGTGGGCAGAGGAAGAAAGGGGTAAAAAGAAGTGTTGAGCTAGTTTCATTTCGTTGCCTACAACATTAAAAAGTATAAGAGAAAAAACCAATTGTGATTTCTTTTTTGACATCACATGTTTTATTCTTTTATCTTTTAAGTAGATGGAATCCTGCAAATAGAAAGAAACATTAATTATATTTTAAATGTTTGAGTTTGATAATATATATGACGAAACTTACATCATAAACTCCCTTTGCTTTTTACTGTAATTTCATTTGCTGCAAAACTCTTGAAATATAACCATTGTATATACATCTCTATAGTACTACTATGGAACGTGAAAATTGGGTTCTTCTTGTATGATCCAGATGTCGTCTGTGTCGCTGTTTTCAGCTTTGCAGAAATTAGTTTGTAGACGCGGGCAGGGGAAGAAAGGGGGAAAAAGAAGTGTTGAGCTAGTTTCATTTCGTTGCCTACAACATTAAAAAGTATAAGAGAAAAAACCAATTGTGATTTCTTTTTTGACATCACATGTTTTATTCTTTTATCTTTTAAGTAGATGGGGCAAAGAGGAAAACAAAGTTGATCGTTCATATATACGATAACATTTGAAGGTTTTTTGTTTCTCGTTTTATTTGTGTTTGTAGCAATTTTATTAATTTTGCTGCTTTTTCATTCGTATACATAGTTTTGCATTCTTTAATTACGTACTTACAATGCTACTCACTTACTATAGTTTGGTACAGAATATTGTTGGGGTAGTTTCATTGTGTTTATATCTCATGTATAAATAGGTATAGGTATACAATGGTAGTTTGTATATTTGTTTATGGTTTGGATTTTATTTATTTCATTCTAGGTACCTATTTGGATTTTGTGATTTTTGTATGGCCTTTGTTTCAATAAATAGGATTCGCTATTAAGACCATTACTTTCTTACCTCGTAACGTATGATATCGGATTGAATGTCTTTTTGTGACATTGTGTGTTTTGCTTGGCAGCTATAAAAAAAAACAAATATACCTACCTACCTATTCAGTTATCAATATTTTTAATTTTTTAATATTATTAATTTATTTTGTCTGTATGTAGGTAGGTAGGGTACACTGCCACAGAATAAATATTTCATTGGCAAGACAACATTTGAGAAACTTCAAAACAACTTGGTATGTATTGTCTTGTGTGTAGAATCTGTACAAATCCTCGCGCTCAAAATGTTATATAAAAATCTTAAAAAGCTAGGTAAGTTAAAAAAAGATAATTTTTTTGACAAATTTTTAGTATGTACCTACCTATTATTTTATTTATCGTTTCAGACTTGATTTCAATACTTGTCCAAAAGCAGCTCAGTCAAACTTTCAAAATATCGAATCGGAGCTAAATTAGCATTAAGATAAGTAAAAGGCAAATGTAGGTACTTACATGCCTACTTAACTAATTTTTTTTAAAATAGGTGGCATGTGGGGCAGGTGGTTTTCTTGGTGTTGGTTCAAGCTCTAGGTACCTACCTACCTACAAGTTCACAAAACAAAAATTTATATTTATTTTATTTTTAAACTAATAAATAAATAAATATTAAATGTAGCTAGGTGTAAGTATATTAGAATTTATTGGAAAATAAATAAATGAATAAAATAAACAAAAATCTGCATTTTTACTTGTGATATATTAAGGTGGTATATTTGGTGTGTGTGTATGTAGGTACTCGTATTTAGGTACAATTGGATGAAGTACCTAGATAATAAAAAAAATCTGACTTTTAAGGTTTTCATCAATCTCAGAACATATCCAATAATAGAAGCTGAAGCGATTTTCTTCAAACATTGTAGGTAGGTTGTAATATGTTTTTAATATAAAAGAAAAAGACTTGTGTATTGTCGGAGAGATGATTTAATAATAATGAATTTTATTTGTTATAATGTGTTCATACTTAAAACTATGCTGACTCCATATTCACACATTTGTGGAGTCAGCAAAAGAATAATATCAAATGCGAAAAAAGAATAATATAAACACGATATGCAATGCACGTTGTTCATTGCATATCGTGGGAAGATTATGGTGTGCTGATGTGCACAATGTCGCTTCGCGACGTATCAAGTGACGAGTGGTATTCGTCACTTGACCCGTGCATACACTATGTGCACATAAACACACTACACCTCCCTTCTTTTAGGAAATAACGTAATTACATGGAGTTATTTAATTGTACATAAATTTTAATGATTAACAAATTAAAAATTAATATATTTTTATTTCATATATTTTAATTATTACATCTTTTTTTTTTGTCAGTAATATTTGATTTATTTATTTATTTATTTTATTTTTCTTATTATTTTTTTTTTTTGCTTACAGAAATTATCTTTTTTTTTTTTTTTTTTTTGTACATATATTGATAAAAAAAAACTCGAAAAATGTATGTTTAATAAAAATTTGAGTGAAGGAGAACAAATATTAAACATTATTAAAAAAAAAACAAATTTGTTGTTTCTATTTCATTAAAATTCTTAAGTATTATATATTTTTAATCTATTCTTATGTACTTTCTGCTTTTTGTTTTTATTTGTTTTTATAATTATATTATTATTGTTTTTAATTTCTACGACCTCGAAGGGGCCTAAATAAACGGGATCCAACTTATGACCTGATTCGTTTCTTAGCATAACTTTATCTCCTAACTTTAAATCGAGACTAACTATTTTTTTATCGTAATAATCTTTATTTTTAGCTTTATTTACTTCTAATAGTATTTTAGCTCTCTTATATGCCGTTTCTAATCTAAATTTTACTTCCTTAGCATAGTCATCTACGTTATATATAGGATCTATCCTATCTATTGAATTAAATTCTATTGGTAAGTTACTTTGCTTACCATAAACAAGTTCGTATGGACAATAATTATGTGCCATAGATGGTGTCGTGTTGAAACAGTAAACGAAGAATGGAAGCCAAACATCCCAATCTGTTTTGTCAACGGATATATAGGAACGAATATATTCGTTAAAAGTTCTATGGCTCCTTTCTACTGTTCCAACGGTTTGGTGGTGATGTGCTGTAGACGTTATATTGTCTACTTTTAAATATTTGCACAAGTCGTTTATAATAGAATTTTTGTATTCTGTTCCCATGTCCGTAATGAACGTCTTCATTGGACCGTACTTCAGAATAAAAGATTCAAATATTGCTTTTGCAATCGTTTTTGCGTTTTTATTTGCAACTGGAATGGCTACTAAATATTTTGTAAGGTCACAAATTAAAGTGACTGCATACTCGTTTCCATTCTCTGATCGAGGTAAAGGACCAATTGTATCAACTATTACCTTGACAAAAGCATATGTGGGTGTATCTGTTTTTATCAGTGGTGTTTTCGTATGTTTAGTTGTTTTCGACGTCAGGCATTTGTGGCATCTTTTTATGTGTTCTTTAATATGACGAGTCATATTTTTCCAATAAAAGTGTCTTTTTATTTTTGCTAGCGTTTTAGTTATTCCTGTATGACCTCCTGTTATTGGATCGTCATGGTACGTAAACAGTATTGCTTCTTGATCTTTTTCATTTTTTATTTGGGTCACCGGCTTGAGTAGCGCTACTCGTAATGATTTTAATATTTTGTTGCCCATATTTTTGAAAGATTCAATTGAAATTAATTCAAATATCTTTTCGCACGGTGCCACTTTTAGTTTTTTGATTTTTAATATACCGGCTTCTTTTTCGAGCCTTTGGAAGAACTGACCTAAATCGAGAGTTCCATTGGTATATAAATCTCTAACTACAATTCTTGCTATAATTTTGTTCCCACGTTTAAATAAACATAAGGAATCTGTTATTCGCAAGGTCACTACTTTTCGTACTTCGTCATTAAAAATGACTTCAAATACTTTGGGCTTAGAAGCAATGTCAAGAGATTGCTTATGCAAATCTACTTGTTTTTCTCCTGCGCAGGATTTTTTCTGTTTACTTTGGTGCCTGGTAGTGACTTTCAGGACTTTAGCTTGTAAGTCTTTGAGCTCGGATATTGTTATCCTAGACAGGGCATCTGCCACGAAATTGTCTTTTCCCTTTAGGTATTCAACCGTGAAGTCATACTCTTCTAATTCTAGCCTCATGCGTGTTAACTTTGAGCTGGGGTTTGTCATGGAGAATAAATACGTGAGTGGTCTGTGATCTGTTTTAACTATGAAGTGTTTGCCATATATATATGGTCGAAAATGTGTTATTGCCCAGTGAATGGCTGTGAGCTCTTGTTCTGTTGTGCTTTTATTGCTTTCACCTTTTGTGAATGAACGTGATGCATAAGCTATTGGGAGTTGAATTCCGTTATGGTTTTGGGTTAGAACCGCTCCACATGCTTGTTTACTTGCATCAGTTATTATGCAAAATTCTTTTTTAAAATCTGGGTATTGTAATAGGGTTACATAACCTCGTTATGTGCCGTGAATAGTCGGCGAAGTTTTTAATAAATCGTCTGTAATAATTGCAGAATGCAACGAATCGTCTAGCGCTATCCACGTCGTGTGGGACTGGATAATTTTTGATGACGTCATATTTTTTGTCATCTGGCAATACTCCTTTATCTGTGCATTTATGACCCAGAAAAGTCACTTCATGCATAAAAAATGAACATTTTTGTGGATGCAATTTTAAATTGTATTTTCTACATATGTTAAAAACATTTGCTAGATTTTTAAGCATATGTTTTTCGGAACAGCCTATAACCATAAGGTCGTCCATGTAGAGAAATGCTTGTGAAGGTTCAAGTCCAGAGAATGCTATGGTCATCATTCTCTGGAATGAATTTGGCGCTATTTTTAAACCAAAAGGTAGTCGCGTAAAACGATATGAGCCATTGCTCGTTGAAAAAGACGTTAAATTTCTGGAACTTTCTTCTAGTTCGATTTGATGAAAACCTGACATTAAATCGAGGCATGAAAAATATTTTGCTCGACCCAATTGATCAAGGATGTCATCAATTCTTGGGAGTGGAAATTTATCAGATAAGAGTTTTTTATTCAATTGACGATAGTCGATTACTAATCGCCATTTTTTTTCTTCGGAACCCGGTAGGGCTTTCTTGGGGACTAGTAAAAGCGGGCTATTATATTCAGATACAGACGGTTCGATTATTTTGTCGTGTATCAATTTTTTAACTTGTTTTTGAATTTCTTCAACATGACTATGAGGACTTCGGTAGTTCTTTATATATACTGGTTCGCTATCTTTCAATCTCAAGTTTTGCTTATAAAAATTATTTGTGGTTATGGATTCGGTTTCCAATCCAAATACATCACTATATTCGGTGCATACTTCTGTTAATTGTTTTTTGAATTGGGGCGGAAAATTTTTCTTTAGTTGATTTATGACTGATTCTGTTCTAATATTTCGATTAGTGTGGACCACATCATAGTTTGAGAGTGGTTCATATTTTAAGTTATTTAAACTGGCCAGTTGGTTAGTATCGGTTGTATTTAATAGACGAACTAATGCAAATTGTGATGTTGCTATTGCATTTGCAACATAAATGCCATGTTTTATTTCTTGGTTGGGAATAAAAATGAGGTCTTCTGTTGTTTTTATTTCAATTTTTCTTATTACTTGTGATCTTGCTGGTAGAAGTAGTGAATTATTACCACAACTATATGTTATTGGAACATAAATCGGAAAATTTAAATTATTGGGTCTGATTATAAACCAATCTTCAGTTGGTTTGAAGTCTAATTTGCAGTTAAATTGTTTTATAAAATCCATACCTATGATTCCATCACATGGTATTGTAAAATTTGAATTTACTATATGGAAATTGTGTGGGATGATGTATTTATCTGTTTGAAGCTCTATTGGGGCTAGACCTTGGGATTTTACTATTCCCTGGCCTATTCCTTGGATACTTATAATCTTGTCATTTTGGACGTCTTGGTAAAAATCAGAATCTTCTTTTAGAAGTGAAATATCTGCACCTGTGTCTATTAGGAATGTGAGTTTATGTTTAGTAAATACATTTATAAATGACACGAAAATATTGAGATTAAAATTGATAGCATGGACCTTTGTATTTATAAATTGTTTCCTAAAGGGTCTTGGCAGTTTTCCGAGTTACTTTGAGTAATTCGAACATTATTGTGTTCGTTATTATTATTATGGCCACGGTACGAGTTACCACGGCCTCTAAAGTTGCCTCTAGATCGGCCATTTCCCCTGTAATTGTTTTGGTTATTGCGGTAGCGATTATTGTGATGATTACCTCTTCCGTGGTAATTTCCACGATAGCCTCTATTATTGGTTTGCTTGTAAAACAAAACAGTATTAGAATGTCCGGTTGCATCTGTGCAACTATTAACGAATTTGGACATGGCCTCATTCATATCGCTGAATGTGCCAGCCTGCATTATAAGTTTTACCTTATCAATAGAACAATTTTGTGTCATAGCCTTGACAGAGAGCGTTGTGCTGTATTTAGCAGCTAAATCAGAAGCTAAACCATCGTTGATATAGGCTCCTTCTAAACACTTCGTCAATTTTTCTATTTCTTGGACATATTGATTTGCTGTCTTATTTTTTTGTTGTAGATTTAGTAATTTCGCAGAAATTACATCTACTGAATCTCCTTTTACTTTTGCATTTAGTTTTTCAACTATCTCAACTATCGTTTGTTCATTACTTATTAGATTTCTAGCATGTCCCTTTAGTTTGGTCTTTATGAGACTAATTGCTGATACTTCGTGTGCTCCTTTTAAGGAATCAATAAGGAGAAGGGCATCTTTGAAGCTTTGTAAATTTTCTGCCTTTCCATCAAACTCAGGTAAGAGTGATGAGGCAAGTTTAAGAAATTCTACTAAAGTTTGGGCCATTTTTTCCTTGATTTTTATAATTGGTTGTGGGAATTCATCCAGTGTTTCAATTTCACTGTCAGATTCTATATTTACTACTGGTTTTGATTCGTCTAAACTTTCTATTTGATTTTCATTAAACTCAGCGTGAAGCTCTAATTCATCTGGGACATGTATTTCAATTTCCCATTTAATGCTAATATTTTTTAACTTAGTGTTAAGTGTTTTTAAAAGCTTCCTACAATCTTTTTCATGATCAGCTGTCAATTCGTTTTTGTATGCGTTGAAAACATTGACAATACTATTGTAATGGGATATTAGTGTTTTAATATGGTTTTTTAATGTATCTACTCTTATTGTTGTATTTTTGTTAATACATTTGTAAGATTTTTGGAAATTGTCTTTAAAACCGTTTATTTTTATTGCTAATATTTTCCATTCCATTTTAAATTTTATCTAAGTCGTTTGCTCGGCTTATGTAGCGTTTTTTAAGTGTACGCTTATACAACAGATAAAATTTAAGAATTAAGTTTACTGCCGTGAGG
This sequence comes from Philhelius pedissequus, assembly GCA_910595825.1. Lineage (NCBI taxonomy): Eukaryota > Metazoa > Arthropoda > Insecta > Diptera > Syrphidae > Philhelius > Philhelius pedissequus. Next base: position 236,834,979 of record OU343160.1, read on the forward strand.
ACAACCAATAAAGAAATGAGCATAGTTTGTGTTTCTAAGTGTGGGGTTGTATCCATCACGTCAACAACATTTAACACATTTGCTGTGCTATCCTTTACTTTGGAGGTTTTACCTCCCATTTTAAATTAATGCTTAAACCTCAATGACTTTAAACAGAAGAAGCAATACCGAGCAAAGATTCCATATAATCTTTGTTACAATTATTCTAGACTTGCAAAGAGTATTTGAGACGATTGACTATATTTTGTTTAAAAAAAAAACAGAACGGCAGAAGAATGCATCAAATTTCTTTTAGAAGTAATTAAATATTGGATTTTCGATGTTTTGTACAATAAACAGATTAGTTCAATATATTTACAATAAACAGATTAGTTCAATAGATTTAAGCTTCATATAACACACATTTTTTTTTCACGATGAATTATAAAAATATATTACCATTGCTGGGCTGGATTGATTTGATCATCATCATTTGATTGCTGGGCAGCTATGATTTGAAGATTATTGTTGTTTCGTTTTCTGAGTTTAGCTGAGGTCGGAGGTCCACACAGATGGCGATAGTGGTCTGTCAACTTCCGAATGATCACTTTCTAATGAATGTATATCACGAGTTATTTTGTCGTAAAAGGAAGTTTTGTTCGTTCCCAATTAAAAATGATGAAGAAATACGAGGTGTTGGTTAGTGGTAGATGAAAGGCAAACATGTTCGTATCACTTTTACGCTTTCCGAGCACATCATATCATTATTTACTTTTCAACTGATTTTAGGAGGCAAACATGTTCGTCGTGGTGGTGGATGAAAGGGTATTTTCTATCCAAAGATGGTTCCTCTTTTTATTTGTAATCAAAATGCGCACTTCACAAATAATTGGACAAGCGATTTGCCGGCTTGATATTTTTAAAACGCACAATGTTCCGATGTGTTTTATGTTTTTTTTTTTTTTTTTTTTTTTTAATAATTTAAAATAAAGACATTTTTGGATTGAATTAAGTTAATAAAACGACAACAACAGAAAAAAAAAACTTATTTTTAATATGGACAGAATCACTGTCACGGTCGCCATGTAATATGTTTTTAATATAAAAGAAAAAGACTTGTGTATTGTCGGAGAGATGATTTAATAATAATGAATTTTATTTGTTATAATGTGTTCATACTTAAAACTATGCTGACTCCATATTCACACATTTGTGGAGTCAGCAAAAGAATAATATCAAATGCGAAAAAAGAATAATATAAACACGATATGCAATGCACGTTGTTCATTGCATATCGTGGGAAGATTATGGTGTGCTGATGTGCACAATGTCGCTTCGCGACGTATCAAGTGACGAGTGGTATTCGTCACTTGACCCGTGCATACACTATGTGCACATAAACACACTACAAGGTGCATACTGTATACACACTTACATACCTATTTTATCATTATGAAAATTCAAGCGAGTGTTAGAAGAAAAGCGAACGTTTTTCAATTCATTGATTTTCGCGTATCGAGTGAATATTATATTGAGTTATTGCTCTTATTTATTGTCTGAAAAACGAATTCGATTTTTTTTAAAATAAAATATTCAATAAATGTGTGATAATAGTTGAATTAACTACGTTAGCTTTCAGTGAAAATGACGACAATATTAACTTACGCAGGCAAATTCTAAGTTCTTATGCATTGATATAAGATAATGTTAATTTGGTTTTAAACACAATTGAATTGAAAATATTGACATAATTTAATTTGGTTTTAAAAAAGGTATGAATGATAAAATAAATTATTTTTTTAACAATAATTTCCAATATGATTTTATAAAGTAGTACTGTGTGCGGGTATCATTACGAGTGTTGCGATAAATTATATATTGAGCTGGGTCAAAACAATATAGGTACATAGGTACAAAAGTACAAAATCTAACTTTCGAGTTACTATTAAGTTTTTTTTTTATATTTTATTAGTGGCAAATTTACTAGTTTTATTTTGAATTTTTATTTTTATTTACTGCTAATAAATAAAGCCTTTGTTTTATATAATTGAAATTCCACTTATGATTATTCATTTTTATTAAATTGTATATTATTCAATTAATCATATGGGGTTTTACCCACTTTTGACACTCACAGTACCTATGTAATAAAATTGAAGGATGTAATTGGTATACATATTCATAATCTTATATGATTGGTGAAATATATATAATATTCATGTGATTTTGAAAGATATGTACATTTAAATGTATGATAATCTACATGGTACCTATTATATAATATGTAGGTATTCAGTAACGTAAATAGCAACAACATGTCTGTATGTAGGACAAACATTGAAACGCAAATTGAAAGTAGTAATGTTATTAATATATGTGTGTTAATCAAGATGTCAAACTCAATGGTTATCACGGGCCAAGACAGCAGGTTCTAAATTTTTATGGGCCGCAAAAAAAAAAGATGAAACAAATTTATTTAAAGAAAGAACAAGAAGAAGAACAATAGCAATATTAATTTTTTTTGGCAGACACTTGGCATCTCTTTTCTGTTACCATCTTCTCAACTTGTGGTGAAATTTTGTTGGCAGTTATTACTTTTAGAACAGACCCCAAATGTAAATCAGTTATTCTGGATCTTACAGGTGACTTATTTCCTTTCATCAGTGAAAATAACTGCTCGCATCGATAGGTGCTTCCAAACATACAAATGATTTCATAAGCCAATCTTCGAGTCTTCTCAAATCTGACTAGCAAGTACTTGTAAAATTCAGGTATCCCAACTTCATTAAACTTATATCTCAGATCGGAGTCACATTGGATTTCGATTACCTCCATTTGCATTTGGTTAGGTACTGACTGTATATTTATAGAAAAAATCGATTAAAATAAAGATAACTTGTCTTTCAAAGACTCAAAATCTGCGAAACGTTTTTCAAATTAATATATAAGGCTTAAAATTTTCTCTGCGTATTTGTGATAGGACACTGTTTCACTTAAACTAAGTTTATACATATTGCATATAGGAAAATGCGTCAAATTCTCTTCTTTCAAGTTTTTTTCCCAAAGATCTAGCGTGCATTTGAATGCTTTAACATGGTCACACATTTTCGTAATGATCTGATCTGTTCCTTGTAGTTTTAAGTTTAGGTCGGGTAGATGTTTTGTTATATCTACCATGAAAGATACATCCTGCAACCAGACAGAATCATGTAACATCCTTGTGTCTTCATTTTTACTTATCAAAAATTGACATATTTCTGCTTTCAAGTCCCAGAACCGTTGAAGAACCTTTAAGCAAGATAGCCAACGTACCTCAGTATAGTATGTTAAGCCGGAATATTCACTTCCTAGTTCACTTAAGAAATCCGAAAATTGTCGCTGATTTAAGCAACGCGATTTTATAAAATTTATAATTTTTTTCAGAGGTTTCAACACATGTTCCATGTTCATTACTTTTGTGCACAAAACCTACTGGTGGATAATGCAATGCGTGTGATGAATGTTTGATTCGTGATAAGATTCACGGATTTTGCTTTGTAATATTGCTACAAAACCGTTGTTTTTTCCAGTCATTGAAGGACCACCATATGTTGCAACAGAAATCAATTTGGACAGGGGAAGATTGTATGTTTGTAGAAGTTCATAAACACATTTAAATATGTCTTTCCCTGTACTCCCATGCATCGGTACTAGTTCCAATAACTCCTCAAAAACATTGAAATTCGTGTCGCAAGCACGAAGAAACACAGCTAATTGAGCTTTGCCTCCAATGTCTGTACTTTCGTCACAGGCAATCGAATAAGCTTCAAAACTTGTTAACTTTTCTTTGATCTGATCAGTTATATTGCTAGCCAAATCGGTAACTCTTTCCGCAACTGTATTTCGTGATAAAGAGATTACTTGAAAAGCCTTCACACTTTCAGGATAAACAATTTCTGCAGCTTTTATCATACATTCCTTGATGAAATCACCTTCTGTAAAAGGTTTCGAGTGTTTGGCTATCAACTCCGACAAAACGTAACTTGCATATACCGCCGCTTCACTTTCTTGAAAAACTTTAGTAAACATGTGCTGTTGTTTTTTCAGTTCTAACTTTAACTCTTTAAGTTTTTGTTGCCTTATAATTCCTTCATAGCTGTCATATTTAGATTTATGTTGTTCATAGTGACGCTTTATGTTGTAAAACTTTGGAACACTACTGTGGTTATTGCATATTAAACAAATTATTTTATTATTCACTTCACAACAAAAGTATTCTAGTTCCCACTTTTCTTGAAAATTTCGATGCTCATCACTTTTCGCTTGGATTTACTACCACTTGGCTTTAAAAAAGACATACCGAACCAATTACAAAATTCTGATATAAATTATGAAAAATTTGGCTGCAAAAATATTTAATGTGGGCCGCATGTGGCCCGCGGGCCGCTTATTTGACATGCCTGGTGTAGATGGTCCGAATAATAGTTTAATTTAAAAAAAAATCAATAATAAAATATATTTTTGTTTTCTTAAAAGTGAACTGCACTATTCTAAGAACGCACACATATTGTTTTATCAAATTTTGTTTCTAACATTTGTATTACAACGGTACCCGTTGTTTTTAGGTTTCGGCACAACATTTTTATTTAAGTACCTATTCAAGATAATGTTAAATAACTATTAAATACCAGGTTTTGAAAAAATCAATCAAATGTTTTTCGAAATATATTGAGTTGAACAAATTTGTTGAAACATTTTGGTTTACAATACTGTTTAAGTTTTTGGGAGCTTCTCCATAATAAAATTTAAAAAAAATCATATAAGCCGTGTTCCAGAAAATCGTGAACCATAACCATTTTTCCAAAAAGAAAAAAATACGATTACCAAGTACCTTTTCCCTTCATTAATCCACTAATTTTTTCAAGATTTACCTTTTTGGCATAATAAAATGTACCGTTATTTTTGTTCCCAATGAATGCAAAAAACCTATGGGCATATTCATTCTACCGAAAGAAGATTACTATTACCAAGACTGAAGAAAATCTATGCACGCGTTTAGGCGGTGGACTCACAGACAGACAGATAGACGGATTTGCTGGACCCAATTCATTCGTGTTCTCTATCTTCGTAATGTTAAGTTTGATCAAAATCTCGAGTTAAATTTTTTTACGAATACAAAACTTGCCATATATGTATATGCAGGTAGTATCTCGCAAGTAAAAAGTTACACACATTCTTTTCAATCACAAATGCAAAAAAAATGCATTCCTAATGATAGGTATACATAGGTACATATTAAATAAAATAAAATGAAAAAGTTGTCTCATAAAATTTATTTTTTAAATGTTAGTAGGTACCTATACCTACCTACATTGGTATCATATTAGAAAAACGTAAATTTATTGCTTTAATATGGTTATGTAAAAATAAATAATATTTATACGTTGGTAGTATTTTTGTTTGGGTAGAAAATTCTAATTTATAAAATAAAAAAGGCAAACTCAATCTTAAATGGTTGTTTTAATAATGAAATAATTTTATTTTTTTTCTTCATTTTAACCTTTGACAATCCATTTTACTTTTTATGTCAAACTACATAGCATCAAATATTTGACGAAGGTATGTATGTTCATAGAGATTGGTATGCGTTGTGAATGGCAGCATCCAACATTCTCCCCCCCAGTGCACAAAGTAAACGACTCAGCCTAGGCTTATTTTCGACATGAAAAGACAAATTAATTATATTAAATGCATTCTAATTCAATGTTTTCATTAGTAAATATAATATAATCTCCATAACATATTTTGCGCCATCTACATTTCATAAACTTAACAATGCAACGGACCAAATGTAAGCCTAGCTCAACGATATAAGCCTTTTCCTCAATGAATCGAAACGTCATCTTTTACTTCGTTTACTTACAGTTTCTTACCTTTAAACCAATCGGACGTGTTTTGCCTAGCTCCTACTTGAGAACTTTTTGTTATTAAATTATAATTTTTCCGTGTCATCATTTTGTTTCCTTCAATACGTTTCCCAACCTCTGTCGGCTCTCTGTACAAAAATAATAATAAAAAAAAAAATAATAAGCAAAAAAAAAAAAAAAAAAAATATAATATTCGATTCCGTGTCACTTTTGACCTATATTCAGTCAGTCATTAATTAAAAAATAAACAAATTGTAAAAGTGGAAAAGTTAATGTGGAATGTGCAGTTTCTGATAGCGCTGAAAAACTGATTGTGTGTGGTGGGTTATGCGGAAAATCTTTCCATCCCCTTTGCATCGTGCATCGGTCTTAGTAAGCGATCATTAACTTATTTAAATGAATACCTACACAATTTTACATTTTATTGTGATGAATGTAAGCAGATCTCACTGTCTCACATAATGCTGGCAATAAGATGTCTGAGCGACAATTTAAACCAGATTTCATCTGATTTGAAGTTGTACCACAAAAAGGGTAGGCAAGAATTGGCCAGATTCGATGAAGTTTTAAAGAATGCCGATGAGTTGAATACAACCACCGTACAGTTGCAGAACCTGAACAAGCTCACGGCTATCGAGAAGCAGATTGCCACTCTGACACAAGTTGTCTCAGATATCTCTAGCGACCATCGAATTGAGCAGAGTTTTCAGTCATTTAAAACTGAAATTCAAAAAACTCTCAGCGAAAATCTAACCACCCTATGCACTTCTTCAGGTCAACAATTGAGTTCTCTGAAAATCGCAGTAAACTCTGTGGAAGCTCATCTTCAATCCATCTCACGTAACACTACACCACTTCGGTGTCAACATGATCCATTGCTCTCTGAATTAGCTGATAGATTTGTGGACATAAGCAATGACCTTGCATTAAATAGGGTATTGATCACCGACCTTTCCGACGAAGTAAGAGTGCTTTCCTCTAACAAAATCCATATACCTGATCAGCACCAGAGAAATACTTCTGAATCCAACATGTCTATACTGGCTGACCTAATGGACTCCAACCTCACTACAACAACACCTCTCTCAGTTCCTACCACCTCTCCTGCAGTCGAATTGGAACCTACCATTTCCCCTCCAACCGAGCCTACCATAATCCGTTTGGGATCCTCATGGACTCTTTCAGAATGGAACACGAGGATAATGAAACTAAACAACAACAACAATTCGATCTTCACAGTAAGGAACACTCCAAAATCAGCCGATAGCGTCTGGTTAGCCAGTTTTTTCCTTCGGAACTAAAACATAAAGATCTCTAACATCTAGAAGATCTCTACCCCAAACAATACTTCATTCCGGATAAGCATTCCCTCGTCCTATGAATGGCTGTTTACTAACCCTTTTGGTAAATCAATTAAAATTGGAAATATGTTAATTTCTAGTTGTAATAAAAAAAGAAGTAACTCTACCCATAGATTAGAAATACCAGTTCCCAAACCCCTAAAACAACTTTCTAATTCTAACTGGTCTTTTAAAACCCACATCATGCCTAACTTCGTTCCCCCCATCCAAATACCCTGTATCCCCCAGCATGCCCCAGTCCCGCAACCCAAGCCCCATAAATCAATCCAATCCAAAATCAAAGACAAAGTCGCCACTTATCCATCCAAGCCTCTTCCTAAAAGGGTGTCGTTTAATATCGAAACTACTCCTTCCAAATCATCTGTATCACCAAACCCACAAATCTCTGACTCTTTTTCAAGCCTCGACATGACGGCCGGAGCAAAATACCCTAATTTTGTCAGTTCTCACACACTTAATCCAATCACCCTGCCTCCCTCAGGAGCATCCTCCTACATTGACCCGCTCTTACCCCCGGCAGTCAAACTTACTCAGCAAAACATTGACTAGACTTAGAGACAAAAAAACCTTTGAGAACATACGCATCTTTTTGTCTTATCTTCACGACAAATCGGACTCCGTTTGCTATGAAGGAAAGACTAGGACAAGCGTTATGGTCTCTATTCAACAGGAAGGTCTTCCCACTGACGTCACCAGTCTCAAAAACCTCTATGTCAAATACCATGAGTATTTTAACTTGCCTCCTCAAAAAGTTGAGAGTGATCTATCTGCTTTCGGACAATACATACACTCAAAACGAAAACAGACGACCAATCGTTTTACATTGCCCCTAACCCCACCTCTGCCAAAGAATGTATCTTCGTTGATAGCCTAGCCGACTCTTGCCTCTGCCAAGTAAGTGGAATTTCAAACTACATGGGTAGGCAACTTGACCTTGTGTTTACAACAGATCCCATCAATTCCGCAATCTCACTTTCTCCCCTGCCTCTTTCAACCATTGATAATTACCACCCACCCCTCCTTCTCTCATTTTTTCTCCAGTCTTCAACTCCGCTTAACCCCCCTTTACCACCAGCTTCATACGATTTCCACAAAGCAAACTTCCGCAAAATTAATGAATATCTCAATAGAATTAATTTTAATTTTAAAAAATTTATCTAAAGAAGATGCCACATCCGCATTCTACAGAGAAATACTTTATGCTATATCCCTATATGTTCCCCTTTCTAGACGTAAAACTTCTTCCACTTCTCCACCTTGGTATAATCACAGCCTCCGTACTCTAAGAAATAAAAGAAACAAATTGTGGGCAATCTACCTTCGCACTCGATCTCCTTCCAACTATTCATCTTACCTTGGTTCTTATCTACACTTCCGCGAGCTTTTCAACACCCTTTACCAACGCTATTTAATCGAAATGCAATCTAACATTATTAATAACCCTAAGCCTTTTTATCAATTTGTCAACCACAAGAGAAAATCTGACGGATACCCATCCTCCCTTTCTTTCAATAATCAAACTTCATCTGAAGCGCTCCCTATAGCAAATTATTTCGCAAGTTACTTCAAACAATCCTTCACGGTCGATTCTTTTGTTCCTGACACTGCTTATTTCTCGTTTTTACCGCATTTCTCTTTTAGTCCATTCCTCCCGCGTTTTTTTGAAACCTATCATATTGAAGAAAAGTTAAATCATTTAAATGATGAGTATATTCCTGGCCCCGATGCCATACTTCTAAAGAAATGCTCCTCCACTCTTTCTTTTCCCCTCTCTAAAATCTTCAGTTTGTCCATATCCCAAGGATATTTCCCTCAAGTATGGAAAACGGCGTTTATAACCCCTATTCACAAAAAAGGTCCTAAGTGTGACGTGAAAAACTATCGTCCCATCGCTAAACTATCGCATATACCCAAAATATTCGAAAGCATTTTGTATGAAAACTTAAGTTTTCATTGCAGGTCTCTCATTTCCCCTAGACAACACGGGTTCCTCAAAGGCAGGTCAACAACAACAAACCTCGTTGACTTTGTTTCATTTTCCCTCTCAGCCTTGGAGAATGGAAAAGAGGTCGATGTTATTTCAACAGATTTTAGTAAAGCTTTCGATAAAATCTCCCACAAACTTATTCTTTTTAAACTTTCCACCCTCGGCTTTGAACCGGTTCTGTTGAGATGGATGTCTTCTTATTTAGAAAACCGTTTTTACAGCGTTCGGTTCAGATCCGTCTTATCAAGCCGTTTTTTTTAGCTATATCCGTTGTCCCCCAAGGCAGCCATTTAGGCCCTCTCCTCTTTATTCTAAGCATCAATGACATTGAAATGATAGTCAAACATTCCTCCCTTTCACTCTACGTAGACGATACTAAGTTTTACAAGGTAATTTCTTCTCCTGAATACTCTTCCCACCTCCAAGAGGATTGCGACAATTTTTCAATATGGTGCTCCAAAAACTGCTTGGAGCTTAATATTTCCAAGTGCCAATCAATTACCTTCTCACGTAAACGCATCAAATATCCTCCCCGTCTCTATCTTCTGCTCAGTCAAACCATTCCCCCCGTTCAGGTGATCCGTGACCTTGGGATTATTTGCGACAATGAGCTGAATTTTCTCAAACATATCGACGATATAATCCTTAAGGCAAATTCAGCACTTGGCTTCGTGAAACGTTGGTCCAAGGAATTTGCTGACCCCTACGTTACCCGATCCCTTTACATATCATTTGTTCGTCCGCTTCTTGAATACGCTTGTCAAGTCTGGCCGCCTTACCAACAAGTGCACATTGCCAGAATTGAGAGCATACAACGCCGCTTCGTTCGATTTGCTCTTCGAGGTCTTAATTGGAATAATCCTTATCAAGACAGAATCAAACTTCTCAATCTGAATTCGCTGAAAGATCGAAGAGAAATATTTGACATTCTCTTCATTCACCGAATGTTTTCTGGTTCCATTGATTGCACAGCTCTTATTGAATCCATCTTTCTAAATACTAACCCTCGTAACACTCGTAATCCTCGTCTATTCTATCTTCCTACCCATCGAACCTCTTATGGCTCCAACGAACCCATCTCCCGAATGCTGAGAAGCGTCAATTCTAACGCTTCCTGTTTTGACTTTAGCATCAGTACTCCCTGCCTAAAGCTTCGTCTCCTAAGCCTCCCTACCAGTTAATTTTAGTCTTAGCTATTAAGTTTCTTAGTTTTTAAGTTAGATTAAGAAAATAGCTTGTATTAAGCCAAATAAATGGGGGCTTTGCCCCCACCAAAATTAAAATTAAAAATTCGTTCTTCTTTACACTTATGTTGTGGGTGTCGTGTGTTAAATTTTTTATAATATTAAATTGATAAATTAATATTTTGTTTCCTATTTAATAATTTGTGAAATTTTTTAGTATGAATTTTATATGTACATCTATGTAGTTAAATTTATAAATGAGTTGATTTTGTTGTATCCATCATTCGTGGATTTGTTGTACGTTATATGTTTGTAATTTGTGCTGGTACATCACCCTTATATAATGCACCTTGTGATGTTTTGTTTATTTCAAATTTATGTTGTGAATTATTATTTGTATATATTGTGTAACTGGATTTCAAGTGCCTTCCAATTTGTTTTATTTTTCATCATGGGTAAGTAGTCATACAATTTCCTTTTTGTTATTTGTTTGTTGCTATGTGTGTAAAGGTACCTTATTAGATTCCTTATTTATTTATTTATTTTGTTGGTTTTATTAAAGGTTGCCATTTTATTCTTGTGTTATGTTATTTGGACTGTGTTGGTGATATGATTGCGCACTGATGATGGTTGAGTTGTTTAATATATATACTGTTTATTTTATTAACATTTTTTTTTTGTTTTTCAGGTTTTATGTTACATGTATTGAGGGATATCAGCTGGAATTATATTTCACTTTCAATCTGGTATGTTAATTTTTTTTTTTGAATTACTATAATTGTATGTTTTATGGTTTTATTTATATATTTATTTTTGAGTTAAATTATTTTCATATTTCGCTCAGTTTTCTTCATTTATATTTATTATATGATTTTGAGTTGAGTTTGACTAATGTTTTATTTGTTTTTTATAAGTGTTAATGTGTGTGTATGATGTTATTTCTTTATTTGAAACTATTTTTTGTTTTTCTTTTATAATCTTTGGATTCCTACGAATGAGTGGTTTTGAGTGAATTTAGTATGTTTTGTTTTATGTTGTTTTATGTTGTTTAAATGGTTAGGTTTCTTTCATTTTCTTCAGTGGACTGTATGTTCGTGTGTTTGGTTGTAGTTCTTGAGTTGGGTTTCTTAATTCATATTAGTGTTGATTTCATTTTGTTGATTTTAACTTTTCTGATTTGAGTTCAAGATAGGTTCATCTGATTTTTTTTTTGAATTAGAATTGGTTATTTTCAGTTAAGTGAATGTATTATGTTGTTCAATTATCTTAATTCGATATTTTATTTTGATTCATTTTTAAATTCGATTATTTATATAATTGTATTTTCTGTTGTGTTGTCATTCGATGGTAGAGGACAAATTTTTGTTATGGGTCGTTTGAATTCGCTGTTTTGGGTCTTTACTTTGACCACTCGAATTAAGTTGTCTCGGCCTGGATATGTTTCTACTATCCTTGCCAAAGGCCATTTCGATGGTGGGAACCTTTCATTACGTAGTAATACGAGATCTCCTATTTTAGGCTGTTCTTCCTGCTTAAACCATTTCGGTCGGTTTTGAAGTCTGGTGAGATATTCGCCGCTCCATTCCTTCCAAAACCAAAACGTTTGCACGGCGGCTTGTATTTGCTTCCCCCTATCAAGGTAACCAATTTTTTCATTTGTCAAATCTGACTCTGGAACTATATATCCTGACGTGCCTATCAAAAAATGTGCTGGAGTTAGTGCATTGAAGTCTTCTAAGCTATCTGTTACTGGACAGAGGGGTCTCGAGTTTAAACAAGCTTCTATTTGTATAAGAAGCGTACTGAGTTCCTCGTATGTAAGAGCTTGGTTTTGGGCAATTCTTCGCAAATGGTATTTTACGGATTTCACTCCTGCTTCCCACAATCCACCGAAGTGAGGAGAAGCAGGAGGAATGAAATTCCATTTTGTTCCCAATTGGCATATTGAGTTGGCAATGTCGGTATAGTTACAATTCGCTGCTGTGAGCATCTTTTGAAGCTCTGCATTGGCTCCTTAAAAATTGGTTCCACAGTCACTGTATAGGTTTAAACAGATTCCTCTTCTTGATGTGAAACGTCGAAATGCGGCTATAAATGCTTGCGTGGTTAAATCGGTTACAACTTCGAGATGCATGGCTTTGGTTGATAGGCATATAAATATAGCGAAATATGGTTTATATCCTTTTGAACATCTTCCTTTCCAGGCTTTAACTTCAATAGGTCCCGCATAGTCAACTCCAGTATGAGTAAATGGTCGGGAGATGTTTACTCTAGGGGCTGGTAAATTCCCCATTAATTGTTGCATCGTCTTTGGTTTTGTTTTAAAACAGATAATACAACAGCCAAGATATTTTTTAACATTTCGTTTTAAATTGAAAATCCAATATTTATTTCTAATATATGAAATAACTTGTTGTATACCACCATGAAGTGTTTTTTCATGAGCGTCTTCGATTATAAGTTTTGCTATCTTGTGGTTAGGCTTTAAAACTATTGGGTGTTTTTGATCGTATGTTAGTGTGGCGTTTTCAAGTCTGCCACCAATTCGAATGATACCACATTGATCAGTGAATAGATTTAACGATTTATTGACTTTTGTTTTACTACCCTTTGTTGACTTCGTATTAATATCAGTAAACATATGTTGTTTGACATTGCGTATGATTATACGTAAAGAAATTTCTAATTCCTCGGGTGAAAGTGCAGATGTTCTTCTTTGGGTTTTATCTGTTCTTAAATTATGAATGAATCTGTTTACGTTTGCAATTATTCTCAGAATTTTGCTAATTTTCGAATGTTTTGATAAGACATCTAAAATTGTATGCGCGGTTTCTATGTTTGTATGTACTTGTACTTCCTTTTTTCCTTCTTCTTCGGTGTAAAGTGTTGTTGGCTGCGTTGGGCATACGAACTCCCACTTTTCTTTAAGAAATGGTGGTCCTTTCCACCAGAGGTCATTGTGAATTAATTTAGATGGCAACATTCCTCGTGAAGCGAAATCTGCTGGGTTTAATTTTGTAGGAATGTGCTTCCAAATACTTACATTCGTAAGACGCTGAATTTCGGTAACTCTGTTAGCAATAAAGGTCTTCCACCTTGTTGGCAACGCAGTTATCCAACAGAGAGTTATGGTGGAATCCGTCCACCCAAAATTTGGAATTCTTTCGAATGGTAAAACGTCTTGGACGTGTTTGAGAAGTTTTGCTAGCAGAACAGCTCCACACAATTCTAATCTTGGCAAAGATATAGTTTTGACTGGAGCAACCTTCGTCTTAGCTATGAGAATATGGGTGTGTATGCAGTTGTTATTCAAAATTCGGAGATAAATTACAGCTCCATATGCTTTTGTTGATGCATCACTAAAGCCATGCAATTCGATGTTTTGAACATTGTTTTCTGTATTAATCCATCTCGAAATACGAACGTTCTGCAGATTTTTCAAATCTTCTCGAAAGGAAAGCCATTCTTGTTGAAGTTCAACTGTTATGTTTTCATCCCATGAAACACCACTCAACCAAAGTTGCTGCATAAGTATCTTCGCCATTATGACACATGGTGCAATCCATCCAAGTGGATCAAAAATGCGTGCAATATTTGAAAGAATGGTGCGTTTAGTTATGATTTCTTCTGTCGCGATTTCTTGAAAAGAGAAAGAATCACTTGACGTATACCAGCTTTTACCAAGAGTTTTCATTTGATCCAAAGATTCAAGCATGAGTGATACTTTTGTTTCTCGATCTCCTTCTGGTATTGGTTTGAGAAACTCTTCTTCATTACTCATCCATTTTCTTAGATGAAAACCAGCTGATGATAGTTGTTCTGAAATTTGGTTGTATTTTTCCTTGGCTTCTTCTAATGAGTCAGCACCTGATACCAAATCATCGATATACATATCCTCTCAAATCATTTTTGCTGCTAATGGGAATTTGGATTCTTCATCAGAGGCTAACTTTTTTAGTGTCCGGTTTGCTAAATATGGTGCTGGGGCAGTACCGACAATCGATACATTAATTTTGTAGAGTTTGACTGGTGTTGATTGATCTTCCCGCCAAAATATAAGTTGGTAATACGCATCATCTGGATTGATCTTAATTTGTCTGTACATTTTTTCAATGTCAGCAGTGAATGTGATTTTATGTATTCTCCATCTTAGAACGATTGATACGATGTCAGTTTGAGTTTTTGGTCCCGTCAACAAATGATCGTTGAGCGAATCACCATCTTGTGTTTTGAAAGAAGCGTTGAAAACTACACGCAATTTAGAAGTTGTGCTGGAATCTTTAACTACTGCGTGATGTGGTACCACGTAGTGAAAAGGTGATTGTAATTTTGTATCACGAATTATATCCACTTCTTCCATTTGTTTTAATTTTAGATATTCTAACATGCAGTCGTTGTATTGTTTGTGTAGCATAGGGTTGTTGTTTAATTTTTGTTCTTGCCTAAGGAACATTTTTAATGTACTTGTTTGCGTTGAATTCAGTTCCGGACGATGGTTTCCTTTGAATGGTAATGAAACTTCAAAGCGTCTTCCCGGCAACCTTTTAGTGTTGTTTAAAAAGTGTTGCTCACAGGAAACATCGTCTTCCAATTCCTTCTTATCATATGGGGATGCCTCAATTTCCCAAAATGTTCTTATCTGTGTGTCTATATAAATGAATTGAGTGAAAACTTGTACCTAATTTCTTCTTTCTATAGGTGTTTTGCCTAGAATAATCCAACCAAATTCTGTTTTTTGGGCTATTGGCGATATAGGCTCTTTTCCCCTGATAATATCCGGTAAAACTATTTCACAATAAACATCGCTGCCTAGCAACAAGTCAATTTTGGCTGGCATGTAAAACATCGGGTCGGCAAGTTCTAAACCTTGTATATGACCGAGTTTATTTGTCCTAATGGTTTGGTTTGGAAGTAGTCCCGTTTAAGTTTTGAAGATGTACCCTTTTGTCGAGACTGTAAATTCAGAACAAGTTGACCTTAAACTCAGTTCAACATAATTTTTGCATGAACCGCTTTTGTTTTGTCCTAAGACAGTAACGTCAAAGAAAGTAGGGTATTTCCTCAATCCCAATGTTTGAGCTGCAGATTCAGTAATAAAAGATGCCTGAGATCCAGGATAAATTAATGCTCTGAGCTTGCTATAAGTTCCATGGGTTGACTTAACATGAATAATTACTGTTGCTAGTAAAATGTGTGCATTTCTAGCATCATTTAAATGGTAACAATTACCAGATGTGGAAGCTGGTAAATCGTATGGTTGAAAAGCTTGAGCATTTGGGTTGATTTCCGTTGTTATATGATGTGTTTGAGTTGGATGTTTGTTGTGATTTGTGTTGTTTGAATGGTTATTTGAATTTTGATTATTTTGATGTATATGATTGCGTGAGTTTGATGGTACTTGTGTATTATTGAGTGAATTCGTGTTTGTGTTGTGTAGACTTTGATTAGATTGTGTGTATGGTTGTGTGACTGAATTTTTATGTAAGGAATTTGAATAAGGTTGATGATTTGCATTGCCTGTGTTGCCAAAGTGTAGAAGAGAGTTGTGATTTCTTTGGCAAAAATGACAGGTTTTATTGCTCATACAATTATTTGTTCTGTGGCTGTACGCCAAGCAATTAAAACAATTGCCAAGTTTTTTGACAATACGGTGTCGAGAACTAACACTCATTTTTAAAAATTTTGAACATGTTCTTAATGAATGTACACCATTATGGCACAATTTGCATTTGAATTCTTCAGCAAAACCTCTGTTTATGATAATTCCTCAGGCTTTTGCTCATCAATCATTTCCAAAGTTCGAAACCTTGTTTCTAGGAAGTCTGAAAATTCTATGAATTTTGGAATTTCCTTTTGAGTTCCAAGTGTTGTTTCCCACTTTGATTGTATTGAGGTCGGTAGTTTCCTTAAAAGCAAAAATATTATAATTGCATCCCACTCATGCACTGGTAGACCTAAATTTTTTAATGCATGTAATATTTTTGTTGTGTTGTCGAGCAATTCTCGAATTCCTTTCGAACTTTCTTCTCGGCCAACTGGTAAATCATAAAACAACTTGAGTTCGTTATTCACCAGAATTCGTTTAAAATCGTATCGAGACGACAACAAGTCCCAAGCCTTTTCATAGCTTGCGTCATCTACGCTAATATGTTCCAACAAAACACCTGCACCTTCTTTACAACAAGACTTTAAATAATGTAGCTTTTCGATATTTGTCAGAGCAGCATTATTGTGTACCAATGAAAGGAATTGGTCGTGAAAAGACCGCCAATTTTGGTATTCTCCCGTAAAAGTGGGTGGTTGAATTTTTGGGAGTCTTACATCATGCTGTTTTACATGGCTTGTCTTCTGCATGGTTAAATTTGACTCTTCTTTTTTCACAATTGCAGCAAATTTGTCCAATTCATCCAAAAGCAGTGATCGGTACAGTGTATATGTTTCATTAGCTTCGTTGTAATGTGCTTCTGTTGCTGATAAAATATCTGCTTTAATATCATCACTGCAAATAGCTACTTCGTAGTGACTTCCGATGCTTTTCCAATATTTTTCTAACGTTTCTAGTCTTGTTGAGACATAGTTCTTAGTCCTGCGTTCGGGTGCAACATTTTTCTTGAAATTTTCAAGATCTTTTGCAATTTGATTGCTTGTAGTTTTGATGAGTTTTGCAGCGTTCATTTTATTATAATACTAGCTGACCCGGCCACGCGTTGCTGTGGCTAAAGTTTTTGTTATATTACATTATAGTAAACAATCTAAGAGGAACAATAAGAGAACATCAGTCACGGAGTCCACTATGCTTTTTCACACAGATGGTATTTGTAAAAAAAATATGGTGATCTCCTTATTTGACTTTCTACTACTATAACCCTTTAGTACAATGAAATTATTTACGAACAAAGACGAAAATGTTGATGTTGGTATACAAATTCACTGGATTGAGATTTGAAGGGGAAGTACGTTGAACACAATTAATTAAAATGTTCTTACACTTGATATTAAGCATAAATCAGTAGGTACAAAATAAAAATTTATCAGATTTATTATTTCCATTTAATTTTATAACAAATATAAGTATATTACAGTATAATACAGTAAATAACATGTGACGCTTAAACTCATGAATGAGGTAGGCAGGGCAGACAATCTTAAACTTTTAAACATTAATATCTATTTTTTTGAATTATAAATACTTTCAATTTCAATTTAATTTAACACCAATCGGTGCACAATGTTTTTGGTTAACCTGTCTTTAGCTAACACAAATAGATTCGTTTCCCAACACGTGAACACGCAACATATAGTTGCCCATGAGAAAAACATGGATTTTCCAAATCTAAACCACAAATGGACATTGTTTGACCTTGAGATTTATTTATACACATGGCGAAAGCTAAACGAATTGGAAACTGTAGCCTTTTGAAGGGTATGGTAGAATCTGATGGTATCATCGGAATACGTGGCAGCAGGACCACTTTTCGTTTAAACTTCCCAGCCAAAATGGTTGCTTCAAGAATGTTTCCGGTGATCTTTTTGATGATCAAACGCGTACCGTTACATAATTGAGGTGGATTCAAATTACGGAGGAGAATAATAGGGGAACCAATCTTTAATCGAAGATTATGTGGTGGCATTCCAGGGATATCTAATGAATTTAAAAATTCAATCGGAAAATTTACACTTTCATTTTCATCAACAACAGTATCGATTGATTTAAAAGACATCATATCGCCTGGTAACAACTGTTGTATCTGGAAGTTAATTTCGTCAACATCAACGTTTTTGGCTGCCAAAATCGCCCGTTGACTAAGCCATTCATGATTCAAATAATTATTCTGTATATCCGGGAAAATACTCTGAATCAATTAATTTTTATCCTGAACAACAGTGCAAACATTGTCTGGTAGTTTAATGCATTGCGTATTTGGTTGCAGTTCTATTTTACCCAAATTGAAATGCTTTATGACTTTTAGTCCAAAATGCGTTTCGCCCGGACACGATAGTTGGGCTCATCAGTTAGATGCTATCGTGTCGCTCTAAGACGCACTATTTTTCGGTCGATGACTACCAACTCTAATAAAATTTTCAGCACATACATACTGAAAATTATATTTTTCTAGGGGAACTTGGTCAAATTCAAACGCATTTTGGACTAAAAGTCATAAAGCATTTCAATTTGACTTAAACCCACACAGTCCACTAAACTAAAAACAAAAATAATATGTAGGTATTATTTGTGTTTTCTTCTATTCATTTACCACTAGCCAGACCACGGGCGTAACATACATATATTTCTGGGTGCATGAATTTGACCAAGTTCCCCTAGAAAAATATAATTTTCAGTATGTATGTCCTGAAAATTTTATTAGAGTTGGTAGTCATCGACCGAAAAATAGTGCGTCTTAGAGCGACACGATAGCATCTAACTGATGAGCCCAACTATCGTGTCCGGGCGAAACGCATTTTGGACTAAAAGTCATAAAGCATTTCAATTTGACTTAAACCCACACAGTCCACTAAACTAAAAACAAAAATAATATGTAGGTATTATTTGTGTTTTCTTCTATTCATTTACCACTAGCCAGACCACGGGCGTAACATACATATATTTCTGGGTGCATGAATTTGACCAAGTTCCCCTAGAAAAATATAATTTTCAGTATGTATGTGCTGAAAATTTTATTAGAGTTGGTAGTCATCGACCGAAAAATAGTGCGTCTTAGAGCGACACGATATCATCTAACTGATGAGCCCAACTATCGTGTCCGGGCGAAACGCATTTTGGACTAAAAGTCATAAAGCATTTCAATTTGACTTAAACCCACACAGTCCACTAAACTAAAAACAAAAATAATATGTAGGTATTATTTGTGTTTTCTTCTATTCATTTACCACTAGCCAGACCACGGGCGTAACATACATATATTTCTGGGTGCATGAATTTGACCAAGTTCCCCTAGAAAAATATAAGTTTCAGTATGTATGTGCTGAAAATTTTATTAGAGTTGGTAGTCATCGACCGAAAAATAGTGCGTCTTAGAGCGACACGATAGCATCTAACTGATGAGCCCAACTATCGTGTCCGGGCGAAACGCATTTTGGACTAAAAGTCATAAAGCATTTCAATTTGACTTAAACCCACACAGTCCACTAAACTAAAAACAAAAATAATATGTAGGTATTATCTGTGTTTTCTTCTATTCGTTCTATTTTACCGTTCCCAATATCTAGTAGTTGTTCGGAAAATATTTGTGCTGATGGATCATTTTGCAATTGTACTCGCATATTTATGGTCAATCGAAGTGTTTCAACACTTCGCCATAAGAATGATTGTTTCAAACATGCATTAATCTCATCCGCGAAAGTAGAGCGAGGTATAACCGGTAAGTTCTGCCGGTAGTCACCAGACAAAAGTAAGATAGCACCACCGAAAAGTTTATTATTGCTGTTTAAATCTTGCATAGTTCTGTTTAATGCTTCAAGTGAATATTTGTGTGCCATTGTGCACTCGTCCCATATTATTATAGAACTCTTTCGCAACACTGCAGCTATTCCACTATTCTTTTTGATGTTACACATTGCATCTGGTTTATTATGAACGTCCAATGGCAGCTTGAATGTTGAATGTGCTGTTCGCCCACCATCCAGTAAAGTAGCCGCAATGCCTGACGATGCTACTGCTAATGCGATTTTTTGTTGCGACCGTATTTTGGCAAAAATCAACGATATTAAAAATGTCTTACCGGTTCCACCGGGTGCATCTAAGAAAAAAAACCGCCTTGTTCAGCAGCAACAGCCAGCATAATCCGATCATAAATAATTTTTTGTTCTGCTGTCAGTAATGGTTCACTGTTCATGATAATTGTTGCTAAAATTCCATGGTCATATTGATTTTCTCGTTGTAAATCGGTATTGACTAAGTCGGTGGCTGGACGATTAGGTGATGGCATACCATAATGATTAAGTGGTAAATTTGAAATAAGAACACATAAATCCTCGATCAAGACCAATGCCTTATTGTAAAATATTTACCTCGTTTGCTGACACATTCAAAATGAAATCAGGAAGTTCCACCGCTACAGAAAGGTCAACTAGTAATCGTATGTGATAATGCCTAGCCAAGAAGTCAATGGCAGAATGGATTAATTATCGAGACCTTTGTTCAAGTACGTACGTCGAAATTCCGTACTGCCAGAGGGATATTTCACCGGTCGGCCATCAAGCTTAGATAAACCCTGTAGGATTTCAGGAGGGGTGCAATGTAGATGAAGACAACTGACGGACACTGAAGATATAGCAAACAAACAGAATTACAAGATAAAACAAACAAACAGGTCTACAAGAAGGATATCCAACTGTGCGCAACAAAAAGAAAACCAGAAAGAAGGTGACACATACAATGAACGATATTTTTTGCTAGAAAAGACACGAGCACGAAGGCAATATCCATCTACATCGTAAAATAGTTATACTTTATATCCGTTTTTAATGAAGTTTCAAATTAAATTTATCGTTTTTTATTTGGTCGTGAACACATCGCCCTTGGGCTGAATCCTGTATCTTAAAGTTTAAGGTCACCATTCCACTATCCACTAACATTGGGGACGTTCACTCAGTTATTCTCAGCAATCTAGAATAACTTTCTGTTTTGTAACGCGTTGAAAAGCTCATCTGATGAAAAAACAGCTGTTCTCATGAAAGCTATCTTGAGTTTTACTAAAAAAATTGGAATAACTAGCTATCCGAGAACAAATGTATAGAACAGCTGACTGCAAAATTCATTTTGTATGCGTTTTGTTCTAATTTTTTGATAGCCTTCAGCTAATCTGATTCGTCCACAGATGTACTCCGATAGCTTGGTATCCGACATAACATATCTAATAAGTGAGTGAACGGCCGCATTGATAGATTTAATTTATTTTTGGCAGAAAGTGGCCCAACTGAATTCAACAAATCCCAATGAGGTTTAAATTATTAAAAAAAATCAGTTTACGAGGAGAACACAGTACAATAACTTAATTGATGTTGTGTTTGTTGTGAATTTTGAAAATATTGAACATTTAGATTCGGAACATTCAAATTAAAAGTGTGAAAAGTTTTTGGGTGGTAAGTTTTAGTGAATATGGCTTTAGTAATTGTAGAATGATGTTTAACAGATTTTCTCTTAGATGAGTCAAATAATTTTAATCATCTCAGTTTTATTAACAAAAAAAAAATTGAAGAGTTAGGACGCTCTACCCCTTTCATGAAAATAGATTAAAAACGAAAAAATGGTTTCGTTTCCCATTTTAACCTTTCACTGTTATCGTAACTACGTTTGCTGATGACATTCCAATACTACCAGTGGGCCAAACGATAAATGATGCTACGACTAAATTACAAAAAGCTCTGAATAATGTCGGTGAATGGACAAAAACATGCTGGATGTCGCTTAACGGAGAAAAATCAGTCCATGTAGATTTTGCGTATAAAGAAAATTAATAGATTACCGGTATTTGTTAATACGGTTCAAGTTCCATTTGCTATTGAAGCAAAATATCTCGGAATGACTCTAGACGCGAAATTAAAATGGAAACATCATGTTAAAAAGAAATGCGAGGAGTTAAATAATAAACCCGGAGATATGTAGTGGTTGGTTGGGAAACACTCTAAGGTCAGTATCGAAAACAAGCTAATTTTATACAGGCAGGTGCTTAAGCTTGTCTGGACTTATGGTATACAACTCTGGGATTGTACGTGAGATTCTAATTTAAATATCTTACAAACATTTGAAAATAAACTCCTAAGATCGTTTGTAAGCGCACCTTGGTACATTAGAAACGAAGATCTCCACAGAGATCTCGGGATTCCCACGGTTTGCGATGAAATAAAACATTTTGCCCGAAATCATAGAAAACGGCTATTAAAACACTGCAATAGTACTATAATCGAAATTATCGATGAGACGAATTTAGTACGCCGCCTGCGAAGGACTAAGCCTTCCAATTTGGTGTACTAAACGAGAATCCCCTTTAAGATCGCGGTACAAGCAGGAACTATCACCGGATAGTTACCTGCAACACGTTAATTAAATTCGTAAATTGCTAGATAAGTTTCAACTTAGTTGCAATCGGGAGGAGGAGGTGTTTTTAGTGCAGTAAAAATCTCACACTCCTATGAGCACGCGTTTTTAGGTCCTCATAGACCCTTTCGAATGTTTTACACCTACTAACAGGAAAAAAAACGTTTCATTGTAACAAAAGTATACTTGATTGACAGTTAGTTGTAAATTAAATAAATGTTATGTTTTCCAACTCTCCAAGTTTTTGAAGTGCTGTTCTACGGTACCTTTCGGAGGATGGATTTGAAGAATGGTTTCTTGGTTGTTTTGACGTTAGTGACTCTCGCAACGCGCGCCGGCGCCGATGACCTGACAAAACATTTTTTTAATATACTTCATATATTCTCCTGCAAGGACAAACTACATGGTCAATCGTTCGGTAGTGCGGCAGCTATATCTGGGGAAGTGGGTGGTGTTAAATAGAAAGTCCTTGATGCTTGTCCAATGGCTAACTTTATTCCTTGCTATGCTCACGTTTTAAATTTAGTTTTATGGCGATCGCTTGAAAATATATCATAATTTAAAGTTTTTCTTGGCACTTTTGTCGTTTTTTCTTAACAAATCAACTAAACGTTCAAAACTTGTAAAGCAAATAGCCAACCGACGAAAGCATGGGGTATCGGAAACTCAGTGGTATTATCATTCGCGGATAATTAACGCCGTTTTAAATTGTAGATTAGATATAATTCTAACTTTTATTAGAATATAAGTCAACCGTAGTGAATGGGACATTGACTCGCTTTCTATTTCCGAGAGCTAGTTTATTATATTAGAGCAGAAGCAATAGATATTTGCTTTTTTTAATACTCTTTCTGAAATATTTGCTAAGACTGACTTTCTTTTCAATGACTTCAAAATAAGCAAATTGATGTTGAATTTTCAAAAAGGGAAATCGAAAGTTTTGAGTCTTGGCATAGGTCTGACTTAATAAATTCAATCAATTTTGGAAAGCATAAGCGATTGCGCGGAAACACCATGAAAACGAGGATTTCTCGCAATTGATTCCAAAACACGTTATAAACGTCGTTTTGTAGAAATAAAAGACAATATTATACCCCAAATAAATACAAGATACACAATTTTCACGAATTTATTTTTTCAGATTTACTTAATAAATCAAAATATGATAATTTCGAAGTTTCCAATCCAGATGAAAAAATATTTTATGTAAAAAATTTTTCCGGGGTTTTTGATTTTACAGCTTTAAAAAATGAACTTAAAGTTTTGTATACAACGTCTTCTCTTCGACAATTTGACGTTTTAATTTTATAACCATTTAAAAAAACAAAATATTGCGTGAAACATTCCCGCAAATTTTTAACTTCAGTAGTTATTTTTAACACGATAATTGTTGTTTATTTAATACCATTTTTTTATTTATTTATTATTTATGACAACATATTTTGGAATTAACAATATTTTTAACGATTAATTTATTTAAGATATTGTATTTGGATCTGCCAGAAAGGTTTCCTTCGAAACCGCTTTTATTTGTCGTTAAGCTCATTGTTACATTTAATTTAATTTAACTTAAGGCGGTATTCCATTATCATATAATATATGACTAATTTTGTCATATTAAATATGGCACAATATTAAATGTATGACAAGTAGTATAAATTAGTATAAATGTTGTCATTGAAATATGTCGATCACGCTTATTTGAACCTTTTTAGCCATACTATATGCAGAGTTTGTCATATTTATATGATAGAGTAATAGCTCCTTTAAAGTATACACAAAATTCGTTTGAATTGGGCAACTTTATGGTTTGATACTAAGTTCTGCATTGCAGGAAATAATTTCAAAACTTTTCGAAATTTAATTTTTTGGTGACAAATTTTTCTTCGACTTACCTTTTGAAATTATTTAGGTCCAGCCAATGATACCTACGCTAGCCCACAAAACAAAGAATAAGAACTAAAACTAAAAACCGATCAAAATCTGAAATTAACAAATGAAAACCCCCATTTGTTAATTTCAGATTTTGGGCGGAAATTTAATTTTTTTCGTGGCGAATGGATATTAGATTTATTTTTTGAATCACGGTATTAGAGTATATTCGTGTCTGTGGAACCATAAGGTATCTGATGGCAAATGATTTGAAAATTGTTTCTTCATTCAAGTTTTTTTTTTTTTATAAAATGAAGCCATCTTAATGTTTAAGAAATGAATGCCAAAATTAATTTGGAGGATTACGCAATTGTTAATACATAATTCCTATTATGTTTTTAAAATGTGTGTATGTTTTCACAGCCTTATTTTACTATTCACATAATTACTGAAAACAAAATCTTGTCACAGCGACGCACAGTGTGAAATTTTGCGATTCTAGTGGAACTTAATGCAAGAAATAAAGTTTAGCTATCAAGTATAATACCAAGTTTTATCAGTTCTAGACATAACAGTGAAATGATTTTAGTTTATTAACTAATGATATAAATGTACCGAATTTTTATTTACATTTACATATTTTCGTTTGTACTTGATTTTTTAAAATGAAAAAAAAAATTATTTCAAAACTAATTACAAAAATAACATATTTGGCAAAATAAGTTTTGTTCTCTTATTTTTTTCGTCCTGACTTAATTTCTAATTGGGGAAAATATAAAATTTCTAATTAATATGACAAAAAGAAATCATTTTCCCCAAAAACAAGCATAACAAGATGACACAACTAAGATTCAGACTTAAGTTCCACTGGAATGGGAAAATTTCACACTGTGCGACGGCTGTCAATTGTTCTGATGGTGTTATGGTATTAGTAAAAGAATCTAGATCTGCAAAATTGATTTCCGATCACAAAATAAATTGATTTGTTTTCCCATTGGAAGTCTTTAATTGTAAAAATCTGTGTTTTGACAGATCTGAATGGGAAACAGATTAATTTTTCTTACGAAAAAACTATAAATGAGTCAAAGCACCAACAACAAAAAAAAAATTACAAAATTAACTCTGAGAGAGGATGGGCGGGCGAAATTCTTTTGCAAAGAATTATCTTCCTAACCGCGCGCCGCTGATATTGGAATTATTGGGAACTATAAGCTTCATGTGTGCGTTTGCAAAGAAATTTGTTTTCAAAAAACGCAAAAAAGACCTCTATTCTTAAACTAAAATTAGGAAACCCATGGTTCCAATTTATTTTTTGTAAATTGAGTTAAAAAAAAATTAACAGGCCTTTCTGCTTTCAAAAAGCGAGTGCTAATTTAGTTATTTTAAATTAATATTTCAAGTGATAAACAAAATTAAATTAAATTATAGGACACAGGGCAATGAAGTAAACTATATATTGAAACAAAAAAATATATAAAAATAAAAACTAGTTGCCATGGTTTTGTAAAAAGATGAAATATGTGACATTTTGGGATTTTTCCCTTACCAGAGCTTTCAATTAGAAAAAAAGTTGATCGTTCTTTTGTAACTTAAAAACCCTAAGCACAAGATCTATAAATCTTTTTAAATTTTTAAATTATGCTCAAGATCGAAGGAGCTACTCTTGCTATCAGACGTCTGAAAACCATAAATAGGTTAGGTTAGGTTGAAGTGGCTTTCAGCGTTGTTGCTCACACACTTAGACCAGAGTTGGGACCTCGTAATACCACATGAATCTTGAGATAATTCCATATTAGTTGAACCATTTGGAGCTCCTAATGAAGCGTAAGAGACTGTAGATGCCTATTTTGTTTAGATCGCTGAGATCATCGAAGAAAAAGTTTCCAAGATGGAGCAGGGGATGTACGCAGAAGACGAGGAATAGATTCCACCTCTTCCTCGTCCATGCAGCTATGAGGCAGTGTCCGGTTATAAACCAATCCTTGGTTTGTCCTTGCTAAAGCATCTTGTTTCAGCATTAACTTACATGTAGCGATGGGTATACCTATATTTGCCCTTACAGGTAATAAAGGTAGTGTCGTTCCATATTTGGCAAGCTCATCAGCCTTACAATTCCCTAGAATATCCCTGTGCCCTGGCACCCAACATATTATAATATTGAACTGCTCCGCCATCTCCATGAGATACGAACGACAGTTGGGAGCAGTTAAGGAGCTTGAAGATGACGATTCCAGAGATTAAACAGCCGCCTGACTATCTGAAAAAATACGGATATCAGTAGTTGATATCACGTTCTCTTTGAGCCAGGATAGGACTTCTCTAATTGCCATAATATCCGCCTGGAACACGCTGCAATGATTTGGAAGACGGTAAGAGAGACTTAATTTTAGTCTGTTTGTGTACACACCTCCACCAATCCCGCCTTCAATTTTGGATCCATCAGTATAAGAATGGTAGCATCATCGTCCAAGAAGCTTAAGCCCTTCCAGACAGATCTAGGAGGAATAGTGACTTGGAAGTTTTTGCCGAATTCTAGTTTTGGGATGGTGTACTCAATGTTATTTTGAAGTGATCCGAACAAGTTCAGAATAATAGAATGGCCAATATCATTATTTATCCATTGTGAAGAAGTTTTAAGGTGGCCCGCTGTGCTCGCTGCCGTCTGCTGGCTGAAAATATCGAGGGGTAGTAGACGAAGTAGAACGTCTAGCGCAGCAGAGGGTGTTGTTCTTAATGCTCCCCTTATACACATTGAAGCTGATCGTTGGACTTTGCTCAGCTTGTCACGATTTGCAGCTTTTTCTAGAGCGGTCCACCATACTATTACGCCCGTAGGTAAGAATCGTTCTGATTACCGAAGTATATAGCGGGTGAGTAATACGGGATTGAAGGTGGCTTTTTTAACTCTTTCTTTTATATTATGTTTCCAACAAAATTTTTTATCTAAAATAAGACCCAAGTATTTTGCTTCATCTGAGAAAGCTAGTGGAATACATTTGATAGTAGGAGGATGTACGTGAGGAATTTTGTATTTTCTTAAAAATAGGACAAGTTCAGTTTTCTTAGGGTTGATCCCTAGGTCACACCTTTCTGCCCAGTTTATTAGCTTATTTAGAGCATTTTGTAGGTGTTCTTTTAGAAGATTAGGGTACTTTCCGGATACGGCAATGGCAACATCGTCGGCATAAGCAACCACTCTGTAGCTCTCCTCTTCCAGATCCATCAGCAACTCATTTGCTACCAGAGTCCAGAGAAGGTGAAATAGAACACCTCTTCTTGCAGAGAAATCGCCCAGTTTTGAATTGATAACCTTGCTAGTCAGCATTTGAATAATCAGCTCACAAAGCGATCCATCTACTTTTAGACTTGACAGTACAGATGTGATTACAGATACGTCGACATTGTTAAAAGTAACTTCTA
This sequence comes from Philhelius pedissequus, assembly GCA_910595825.1. Taxonomy (NCBI): domain Eukaryota; kingdom Metazoa; phylum Arthropoda; class Insecta; order Diptera; family Syrphidae; genus Philhelius; species Philhelius pedissequus. The sequence goes on from OU343160.1 coordinate 236,862,746, forward strand.
TGTCCAGGAAAGCGACCGTAGTATACTACTTATGGTGGAAGCAGTATTCGATAGTTCGTACTAGTGTATGTAAGGCAGTATCTACCGATCTTCCTTTGCAGTACGCATGTTATACCGTCGACAAAACACTCGTGTCGATGCTATTACGTAAGTGGTTTTCAATCAATCTTTCAAGAGTTTTTAGAAGGAAAGATGATAGACTAATAGTTCTGAGGCCTTTCAGGATAACTTGGTTCTTTTACCCGCCTTGGGAATGAACACAACTTTAACATCCCTCCAAAGCAGAGGTATGTAGATCAGATCTCAGCAGCTGTGGAACAGATTTATCAGAATTGGTAGGATTAGATCTGAGTTCCTCTGTAGCTCCGCTAGAATTATGCCGTCCGGTCCTGCAGCCTTGAAAGATTTGAAGGTATTAAGTGCCCATATCAGTTTTTCCCTAGTAATTAGACCTTGTGGATAGTTAGACTTGTTATTATACGCCGATCTGTCTGTAAAACATTTAGACAGCTACCATAGAAAATGGGTATCCAGTAACATGTTGAGTGATTCTTCGCACGATTTGGTCCATGAGAAATCAGCATATTTTAAGCTGCGGGGCATGGATGGATTTGTAGAGAGAATTTTTCTCAACATCGATGCTTCTGAGGTGTCTTCTATTTTGCCACAGAATGACCTCCAGGAAGATCTCTTTACTTTCCTCAATTCTTTCTTATAAAATTTAAACGATTCTTTATATGAGTCCCTGCCAATAACTTTCCTATTTTGTTCAGCTCGATTAAAGCGCTTTCGGCACTCCTTTCTGAGCGGTTCGAGCCTTGAATCCCACCAGTGTGGATTCCCTTTCCCTCTTACTTGAGTGAGCGGTCAAGAGATAGCTCACGATTAAAGGGCTGAAGTTAGATCCTTAACCTTACCGTCAAGCTATATTGGAAGGAGGATTCAATATTTCTGGTCTTAGCAGATCTTTAAGTATTGTCCTATATTTGGGCCAATCGGTCTTTCGGTAATTTCGAAATTCAAGCGGCCATGAGTGTCATCATTGAGATTAAATTGAATATATCTATGATCTGAGAACGAGTGTTCACTCGATACATTCCAATTCAAAATCATATGATGAATATTGTCCGACACAATAGTTATATCTAAAACTTCCTGCCGGTTTCGGGTAACAAATGTGGGTTCACTTCCCACTTTAATTACTATAAGGTTAGTACTTAAAATAAAATAAAAAAAGAGATTCACCTTTATCATTTATGTCAGTACTTCCCCACACTGTGTGATGATCGTTGGCATCACTACCAATGATGAGGCTTATCTTTTGCCGTTCTGCATTCGCGGTGAGCCTCTCCAGAGTATTACCGGCTAGGAGACCAAGGTAGCCATGGCCCAGATATGCCGAAAGGAGGCAGTAGGTTCCGTTTGAAGTTTTCAGTCTGCTGAGGTTATATCTCTATCGCTGAAATCGGGGAGTAAATATACTACTACATTTAACCAATATGCAAGATCTAGATTCACCTTTGTCGGAAGCATACATCAAGTAGTATCCAGGAGTCCTGAGTCCTCTAACCATGGATTTTACAATCCAAGGTTCTTGGATCAGGACGATATCTTCCTCGTACGTGGACAGTCGAAGAAGAAGGGATGTCGAAGCCTTGCTGGAATGTTGGAGGTTAATCTGGATTAACTGCAACATTTTGGGTACAATTATGCAGACCAGCCTCTACCACGGTATTGTCTAGCTCTTCCAAGTCGACAGGATAAGCCGGGTAGCTCCTCCTTGCTCAGAAAAACATGATCTAAGCAGTCTCTAGACACCATTTCGGTCAAACTGTCGACTTTCATAGAAAGTTGCGTTACTGTCGAGAATGACCTGGATTCCTCATCCACCACGGATGGAAGAATTTTGGTTGATTCGGACGGCCTTAAACGTAAGCTTCGCGATGCAGTCGTGAGAGTGCCCGCTCCATAGACGGAAGAATTATTATTCACAACCCTAGTACCCCTGTAGAGGGCCCCTACTCGGCGCGTGCCTTGGAGAGGTTTACTCTCCTTATTTCTACCTTCCCACTACTTCTCTCGTTGTGATTTGCATCAGAAGAGGAGCCATGACATGCCACAGCCTCTTCGCTGACAAGACTCACAGGAGAAATGGCAAACAGCTTTGGCGCCGTGCTGCCGCCAGGTTTTGAAGAAGAACCAGTTTCATCTATCCTCCTTTTTTTGTTTTTCATCTAAGGCCCACTAGTAGTGAAGAAAGGGTGGTGCGTTTGTACAGAGATTCGCATATACAGATAAGGCTAGTTTGTTGTGCGAAGCAGTCGTGTATTTATTCGCTCTTGAAATTTTTAGTTAATTTAAATTTAAACTGCATAAAAATGGATGAACGTTGTGCAATGTGCAATTTATCCACCAATAAAGATTTTTTGATATGTGATGGAATATGCAATCAAGTGTTTCATGAAAAATACACATCTCTATCCGATAATGTGTTGCATATCCTCAAATCAAGTATAAACCTTACATGGAAATGTATTGCTTGTACTAGTAACTCTGCTTTGGAATTATAAGCTAAAATAAATGAGCTCAATAAAGTAGTATTGCAATTAAAAACTGAAATAATTCAAATCAAAGATTGCTTCATCGATTACAGTAAAAAAGTTTCTAATAATAAAATTGTAAATCCTAACAGTGGTAAAAAAGCTTGTGGCAATAATGATGACGAAACTAATTCCGCTATTACCCCTCAAAATAATCTACTGTCTCCCGAGGTTACTGACCCATGCTCTGGCCTGCCGTCTTTTCCCAAAACAAACATTTAAGTACAAGTGCAGCGTATCATATAACTAATAATTAAAACTCAAATTTGACACACCGTGTGGAAGATAATAATATGTTTGTTTCTTATGATGCAGGAAATGGTGAAATAAATAAAAACAAGGGCTAATAATAGGAAATAAAGTCACAAACGAAAACAAGTAATTCAATTTGTCGGTTGTGATAAAATTGACGAACTTGAGGGTATTCCACGAATGAAATAAATAGTTACATTTGTCACGATTTGAAAAGAACACATCACCCGAATCTATGAAAAAATATTTTGCGGTTAAGCTTAACATCAGTGAAAACCTAATTCAGTGCTATAAACTTATTAAGAAAAATGCTCAAAGACATATTCCAAAGGAGAATCGTCATCCGATTTACATATCAACCTACAACTAATCCCCTAACATACATAAAGAGCGGCACCACCACTGGAAGTAAGCTTTCTATGGGCTCGAAAAAGCTTGAAACCTTTCAAACTATAAAAATCGTCACATATGTCTGGCTTAAACCAGGTCTCAGACACAGAAACGATATCTATCTTGGACTCCACAAACAGGTATCTAAACTCCCCTAATTTATTGGTCAGACTTTGCGCGTTTACATGACATATTTTCAATCCATTATTTTGAGCCTGTAAAATTCTAATCATATTGTACAATTTCGGCTACTGCCAGTGAACCGGTGTCGTTAGCTGTGCTCGCACTCGCATGCATTGTACTCGTTTGCAAGGCAGAAGTATGTGAAGTAACACGAAGTGACGGACAAAATCATTAGAAAAAGAATATTTGAAAATAATGTTTGGCAAAAGATTGTTACATTAAAGAAAATATTAAGATAAGGTAAAATAGTAGAATAAACTACGATAGTAAAATGAAGAATATTAAATAAAGAAAAGAAGAATTATAGAATAACGAAAAAAGCATATAAAAAAGGTTGTACAATAGAAACATTTCAAAACAATATGTTGTGTTCATCATTGCTTACAGCAAAATTAGGTTGACGTCACTTCGGCAGCTTCTAAACCCTCGATGTTGTACAAAGCAAAGCTTTCTCCTTCAGCTGTTAGTTTGAGAAAAACAGAACCATGTTTTGTGTACGCACTGAACAGTTGGTAGTTGTTCCTCATAGGAATGAGCATGGTGAAGAAGAGTACGAGTATTTTTGGATAAGCTTTCATTCAGAAAACAAGAGTTATCGGACTCTATACCCAGGTCACGCAGTGAGAGTTGTTGGAGTTGTTGTTGTTTGCGGTCGACGGTGATGCACTTTAGAGTTCCTCCTGGCACACTACTAAATTTAAGTATTACAGGTGGCGGAACTGGACTCTTACTGTTTCGAGAAGGTGAGCGAAAGATATTCTTTAGAGTGGGAGGATTGCATTTGGCTGTTAAACACAAACGATTAAAGAGCATAGATAAGTTTTCCTCTGGCAAACAAGATACTCCAAACAAGACAGCGTCCACTGCGGGAGAATTGGTGTTTGATGGTGGTGGTGCTGATAGAGATGCTTCTTGCTGTGTTTTGGAACGTGTTGACATTGTATTTGTAGAAGAAAGATATGCAATTGATTCGATTGGATTTTATTTAGAAATTTTAATCACTAATTTCTTAATTATTTACTGGTTACTGTGGCGATATTTTTAAATGTGTGGTTAGCTATTAACTTAATTACTTCACATTCGCGCACTTAAGTGCTTTATGTAAGCAAAATACTGTATAAAAGAATTCCGAATACGGACGATTTAAATTTGCGTCTATTATTTGTGACACATGGAACTATCTTTTGGTGCGTACATAAAAGTTTTGATCTAAATCCGCCGAGCCGTTTCTGAGAAAGTTCAAAATCAAAAAAATGGTTGTATGGCGGGGACCGTTAATAACAAAATATTAAAAAAAAAATAGTGCGCACACTTTTTTTTTTTACCAAAATCGCTAGAGCCGTTTTCGAAATAATTTAGATGGTAGAAGCAATTGTATAGCAGGACTAGTTTTGGACTTGAAAAAATGATTCAAAAATCTGTTTGAGACAATCACCTTAAGCGCTTAAATACCAAATTAAAAGAAAATAGGTTCAGCCGTTTAGGCTGTAGAGTGTTGTACATACAGACAGACAGACGGAGTGCGCGATCCATTTTGTTGGTGTTCGGTATCATTGTAATTGCAAGTTTGATTAAAATCTCGAGTTCGATTTTTTTTCCAAATGCAAAACTTGCCCTATAGTACCTATATCGCAAGTAAAAATTCATAGTATCTAAATATTAAATGCCAGCTTGAGTCTTTGTGCAGTACTCGGTATTGTACAGTAATATTTACCATGTAAGGGCTTTATTGTGCAGTAATTTCCGTTTGCCCAGTATATTGTGGAATGTTAAAAAACTTTAATATATTTTGGAACTTATTCAAAATATTTCGCAGCATACTGCGTCGTGTAATGCAAATCTCAATATTTACTTTACTGAATTGAATTTTTATTTGATTAAATATGTGCAAACATGACGGACCACCGATTGCTATGCAGTATATACACTAAAAAATTGATTTCAGAAAGCATGTCATTTTTCAACAACGAACCGATACACAATAAACTGCAGGAAGGCAATAATATCTTTCAATAATATTGCATCGTGTAAGGTACGACGATGTATTTTCACGCAATATTTTTGGCCAATAATATTGCGTGGTGCAAGACCCGCATTAGAGAGGTTTCGAGTTTTGTTTTGTGTTTAAAGCTGTCAAGAATATATGTACATATATCTATGTATGAAAGAGCATTATACGAAATGTTATAGGGTTGGTTTTTCTTTTTTAATTTGTTTGTATTTCGAATAAGTCCCTTAAGTGTACTTAGTTCAAATTGTTCGGTTCTTAGAAAAAAAAAATATTTGGGAAAGGCATTAAATTAAATTACATTATATCCAATTCAAGCACAATAAGCGCAAAACTTTAAACAGAAAGATGTTACGCTTTTACAGTAGTATCAATTAATACTTACCTACTGCATATAAAAAATAATTATATAGAGGAAGAGCGCCACAAAATTTTCTACTCGGTCCTGCTGTAAAGCCGAAACTGATTTTTTACGTACTTGTGTATGGAAATAAAATGTACACAGGTAGGTAGTTACTCAAATGCATATTATTCTTAGTCATACAACTAATGCTTATTTGAGACCTATAGCTAACATGACTCACCCATTGGCGGATCCTGGGGAGGGGGGTCATCACTCCAAACCAATGATAAAAAATCTTCATTTATAATCATAAAAAGTAGGAGCTTGTGGTAACAGGTTGGCATAAATTCTAAGGATATATCCTGTTACTAAACAGAGATAGGAACAAAATATGTTCGGTACACAAACGTTAAGCCTGTGAGCTGAAACACACGTTTTTTGATTACTTGATATTATGTTAGAACCGTTAGGTTTTTTGTTAAAAGGTACATAGTATTTGAGCAGGGGACACAGATCCAGGGCGGCACATTGTTGGGGGGCGGCAATTTTCAAGAATATAGGAACATTAGTTTTGTATTCCTATTCTGTTTTTTTTTTCATCCAACGAATTGAATTAATTTGAACAATTTCCAGGGGTACGAGTGCCCGAAATCCCTCTTAAAATTGTCGATTTCCACAACTATCAATCTCCTAGCACCATGAATCTAATAAACCAAAGATCTGCACACGGAGTCAACACCCTAATCAGCCTTTCAATTCCACACATGTCTTCTTTTCAATTCACTTCGTAAACAAAATAGAATCATATTTTCATGCAATTGCAATATTTCATTTAAAAAAATATGTTATACCTATTCTGAAGTACCTAAAACATTAACGCTCCTTGGATAAGATTGAAATTTCACGATTTATTTTTGCCACATAAGACAGAAATATAAATTTTAGTAATAGTGTCTGCAATAATCGCTAAGATAAATATTTCTAGTGGATTCCATGCCTTAGTACGGTCTCCATTAGCGATAAATTATACAGATAGCAAAAGGACAGACAAATTTTCTTGGGTGGGCATTTCATAGCATATGATGACTTTGAATGCCCAACATCATAGCATACTTTCTTAGTTACTGAAAAATGTCGAAGGCAACTGAATCTGGTAGAAACAACAACAAGAAATTATTGTCTGAAAATATAGCTGCGATTTCGGTCTCCATTTGCGATACTGAAGGCATGTTTTACAGGCCGACTCCATTGGCAATAAATTTTCTCATAATACGCATTCTGACATGAAATCTCCAATGGATTCGCGTTGTTTCTTGTTGTGTTGGGATGTCAGTGAGGTCTCTCTTCGATTTTGTCTTAATATCGATGCCTGACATCAAATTTGACGGCTGCGTTTTTTTTTTCTGTGCGGATCTAATTTTTCTTGTCTCTCACGCCGTTATCTACTCTCTTGGCGCACTTAAAAAGAATTTGTTTCTACTTAAATTATTCAAATACACGAAAATTTATTAGTTAATGTTCATTAAGTGGAGTATATGAGGTCAAAAAACATTTTTTTCATGGAATTAATTTTTGATAATTCTTCTTAAACAGCCTTACCTAGACCTCAACCTCTATTGCATGAATGAATTGTCAAGACATGAACTACCCAGCCAAGACAAAAAAACTGCACTGATATTTAACGACAGATATCAAGTGGAGTCGGCCAGTTAAAGCTTGCTTTAGATTCATCGTTAATGGAGACCGCACATGCAAGGAACCAAATAACCCGCTTTTCTTCGATTTATTTGTTGATTTTGTATGTAACAAGCGGTCCCCATTATATGCGATCTCCATTAGCGATGAATCTATCGCAAATGGAAACCGAAATCGCAGCTTTATTTTCATAGCATGCGATGGAAAGCATGCTTTCATCGCATACTGCTCATCGCTTGCTTTATCGCAAGAACTCGCATTTTGTTATGGCGTTTCCAAATATCATTTGTTGTTGTTGTTTCTACCAGTATCAGTTGCCTTCGGCATTCTTCAGTAACTAAAAAAGTATGCCATGAAATGCCCACCAACGAAAATTTGTCTGTCTCTCTGCTACCTGCTTTCTGCTATTGCTATTGCGTTTGCTTTTAAATTTATCGCTAATGTAAAAAAAAGATTTAAAGATGTAAAAGATTTCTATTAAAAATCTAAATATATTGTTCTTGTTTGCCATTATTTTCTTATAGTAATTTAAATTGAAAAAAGTCTAAGGAAGTGGGCCCTTATTCCGAAATTAAAAAAAAGCCCGGGAAGAAAGTTAAAAAAAGATGAAGGGGCTATCTTAAAATATATACGACTCACTGTTTTCGAAACTTCAGCCTCCACGTCAGGTATAAACTCTCCAACTTTTGATATTGACGGAGAAGAAGCTGAAGAAGTACGAGAACTTAACACCGATATTCTGATACCAGAAGTTAACCGCCAAAATACGTCACTCTCACGTCCTATTCAAGATGATAATATTTCTAGAATTGACCAAATTCCAAGAACATCCATTTCATCTGAATCTTCATATTCAAGAATAGTTCTCGATAGCTCAGAATCCGATTCTGACTCTGATCATACTGAGACAAATAAGACATTAAAATCAGGCTTCACACAGTATAGAGATTTAGATGATATAGGAAAATGGCCTAAATATATAGATGACAAAATGAGAATACTTCTTGTCCAACGAGGTCCGAAGTGGTTCAGCATATAAGGAATAACTTCACTAACGAGAATACAGTATCTTATTCGGAAAGAGCTTCTACTGCAACTGCTGGAGTGACGAGGCGGCTAACACAAGAATGGATTTACCGCCCTTAACTAACGGCAAAAAAGTTTTACGTTGTTGGATGGCTTATTCTCCATCTAAAGCATCAGTATTTTGCTTTTGTTGTCGTTTGTTTGAAACATCGAACAAGGCGAATGAATCAAAAGTTTGATCATCTGATGGATTTAATAACTGGCAGAAACTAAATCCCAAAATAGCCAATCACGAATAAAGCGCCCAACACAATCTTAATATTTCCAAATGGAAGGAGTTAGAGGTCAGATTTCAAAACAGACAGACTATTGATATGAATCAGAAAAAAATCCAGGACGGAGAAACAAAACAATGGCAAGAAATTCTTACTAGAATGGTTGAGAGGAGCGCCTTCGGTTCAGTAGGACTGCGTCCGATCGGGACCGAAGGGATAGGGCGAAACAGGAGAACTAGTTCTGGTGGCTCTCTGAACAGCATCATGATATTTAAAGTCGATTAAGATGGTATGTCTTGGCGGACTTACATAGATTTAGGGTAATTAGGTATAGGGAATAGTCGGGGTGGCACCAAAAAAAATTAAAAATATATATGTATGCAGGGGCATATGTGCATGTATCTGCGTGTCTGTGCATGTATGTGCGTACGTATATATATGTGCGTTTGTACATGTATGTGTGGGTTGCATGTTGTTGTGTGTCTGCATGCATATAAAAAATAAGCAAAAAAATTTAAAAAACGAACAAAAATGCTGCTGTAGCTGTTCTAGTTTTTAAGTAGTTTTAAGTGGTTTTGGGTATTATTAGGTGTTTTAAGTTATTTTTAGTTAGTATAAGTTAGTTGTATCGAGTTTTAATTATTTTTGGTCTAGCTTTAGGTTTAGTTTATAAGTAAAAAATAAAAATATGATAAGATACCGAGTTTTTTGTTAATAAGTTTTCTTGGTTAAAAAAAAATAAAATAATTAGATTTAATTAAAATAGTTTTTAGGTCGAAAGGCATTAGTTCTAAAAGTTATTGTTTAGTTTAGAGCGCTAGTAAAGGGCCAGTAAATTAGTTGTAAGTTTTTGATAATTAGGCTAGTTTTAAACATTTTTGTCTAGCTTTAGGATAGTTATAATTTAATATTAAATAAAAATGAATTTAAAGAAAAAATTTAAAAAAAAAATTGTTGATATTATTAAATTCCTAGCTAAACAAAATTTAGCTTTTCGAGGTCACAGAGAAGACACTAACAGCGAAAAAATAGGCAACTCTTTAGAACTGGTGCATTTAATCGTAAAGTACGACCCTGTGCTTCGAGGACACCTTGTGCGAATTAAAATGGGTCGAAAGATTTCAATAACTTATATGTCACCACAAATTGAAAACGAAGTCATTAATATTTTAGGAGATAAAATTCGTCAACAAATTTTCTTTGAAGTAAAACCGGCCAAGTATTATTCTATTTAATTCGATAGCACTCCAGATATATCCCACAAAGATCAAACAAGCCAAGTTTTGCGTTACCTTAAAATTGACACCCAAAAATTAGAAGTAGTGGAATCTTTTATTGCTTTCATTGAAACCAAAAGTAAAACTGCAGAGGGCATTTCCGACATGATTTTAAGTAAGCTGAAGGATGGTGGACTGGATATAATGGATTGTATAGGTCAAGCATATGATAATGCCGCCGTTATGGCTGGAAAGTACACAGGAGTGCAGCGAAGACTTAAAGCCATCAACCCCAAAGCCGAATTCATACCGTGCTTGAATCATTCTTTAAACCTGGTTTGCTTACATGCAGCAACCGTTGGGATGAACAGAAACTTTCTTCGGTACATTAGAACGGTGTTATTCATTTTTTGCCATGTCTGCACACCATTGGAAAGTTTTACTTGCAACAACAGGTAAATCTTTAAAAAGATCCAAGATGAAGTGTACGGGCTAATGCAGTAGAAAATACTTGGAAAATTATGAGGGGGCATCTTTAACAATTTGGAAAAACTGAACGAGGCAGAATAAATCCTTAACAAAAGAACAGATGTAGGAGCTTTGCTGATTGGAATGCAATCGTTTCCTTTTCTTTGTTTCTTGGGCCTTTGGAAACCTGTGCTTCATGAAGTTAATGATGCCCAAATTTACTTACAAACAGCAGGACTCGACCTTTACCAATGCTCGCAAAAAATAAATGCGTTGCAGAGCTTTCTCATAGAAGACCGAGAAGAATTGCTTGAAGATTCTTTTAAATATTCTAAGAATCTGTGTCAAAACCTTGGCATTTCATTGGAACCTCCCAGAAAAAAAAAAGGTTCTGGCGATGGAAATAGAGGCGCAGCTCTTTCCCGCGACAACGAGTTACGGCGGAAATTATTTTCTTCCTTGGATAGGGTCAACATGAAATTCAGGAAAGGTTTCTTACGCCGGCCAAACTAATGGATGTTAACTATGACTGCAATATAGATCTAAGCATCTTATGAGCATGAAGTTAATAAAGAAGAATTTAAAATAGAACGCGAACGGCTAAGGGCTTTTATATGTTAAATCAGACAAACAAACTAATTCAATAAATACAAGCCCACTTGAATTACTTAAATATATCGTGCAGTGCAGGCTAGAAGTAAGTCTGCCAAATATAATTATAATGCTTCGGTGGTTTTTGACAATTGCAATTAGCAATGCAGGTTGTGAGAGAAGCTTCTCAAAATTAAAGCTGATAAAAAATTATTTAAGATCCCCGATGAGCAGACTGAGGCTAACAAATTTAGGTATTCTGTCTATAGAGCAAGAAAGAACTGAATCCATCGACACTGAAGCTATGGTCAAAGATTTTGCATTAACGAAAACTCGAAGAAAAATTTAAAGAAGTTTTCCAATGGTTATGTCAAGACAATTGCAATGTTCGATCTCAGATAAGCTGTGGTAAGTTTTTAAGCGATTTTTACTTACTTTTATTAAACTACAAAAACATGGGGAAGTTTTAAGTGACAATATTGAATACGGCCTGTCCTTGCGGTTAGTATTTGGAAAAGAGGTGTATTTTTCCATTAACCAGCACAGGGTTAGTCAATGAATGTATGAATAAAGCACTAATCTATGAGTTACAAATATTTCATAAAAAGGGTAATTTTGACGCTAATGTACATATGATTTTATTTAACGCTGGAGAAAATTTTAAATGCACCAGAAATAAAATGCACGACTGTATCGCACGAACTTGCTCTTATGTTCGATCACATCGTATGCAAAAGATTTCTAATAAATCTAAATATATTTTTAAAGTCGTTTTGTACTTAATTTTGTATATATAAAAAATTTCTTTATTTTTTTTTCTAAAAAAATTAGTATGACAAACTTAAATATTTAATAATATAAACTTAAGAACAAAAGAATTAATCGGCTTAGTCAAAGAAAAAATATTTCAAAATTCTGAAATAAATACTTAAACTAATTTGAGCTCAAAAAAAGTACGCCATTTTATTTCTTGGATAAATTTGAATTTACGAGAAAAAAATTTTAAAATCTGTGGAACGGTTTTTGAGAAAAAAAGTTTTTTTTAAACTTTTTGAAAAAATTTTTCCAAAACAATTTAAAACGCCAATTCATAGAGTTTCAGCAATTACATATAACTATAATATTTAAAAAAAATTGAATGAACAGTTTTCAAGATATAAAAATTTTTTTAATGCTTTTAAAAATACAAAAAAATATTAATTAAAAATATTGGTATGCAGTAAAAATTGGGCTACCTTAACCTATATATGTGTGAAATTTCGAAAGAATCGGTTAAGTCATCTATGAAATAGTCGAAAGCAAAAAAAACAGTCCTATGGAAAGTACCGTTTTTAGACATTAAAAACAAAATGTTCAACCATATGATCAGTCATACCTAAAAAGCTGGACTGATTTTTTAAAATCAAAATCGTTAGATCCGTTTTTGAGAAGAATAGGATTTAACGCAACGGTTATATGGCAGGTACCGTTTTTTTTTAGTAAAAAAAATTCAATTTCCCCTCTGATTTATACCTAAAAAGATGTAAATATAAGCAATTCGGCCCACCCGGTTGGGCTGTAGGTGTATATACAAATGTACATACCGACAGACTGGCAGAAAGACAAACATACAGACGGACAGAATTTTTAGAACATCTTTTTTCGTCTTCGTTATCATCGTAATGTAATGTTTAATTGATATTACAAAACCTTTTTTTCGACGAATGTATAACTTGCCCCATTGCCGGGGCGGCAAAAATTGGTTCTGCCCCGGGTGGCAAAAATCCACGCTACGCCACTGCAAATATGTATTTGTACACGACTCTCTGCGTACATAGATAAAACTCAAGCTTGCGGAATTTAACCCTAGGCTGTGAATCTGAGAATGCAAATCTCACTGAGATTTTATTTATCGGGAATCGCCCAGGGAATTTCGCTTCCTACGGAGTATTTTATTCCCTCGAAATTTTTCTTGTGATCGTGAATCTGTCAAAGAATTAATTTTCCTTAAAAACAAATCGCATGAAATATACCAATATCAATAAATTCCGGAGTAAACTTTTAGCATCATTCACGTTCCCAAGATTCGAATTGGAGACAAATTTCCAGGAAATTTGTGTTCACAATAACACCCAATGAAATGGTACCGTGTTATATGCTCATTTATTTTTAGTCATTGACATACAAATACACCTTGACACGGAAAATATATACGGACTGAAAAAAATAAATTTTGGATCCTTTAAATAACGTGTTGTTTTCGTATGAAGCTTTGACAGTCTACTTGCCGAGAAGTATTTTCGAAGGGCCGTTTATATTCCCCAACTGGGTTCTGTCGTACATTCTATACATAATAATTTTTGTCAATTTATTTTGTGTATGGGTCCAATCAAACGATTGCCAGATCTGTTAATTATTTGTTTTACTACAGATATATAAATATTATATGATTATATCAAGTATAGGTACCTGTATCTAATAAAATAATCTTTTTCGGTATTCTGTATTCCACGAACTTGACCCTACCCCTTCCCCCCCAAAATGAAATCCTGGATCCGTCCTGGACTCACCTAGCAATTATATATCTTTCTTACCCCCGCCGATTCCGTTGCGTTGCAGTAAATAACAACCAATTTTGAACTTAAGATATTTCCACTACGTGGTTAACTCGTTTTTCTGTAATTCACTCACCCCTTTCCAGTCGCTATGAAATACACTTGGCGATATAGGTGTAATTAGCGCATCTTTAGCTGCTGCATAATTAGAAGATAGCGTGTGACCATACAATTAAGGTCCACACAAATCCTCCTAATGTGCAATGCCAATATCTTCTCTGTAGGTTGCAAACATATGAACAAATACTGAGGTTCTGATTGTTAAATCATACACCTAAAACTGAAATCCACTTAGCGAAACCGTCAGGCATGACCTGAGTTCAAAAAGCTTAATGGTAAATTAAAATCAAGAATGCATCCATTCGAAGAGCAACATTGTGGCGTCAAGTCAGCAAACGAATATTTTATGAATAAAACTCCACTCTCCAGTCTTGCAAAAAAAAAAATCGACATAGAAAATGTTATTCATTCGAGTTTGTTGCACTCGTAGCAGCACGCTATATTTTTGTATGGTTTTTTAGTGCAAGATAAAATGATAACGTTTGTGCAACTTCGAAAGCGGACCCCTTCATAAACTATTTTGACCTTCAAGACTTCAAACCTGATCGACAGACACGCAAATGTTCAATGTTTGGCTTTGAGCCAATTGGCAATAATGTCACAGAAATTAAAGATACGAGTACACACATAGGTATATTGTGCCACGAGCGAACAGAGGAACTTGTTTCATATGAAATAGCTACCTTTTATTCTCAGTTAGCTAGCACTTGTCACAATTAATGGTTATTAAGAACCATAATATTGTAGTTTTTTAACAAATGTTTAAATACAGTAGACGCTCGATATAGTGAAGTAATAAAACCCGGCATGTTCAGTATTTTGAGATAGTTCACAAAATCTAATAAAAATTACATGTAACATAATTACATTGAGTAGTTTGAAGTACACACACCTTGGTTTATAATTCTTTAGTATGAATAAGCAATTTTAAAACCATTAAATAAAATAAAAAGTATTTTAATTTTCTTTGAAAACACTTCATCAATAAAACAAATAAAATGCACGACTGGATCGCACGAACTTTCTCCTATGTTCGATCACATCGTATGCAAAAGATTTCTATTAAAAATCTAATTAGATTTTTAAAGTCGTTTTTCACCTTATTTTTTATATATATACAAAATTTCTTTAACTCTTTTATAAAAAAAATTGGGATTACAATCTTAAATATTTAATGATATAAACTTAAGAACAAAAGATTAAATCGGCTTAATCAAAGAAAAAATAATTCAAAATTCTGAAATAAATACTTAAACTTATTTGAGTTTAAAAAAGTACGCCATTTTATTTCTTGTATAAATTTGAATTTATAAGAAAAAAATTTTAAAAATCTGTGAAGCGGTTTTGAAGAAAAAAGTTTTTTTTTTAAACTTTTTGGAAACAATTTAAAATAAAAATTCAAAAACGCTAATGCATAGGTAATCAGCAAATATATATAACTATAATTTTTGTAACAAAAAAAAAATGATTGAGCAGTTTTCAAAATATAAAAAAAAAAATTAAATTAAAAATATTGGTATAAATTGGGCAACCTAATCCTATATATGTGTGAAATTTCGAAAGAATCGGTTAAGCCATTTATGAGATAGTCGAAATAAAAAAAAAATCTTTTTTTTCGACGAATGCATAATTTGCTTTATAGTACATATCTATAATCGCAAGTAAAAAAGGAACATTTCACATCACGTGAATAACAAAAAAAAAATAACATGAAACAAAGCCCAGTTTGTTCCTGCCGTTTGATCTGATCAGACATTCTTTCTGTGCGATAGAAAACAATAGTAAAAATTAACAATAGAATTCGTGCTCCCACCCTTGTTTAAGAAATTAATTTGCCTTTAAACATTAAAAATCGCAAAATGAATTTGCATGATCAAAGGTTTGGACGTTTTACCACATTGCAATGCCTTCCGGATTCGGATGATGATAATAACATCGAATATGAAGAGGTTATAGTCACCCCACCAGTAAAAAAAAATTAAAATACCATCCATTTGTGTATTGCAAAAATCCTGTGCAAACATTCACTCAATGCTTAGTGAAATAAAAATAAATGACTACTCCATTAAGAAGATGTCCATTGACATCAAAATCAATTGTGTTAACTGATCATAAAAACGTTTGCTTACATTTAACAACATTAAATTGGCAATATTTTAAGCATGATCGTCCTGCAGTAAGACCTTTCAAAGTTATTCTATTTGGGCTCGAAGAAGTCCCAACGGAAAATTTAAAAAATGAACTTATAGCCATCGGTTTAAAATGCCAAAATGTTAAAATAATAAAAAAACAGTACAAACAATTTATTGATATTTTTGACATAGTTTTTCTTGAAAGTGGTGCCATTAAACTATCTGATCTTAAAAAGAATGTGAAAATTATTTATAAAACACAAATCAAATGAGACATTGCGCGACGACAAAAACAAAATACACACAGTGTCTTAACTGTCAAATGTTTGGATATGGTGAAAATAATTGCCACTTTAAAACGCATTGCGCGATATGTTCTGAGTGCCATGAAACCAGTAAATGTAAGTCCAACAATATAAAATGTGCCAACTGCAATGATACGCATGCATCAACTGACCCTTCTTGCCCCAGTCGAAAGAAATTTTTCGAAATAAGAGAAACGCTCTCATCAAAAAGTAAAAGACAAACAACTGTGTCAGCTGCGCAAAGACCTTGTCAGACTTATATACCTACTACCTCTGATTTTCCTCCTCTTCCCCCTTGCCTTAGGGCCTAAGTAATGCTTCGCTGGAGACAACTCAAGTTAAAACAAACACTGGCCAACGCAATGTATGGTCAAATAACAACAATAACTCGTACAGTAATAACAACTTTAACAGCAAAGCTGGACCGGGGCCATCATCAGCAGAGAGTGTCAATGAACTTTTCTCTATAGAAGAGATCAACGCACTCACAGCCGAAATGATTACGCTACTTGGTAAATGTAAAAATAAATCAGATCAATTTAATACCATTGCACAATTAGCAATTAAGTATTTACATAGTACTCGTAAGTCCAAATAATTAATAATACATCTATGAACATAATTTGTTGGAATGTTAAAAGCAATCGCTGTAAATACATTGAATTTTTTGCTTTTCTTAGCAAACATAAAGTAGATGTTGCATTAGTGGGTGAAACATGGCTTACCTCTGACGATAGATTATCAAACTGTGATTATAAAGGGTTATCCATTTTGCGTTTTCAAAAGTATAGGGCTGGAATTCGACATCTGTTGTTAAACCAATTTTTTTTTAGGCTGAAAGTCTGACATTTACGAAAATGGATCGCTTAACTATCGCACAACGCATAAAAATTGTTACAACCTACTACAAAATGGTGATTCTGCCACAGCCACATATCGTGCTTTAAGAGGAGATTATGGTTTACATAATCGTCCCACTACGCAAGCAATTGGCAAAATTGTGAAGAAATTTGAGGACACAGGATTGGTTACAGATATTGTAAGGCTTGTGGATCATCGTTTCGCTCGTACCACTGAAAATGTTGCTGCTGTAAGTGTAAGTGTTGCCGAAGACCCAAATTTGTCGATTCCTCGTCGTTCTCAGGAATTAGGACTGTCTTATTTTATTATTTGGCGTATTTTGCGTTTGGATCTAAGCCCACATCCATATAAAGTCCAGCTCACAAAACAACTGAAACCATCTTACCATTCACGACGTCGTAGATAATTCGAATGGGTGCTTGAACAACAGGAGATTTCTCACTCGGTGGGTATGTTAATAATCAAAACTGTCGTATTTGGGGTGGTTCTGAGAATCCTCAAGTAATTGAAGAGAGGATATTACATCCACTATTTGGACCTTACTTCTTCGATAACGACAATGGAACGACTGTCACCGTCAATTCGGAGCGTTATGGTCATATGATAACCGACTTTTTTTTTGCCTGCTATTAAAGAATACGACTTGGAGAATATGTGGTTTCAACAAGATGGTGTCACATGAAATACAACTCGAGCGAATATGCCTTTATTGCAAGAGACATTTCCTGGCCGCGTAATTTCTCGTCGTGGCGATATCAACTGGCCACCAAGATGATGCGATTTGACGGCGCTGGACTTTTTTTGTGAAGCTACGCGGAAGACCATGTTCATGAAGATAAACCTTTAACTCTTGAGCAATTGAAAACCAACATTCGTCAAGTTATGGCTGAGATACCGCCCAATATGTGTCAAAAAGTGGTCGAAAATTACCTCAAAAGAATCGATGCTTGCAACAATTCGCGTGGTGGTAATTTAAATTATGTAGTGTTTCACACATAATGTCAACGTTCAAACTTTATAATAAAAAAGAAATATCATGAAAAAAAATCTTTTATATGTGTTTTATTTAGGTTTACTTTTGAAACTGCAAAATGGATAACCCATTATATGTTTAGATAGAGATGAGAGAAGGGGTGGTGGTGATGCCGTGGTAGTCAAAAAAACTATCCAACATCAATTAATTCCTATTATTGATACAAATATAATACAAAACATTTGCACTGAAATTCCGTTTACAAATGGTTCTTCTTTGAAAATTTTTGCTGCATACTTTCCGGGTGGTTCTATTTCAACGCAAAATAGATTTGATTTGAACAATGATTTAGGAAAATTAGTTAGCTTTCATGGTATTTATTTGATGAGTGAGACTTCAGCTGCAAGCATAGAGAATGGGGATGTATGAGAGTTAATGCTTGGGGAAATATACTTGAATGCAAGACACTCTTTTGATATGCTGTTTCCTCCGCACCCAACCTACTATCCTTCAAATATTAGGGCAACTCCATCAACAATATACATTTTTCTCACGAATACGCCGGGCCTTTTCAGTTTCAGCTCTGACCAATTACCAGTGGTTATTTCCACATTTACATCACCTCTTAGTAGAAAAAAAGAAGTTTATGATTTCAAAAAGGCTAGTTGGGGTTAGCTTAAAAGACAAATGAAAACTAAATTGAGAAATTATCCAGAGAATTTAGCGAATAATTTAGACCAGCTAAAAATTGATAAGACCGTTTCTTTCTTTACAGATACCATAATTGAATGTATAGATAAGTCATAAATACATAAGCATAAATGCCTTACCAGAAAATGTTGTAGAACTCATAAAAGTTAGAAACAGTTATTGAACTAGAGGGATACTATCAAGGAATAGTATTTATCTAAATGAAATGAACATTCTTAATGCCATAATAAAAGAAGGAAGAGCAAACTACAGAAATAGGACTTGGAACCATAAATTGTTAGGGATGAATAAGGCAAGCAAACCTTTCTGGAATATAGTCAAAGTCAAACCAAATGCTCATATTCTGGCTCTAAAGGAAGGGAATTGTGTTATGATGACAGGATCTGAAAAGGCTGACACACTAGCTAAAACTTTTTTTGAAGCTCAATTGTTAGCAAGCAATGCAGTTACTAATAGCAACATACTATCAGTAGTTTCCCACTCATTGAATTTAATAAACTCCAGCATTCTTAATGGTGAACAAGAGCATGTCACCACTGATGACATTATTGATGTTATAAGTACTTTAAGACCTATGAAAGCTGTTTTGTTTGACAACATAACAAACTTATTTTTAAAGCACCTGCCGCTGGGTGTTAAATTGCTGCAAGAACTTTTAAATTCCTGTATTAATCTGGGACATTTTCCAGACCAATGGAAAATAGGTAAGATAATTCCAATCATAAAACCTGGAAAGGTCGCTAGCATTCCTGGTAACTACAGACCAATAGGTTTATTGAATTCACTTAGTAAATGTTTTGAAAAAAGTGATAAAGAAAAAGCTTATTTAACACATTAGCTCTAATAGTATTTTTCCCTTAGAACAGTTTGGCTTCTGGGCTTTTCATACTACTGTCCACCAAGTCCATCTCATAACAACATATACAAAACAGTTTAAGTGTAGGCCAAAGGACAGGTATGGTATTGCTTGATGTAGAAAAATCATTTGACTCCGTTTGGCATGAAGGACTACTACATACGCTCCTAATTCTTAATTTTCCTATACACCTTATTAAAGTTATAAAATTGTTTTTGTCCTCAAGAAAGTGTTTCGTGTCGTTAAACAATTGTCTTTCTCAAGTCTTTAGTTCATATATTCGAAGAAAACGCAAACAATATTTACATATTATTTTTGTTTTTGTGGACTGTGTGGATTAAAGCCAATTGAAAAATTTTGTGACCTATAGTCCAAAATGCGTTTCGCCAGGGCACGATAGTTGGGCTCATCAGTTAGATCCTATCGTACCTTTCTAAGACGCAATATTTTTGGTCGATGTATACCAACTCTAATAGAATTTGCAGCACATATATACAGCAAATTATATTCTTCTAGGGGAATTCGGTTAAATTCATGCACCTAGAAATATGTATTGGGTTTATGCCAGTGGTCTGGCCAGTAATTATATTCGAAGAAAACGCTAACAATATTTACATATTATTTTTGTTTTTGTGGTCTGTGTGGATTAAAGCCAATTGAAATATTTTGTGACCTATAATCCAAAATGCGTTTCGCCCAGGCACTATAGTTGGGCTCTTCGTGGTTGTCTACCAACTCTAATAGAATTTGTAGCATATATGTATATACTGCAAATTATATTCTTCTAGGGGAATTCGGTTAAATTCATGCACCTAGAAATATGTATTGATTTTATGCCCGTGGCCTGGCCAGTAATTATATTCGAAGAAAACGCAAACAATATTTACATATTATTTTTGGTTTTGTTTTTGTGGACTGTGTTACGGATCCGATTGACAATTTTATCTTTCAAATATTGTACATACGTTAATTAGCACAATTTAGTTTATCTTTTCAAAAGAAAAAAAAAATGAAATAAAAGGATCACGATCAAACCAATTGCGAGGTAAATGCATGCCGGCGATTATAAAATATTGGAAATGAAACGACATCTGGCTTGGCGACATTTAATTTCGATTCGAGCTTTCGCTAGCAAAGCTCATCAGTAGGCGAATTCAGAAGATCAAAATGTTGTCCGTTGAATTCAAAATTCAAATCAGAATCAAACCGAGGAATGGTTTTATTAATCTGTTTTATGTTATACTTATATGTATGTATATCATTATTGTAATTATTATATTTGTATTTATATGGACGATTAGTGTTTTATAGTAGGTAAATGAATTATTTCCCATTTAAGTGCAATAATAGGTTTAGGGTGTTAAACATGTTTGTATGTATATAAGTACTCACTGAGGTAGGTCAAGGCAAAAGCTCCCAAATAATATGTTTGGAAATGTGGAAAACATACACGGCATAAGTTTGTTGATGAGGGTAGTTCAATAGTTGAAGGGGGCCTAAATGGAACGCTCGTAGAAAGTAGGATAGGGGAAGTGTTGGGTATAATTTTGAAGCGAAACAGTAAATGTAATAATATGGGAATGTTGCATGAAAAGAATAAGTGAATATAGGTCGACGGTCGGCGGTGTGTTGATTTGAATCTTTTTTTTGATCAAATGTTGATAGCAGTAACACTGCTAATTTAATTTTAAATACCGCAAACTAAAAGGTAGAGGGTTTTTTTCGTTGCGCATAAATTGCAAATTAGAAGTAAAAAGAAATTGAATTATTGAAAAAAGTTTTTTAAGCAAATAAAGAATTAATTTAAATACACAAAAGGTTAAATAAAGATAAGAAATCTAAGGATTCTTGAAAAGTGACACGAACAAACCGGGAAACACCAGGGAGTGTATTGGCCATAGTCAAAAGGACATTGGAGACTTCGTTATTTGTAAAGCAGAGGTTTAGGTCAAACTAGACAAGTCCTATGGCAGTAGTCGTGGGCATTCATGTATGGATATATATAGCTAAGTCTTTTATATAGGAGCATATGTTTGGTGGTCGAGCCTACTATTGACCTAGGCCTCTGCCCATTTTAATTCTTGCCAAGGGTGGCTATAATGAACGAGAGCGCAAAGTGAGATACAAAACAAGCAGGTTGTAAATACTTAGTAAGCTGGTGTCTTGTTTGAAGCTGCAACTGCGATCCTCAAAAGGGGTCTTTAAAGGTTCCGATACAGGTCGTGGCATAGTGCTCCTGATTGTTTTTTTTCTTCGGGTCAACAAGTGAAATCAATAAAAAAAAAACTGCCTAGATTTTTTTTTTTACTTAAATTGCCTAAAATTTTCTTGATTTCTTTTTGATAATTTCCTTTTTTTACCGTAAAAACAATAAGCTGTACAAGAAAAGAAAAAAAAGAATTTGAAAGATAAGGAGAAAAATCGCTATACGGATAAAGATAGAAGTGCCCAGCAACCTCTAGACACTATAACTCATAGGTATACATATATATATATATATATATATATAAAAATTCCTCAACTCCAATATATGGATACAAATTGAATTAGAATTTTACCAGAAGGGAACTGCCGGCAGAACAACGATAAAAAAAAAAGAGTGAGTTTACTTAATTAAAAATATATTATATTGTGATTATTGCTCATACATATACATATATATATATATACATACCCGAATTGGTGTATGAATAAAATAGGGAAGTATCACACTCCGGTACTGCGAATCTTATTCCCCTTATATTTTATGTAATTTTTTCTATAAGATTTTTTTATCCTTATTTCATTTTTTCTTTTTTTTTTCGTTTTGAATTTTACAAGAGCTTTAAGATTTAGATAATTATTGAATTTTAAATTCTTGAATTCTAATTTTTTTTTAATAAAAGCATAAATTATAATGTTTAATCATTGGGTTTTAACTATTTTAAGAGTATTACCATTTATGATGGAGTACTAAACTAATACTTAAGGTGTGTAAGGGATCAGCTGGGCCAGCGATTGAGAGAATGATGCGGACAATACAGACAGAACGATGCAGACAAAACTGATAACGTTATAACTCGACAAGAAAAGAACAAATAAACTTACATTCGAAGGACTTGACATGCATTGATATGACAATCTAACGTACTGACGTTCATACGTATGTACGAACATATCTACTTACATACTTACCTATATACTTACCTACCTACTTTTCTACATGTTTACTTACATACTTATCTGCATACTTGCCTACCTAATTACTTACTTACCTACTTAACTACCTACATACCTACCTACTGATTTACCTACGTACTGGAATACCTACTAGCTTACAAACAAATTTTAACACTGACTTATATACTAACATGCTGTTACGATACACTTCGATACTATCCATGATACTATCTGACTTAACTCACATACAATGTAAGTTGTGACCGGAAGTTACTTTAGGGGTTGTCTTCTCTACATCTGGCCATGAAGACAACAAATGGTTGTATCTTTCTTTGATACAAGGGGGGTCGGCCTAACTTTTGTCAGCAACATCGGGTAATGTCGACTGAGATCTCGGCGAACCACTGTGTTGCGGAGACGGTGGGACGTTTTTTGGGGATTTTGGTGGAGGAAAGCTTTTATTTGTTATTAGTTTTAGGGCTTAGATTTAGGACTAGAATTAGTTTTTTTATATACATATATGTGTAATTGAATTATACATATATGTATGTATGTTTATGCATATGTATAAATATGCGTACATATAGTATTTAGATCTTTAGGGCTTAGTGTATAGGTTAGCTTAAGTAATACAAATAAAATAAATATGATTTTTTTCCCACTGAGAGTTTCGGGCATAATCCCACCCTTTCTTCAATACGGTGGCATAGGTATCTAGGTTTGTACAATCCATCTCATTTCGCTCCCAGTTCTTTATCTTCCCATTCTCGCCATCTTCCTTTCCCATATCCCTTATACAAAGGCACGAATTTTTGTTTGCTGAGTATGAGGTGTGACGGTAAAGAGTAAGAACCACCCCAATCCTTCGAGCTTAGCCGTGCAATAAGCAAGCCTGCCGCTGCTCTTTACCAACACCGAAGACGCCCCGTCGAATAATCAGACTCGCAACAACTGTGTGGATTAAAGCCAATTGAAATATTTTGTGACCTATAGTCCAAAATGCGTTTCGCCCGGGCACGATAGTTGGGCTCATCAGTTAGATCCTATCGTACCTTTCTAAGACGCAATATTTTTGGTCGATGTCTACCAACTCTAATAGAATTTACAGCATATATATACTGCAAATTATATTCTTCTAGGGGAATTCGGTTAAATTTATGCACCTAGAAATATTTATTGATTTTATCCCCGTGGTCTGGCCAGTAATTATATTCGAAGAAAACGCAAAAAATATTTACACATTATTTTTGTTTTTGTGGACTGTGTCGATTAAAGCCAATTGGAATATTTTGTGACCTAGAGTTCAAAATGGGATTCGCCCGGGCACTATAGTTGGGCTCATCAGTTAGATCCTATCGTACCTTTCTAAGACGCAATATTTTTGGTCGATGTCTACCAACTCTAATAGAATTTGCAGCATATATATACTGCAAATTATATTTTTCTAGGGGAATTCGGTTAAATTCATGCACCTAGAGATATGCATTGATTTTATCCCCGTGGTCTGGCCAGTAATTATATTCGAAGAAAACGCAAACAATATGTACATATTAATTTTGTTTTTGTTTTTGTGGACTGTGTGGATTAAAGCCAATTGGAATATTTTGTGACCTATAGTTCAAAATGCGATTCGCCCGGGCACTATAGTTGGACTCATCAGTTAGATCCTATCGTACCTTTCTAAGACGCAATATTTTTGGTCGATGTCTACCAACTCTAATAGAATTTGCAGCATTTATATACTGCAAATTGTATTCTTCTAGGGGAATTCGGTTAAATTCATGCACCCAGAAATATGTATTGATTTTATGCCCGTGGTCTGGCCAGTAATTATATTCGAAGAAAACGCAAACAATATTTACATATTATTTTTGTTTTTGTTTTTGTGGACTGTGTGGATTAAAGCCAATTGAAATATTTTGTGACCTATAGTCTAAAATGCGTTTCGCCCGGGAACGTTAGATCCTATCGTTCCTTTCTAAGACGCAATATTTTCGGTCCATTTTGGTCCAGTCCTTAGTTCTGGTGCAGGTGTCCCCCAAGGATCAGTACTTGGTCCGATCCTCTACAATGGTTTTACGTCTGACTTTCCACGAATTCAAAACTGTGAGACAGCTACGAGTATCTTTGCTGAGGATACATGTATTTATCCTACAGATTCAATTGCTTCCACCATTGAAACTAACTTGCAATCTGCTTTGAATATAGTTCAAGACTACTTTAGTGATTGTAAGATAAAAATAAATGCTGCCAAGACTCAGGCTGTCTTTTTTACCAGAAAAAGAAAACCCTGATTCTTACCTAGTAATAGACTTTCAATAAATGGATGTAGAACAGACTGGAAGTCAAGTGCTAAATATCTTGGCATCCATCTAGATAAAAGATTAACTTTTGATTCACATGTGCATGAAATTATTTAAAAAATAAATTAAACTATTAAAATTCTGTACCCTTTCATGAACAGGAAATCCAAGCTGAGTACTGAGAACAAACTTATTATCTATAAATCAATTTTTCAGGCAATTATATTTTATGGTTAGCCTGCCTGGGGCAAATGTGCAAGCAGTCACTTACGCAGACTTCAAGTCTCTCGAAATAAGCTTCCTAAAATGGCGTTGAACATACCTTGGTGCTTTTCAACTAACGAATTGCATACTTTGGGAAACATTGAAATGGTGTCAAACGGGAATTTCAAAATTAGATGCACGATACAATAATTCCTGTATACTATCTACGAATTCCCTTATTTCAAATCTAGCTTCTTAAAATACCTAAAATGAGCTATCATTTTTTGTACCCATGTCGCGTAAACATGATATTATAATAATAATTACTTATCTATTTATTAATTACTTATTTATTTATTTACTATCATATTTATTTATTTTTATATAGTTTTCATTTATTAGTTTATTTATTTTTATATAGTTATTTATTTATCTATTTATTTATTTATTTATTCATATATTTATGTGTTTATTTTTTAATTTATTTATTCTTTCTATTTGTTTATTTATTTATTTGTTCCTTTTTAAATTGTTCATTTATTTATTTATTCGTCTATTTATTTATTTATCTAATGATTTATGGCTAGATCTGAGTAGATAAATCTGAGACAACAACCAGCTTTCTCAGAACATCGCGCCACACATCTTTCATATCTTTCTTTCTCTTCTTTCTCCAGAAGCCCGCGCTGTGTTAAAAAAACATATAAAGGGTATTCATAATCCCCTGAGCGAGTGCAAAATTATAAAAAAAAAGCTTTTCCTTCAATTGTACCAATTAAAAGCATATCCTATAATTGATTAAAAAATGTTTTTATTCGCAACTCAAAGCATAGTCGGAGTATCTATCAATCGTTCTTTTTCGTACCCTTTGACAATCGGTCAAGGCATCAATCAGGATCGATCTATCCTATCGAAATTTCAGGAATCATAGAGATCCCGGATTGGCGGTCATTTCTAGTGTGATCGTTCAAAAATGTAATGCAATATTTTGGCTACAATCCAGATATATATATATAAAACAAAGCCCTAGAACTCATAAAACCAACACACAACATACAAATTAATGGAAATTCATAATCTCCTGAGCGAGTGCAAAATTATAAAAAAAAAGCTTTTCCTTCAATTGTACCAATTAAAAGCATATCCTATAATTGACTAAAAAATGTTTTTATTCGCAACTCAAAGCATAGTCGGAGTATCTATCAATCGTTCTTTTTCGAACCCTTTGACAATCGGTCAAGGCATCAATCAGGATCGATCTATCCTATCGAAATTTCAGGAATCATAGAGATCCCGGATTGGCGGTCATTT
The DNA here is from genome assembly GCA_910595825.1 of Philhelius pedissequus. Taxonomy (NCBI): domain Eukaryota; kingdom Metazoa; phylum Arthropoda; class Insecta; order Diptera; family Syrphidae; genus Philhelius; species Philhelius pedissequus. The sequence continues at coordinate 236,889,263 of OU343160.1, forward strand.
CTAGTGTGATCGTTCAAAAATGTAATGCAATATTTTGGCTACAATACAGATATATATATATAAAACAAAGCCCTAGAACTCATAAAACCAACACACAGCATACAAATTAATGGAAATTAATATTATCTATCGGGTACCAAGTTAGAAATAAAGTTCTGTATATGTATAACAAAAAATTAAAATGAAAAAAAAATAATGGGTTGGGGTCAAAATTCTGCCCGGGTCAAAATTCTTTTAACATAATTCTGCTCTTAAAATTCTTAAAAAGCACGTAAAAAGTATTTGCAAAGTTTTGATAGGCAGAGCATAGTCTTACTTTCTTAAGAGTTTTTTTTTGTAATTTTCTGCATTATAATGTACCGCCCATCAAATGACCTTATCAATATAAATAACAGCATCTTTTGATGAAATAGGACACAGACCCAAACGCATTTGAAGGGTTTATGGTTAAAACGACATGAAACTAAATATAACGGTAGAACCCTATCGACAGGTATATGAATTGTAGTGTTTGTTGGACGAGGATTTTCTTGTTTGTACACGTGGATTGTCAGAATATGTTAAAAATTAAATACAATATATTTTAATTGTTTCAAAGTGGCATCACTCATTGAGTTGAATTATAATATATGTATGTACATAATTTATTTTTGGTTTCTATTCATCTCTTTTTTTTACGACTATTATATAAACATAAAACTGTATTTTCTTAGCTTATATAAAGTAAAACAAATATGAATTCAAAAAAAGTTAACGATTACTGTTCGATCTAGGATCATTCGATTTTCTTATTGATGTTAAAATAAAACTTATTGTAAAATTGGACTTTTGATTGGTTTTCCTTCTTCCCGGATTTAAATTTTCTAAATGGTGCCGAAACCCGTGAACGTGTCGGAAAAACAGATTAATAAGTTTTGTTGAAAGAAATCGTTGGTCGTTAATTTTTGGTATCGAAATTTTGTTTCTCGATCGATATATAAAAAATGGAGCTGCAAACGCGTGCGGGTTTTCGCAGTCAAATTACGAAGATTGTCAACGAAGCGACTGAATATCTTAAAACCGATTCGCGTGGAATAAAAGATATAAATCAGTTAGATATTATCGTCTAATAAGAGCAAACTCTAATTTAAACGTGGCAAATAAATGGTGAAATCTAAGGCCGCTCACCTTTATAAGTGATGACCCTCTCGACCTTTCACCGCTTACACCCGACAGCTTCCTCACTGGTAACTCTATGATGCCTATCGAGAATGACAGCAAAAATCAAATCTGTTCTTGTGATATTCGGGCGAAATGGATTGCGAGACTCAAGTACACTTCGCAAATTTGGAAAAGATGGAACACCGAGTAGTAAGGCCTGCTACGTTCGGCTCATCATTCGAATAGTGTATGACGCTGCAACTCCTAGAATACATTGGAAATCGGCCGTCGTGGATGTTTGCTTTCCTGGACGAGATGGTAAGGTGAGAGCAGCTGAAGTCCGTTTTGCTGGTGGTAAAAAATTGAGAAGAGCTCTTCAACACTTGTACCCACTAGAGATTTGTGACCGTGATCTGGCGCGGGCGGAGGATATTAAAAATTAAATACAATATATTTAAATTGTTTCAAAGTGGCATCACTCATTGAGTTGAATTATAATATATGTATGTACATAAATTATTTTTGGTTTCTATTCATCTCTTTTTTTTAAGACTATTATATCAGTCGATCTCGTACTGTGGAGGTGTTAACACGTGTTCGGCTTCCCAGTTATTCCAAATTAAATTTCGTGTGTGAGCTTAAGTCATACATTAAATCAAGATTTCATAAGTGGTGCAGCAGCACAGTGGTAGAGTGGCCGACCGAGAATCCGAGGGTCGCCAGTTCGATTCCCAGCCGGGCATCAGAACTTTGCAAGCTTTTTTTCACAACCGTGAAATGGAAAACTTTATTGGTTGGGAAAACGAGCAAAGGACAAGGAGCTTAAGCACCGGGGCATCGAAAGGTGTCCTAGAGCCAATGAGGCCAGCGATGGCATCAGGTGAGGGAACAACGAATGATGTTCCAATTACAAGCAGTGATTCTGCAGCAACAACATCAACAGCAATAACAACAACGGCAACATCATCCGATGCTAACCAAAAGCGCAGAAAAAGGATCAAGTGCGCACCAAATTTAGTAAAGAGGAGATCCACGGCCACCTCAGCAAAGCTGCCAGCTGGGGTGAATACGTCCGATATAGACGAGACGTCAAAGGCAGCAAGACAAACCCAGCTAGACACTTCACCCGAAGAGGGTATTGAATATATGTCTGAGGAAGGAGAAGGGCACTTCACGACGGGCGATAGTACTGCCTTCGTGAACCTCTCCACATCAGAGGCGTCATCTGAGGAGGACGAGGAACAAAAAATGATTGCTCAAATTGAAACAATGGAGGCAGAAATCCAAAAGTTTAAAAGTAAAGTTAAGGCCAGCCAAGAAGCGCGCCGAGCGAAACAACTAAAAGTACTCGACGAACAAGAACAACAACAGAAAAAAGAACAATTACAAAAACAACAGCCACAGCAGCAGCCAAAACAACAACGGCAAAAACAACAGCAATAGCAGCAAACACAAGCCCAGAAACAACCGCAAGGAAAACAGCAGCAACAGATTCAAAAGCAGCAGAATCAACAGCAGCAGAAAAGTCAGTCTCAGCAGTAGCAGCCACAGCCGCCGATTACGAAAAAAGAAAAGGTGCCACCCATAAATACTTATAAAATGTAGTTACAGGATACAATAAATCTATGTAAGTTGACCATAGGTCAAAATTTTACTATTAAAATATAAAATAACGATAGGCTTGCTATCCAGTGCTGCGACATGCTTCAATGCATGCGCTGCCAAAGGTTCGGCAACGCCGCAGCAAACTGCGAAATGCAGTCACGCTGCGTTAAGTGTGGAGAGAACCACAATCCAGATGAATGCAAGTTAGGAAGGGAACGGGTCGAAGATAGGACCCAGCTTAAATGTGTACTCTGCTGAGGCGGCGGACACCCCGCTAATTATCGGGGATGCCCGACGTTTCAGCTTATAAAGAACAATAAAGCAGCAAAGCAAACAGTGGTAGAAAAGCGTCCAACAGTGCGCCCTCCTACAACAACGCCCGTCAACCCCCAAATTTCTTACGCCCAAATGGCGTCAGGAATGGGAAGCACGGTACAGCCTACACCAAAGGTCGCCCAACAGGCCCCCGTGCCTAAGGCGCCGGTGGCATAGGCGGATATTATGGGCACTCTACTGGCCATCCAGGGCCAGTTGACTGGCCTCCAAAACCAGATCAGGGAGCAGGCGACTATTATCCCTACTCTGTTTTTCCGAGCTTAACGCAACTTAGAGGTTAAGGGCGCGCTGCCGGAGAGGCTCTTTAAGATCCTAGCTGTGAATGTAAATTCACTGATTAGGACCGAACGTAGAGCGAATTTATTCCAATTGCTTAAAGACATAAGTCCAGATGTGTTTATGGCTAGCGAAACTAAGCTTAACCAGAAACATAAATTGACTAACAACAATTACAATATCGTAAGGAGAGACCGACCCAACTCCACTCAAGGTGGGGGCGTCGCAATCTTTATACGTAAAGGCATTAGTCATAAGGTAATATATAATAGTGATGTGCGTAAATTTCGGACGTTAGAGGCATGCATCATATGCATTCATCTCCAACAGGAGAAGCGAATGTATGTGATCGCTGCCTATGCACCGGAAACACCTCAGCCCACACAGCTTATAACAGAGCTTGAAAAGCTTTTTGAATGCTTAAGATTGAGCTCGGAAAAAAACTACTACATATTGGCTGGTGATTTGAATGCCAAACATATAGATTGGGGAAATCAAATACAAAATCCTCGTGGTAACCATCTGTACAATTGGATGGGTCGATACAACCTGGAGTATCGCATTGAACTTCTCGCTACAGACAGGCCATCGTTTCCAAGAAGCGCTGCCTATCTGGATCCATTGTTGAAAGACGCAAGACTAACAATTACTGATACTGTGGGCCATCGGCCTAAAAATTGTTTAAGAACGATCGAGTACGACAGTGAACCCTACGGACTCGCTGCCGTAATACAACTTCCGAACGCGCTTATGGAGTTGGAGGAGTATGTACCGGTGCATACTTACAACGACGCTTCTCGACGTCTTATTGAGCGAATTAGGATCAAATGGTATATCCCCACCAAATGACAAGAACATGACAAATATTGAAATTGACAGATACTTAGAACAAATGGACGAAACAATTCAAAACAATACAAAGAACGTAACGCAACTGACATGTACCGTAAAGTGACAATTGATGCACTACACAGACAAAAAAGTGGCTTACTGACAATACTTAAACGCTTGTACAGACGGTTTACTGACACACGAGATCTGGAGATAAGGACACTGAAGTCGTCCATCAAAAACATCAACCAATTGATCAAAGAAAATTATAGGTTGTCCATTAATTTGTTTTGGGACCACAAAATTCGAGCCGTGAACGCTACCGACCGAGTATGTTCCCACAAATTAATAAGATATTCAGAAGAAAAGATAAAAACGACCTTCCGTGTCTTAAGCTCCAGACGACGACACAAAACAGAGACGTTCTTCTGACAGCGGGCATGGACCCAGATGACGCCGTCTTGGACGATGACCTCTTCATAATCGAACATCCGCAGGAGAAGGTGGAGGTTGTGGGGGCTGCTTTCCAGCAAGTGTACAAGGTGAATGCTAGCATTCGCCCGAATCATGACCTGGAGAACAGAGCTCTGCTCCATCACTTATGGCTCCGAAACGATATAAGCGAATGGCGATCTGAGAACCTTGGTTTTACCGGGTTTAATGATGAAGATTTGGTAAACGCCATAATCGCCGACCGAAATGGGCCCAGTCCCCTGTTAATTTCGAAGAATGAGCTCCAGCTCATCTTCGATTCATTAAAGAAAAAGAAGTCTGCAGGAGTCGATGGTATATCCAACGTTGTACTACGACATTTGACTCAAGAAGCAGTTGACATTTATACGACACTGTTTAACAACGCGCTGAATAATGCATATTATCCAGTGTGGGTGCACCCTCTCCCAAAAAACGGAAAGGACAACTCCAATCCGTCGAATCTCCGGTCGATAAGTCTTCTTCCGAGTATCAGCAAAGTATTTGAAAAGGTTATTAATAGAGCCCTGTTCAAGTGGGCGGAGGAGAAAAATATCATCCCGGATAATCAGTTCGGTTTTAATTTAGTTCATGCCGCGTCTAAACTAGTTTCTGAAATCCAATGGAACAAAACTAAAAAGCAGTGTACGGATGCCTGTCTGGTTTATTTGGGGAAGGCCTTCGACACCGTATGGTTAGAAAGTCTCTATCTAAAGCTAACCAGACTAGGTATAAGTAAACCTCTATTGTATATGCTTTATGACATGCTAAATGGTAGAAAGTTTGTTGTCAAGAGTGGCAATGTAACTTCTACCGGAATTTTTAATATTAATAATGGTCTTCAGCAGGGAGCGGTTAACTCGCCGATTCTATTCAGCATTTACACCAGCGATCTGATAGGTAGTCTAACTCAGGCAATTGCGTACGCCGACGATCTAATTGCGTACAGAACAGCTAATACAGTTGAGGTCATCAAAAGTCTCTTGCAGAGTGACTTCGACAAGATTCAGCGATATTGTGATGACTGGAAGTTGAAAATCAACTTCCAGAAATCAGAAACTATTTTGTTTAGGACTCCGTTGTCTAGCGCCTCAAGAGATACGAGAAAGAACTGGCGCAAGCTGGTGATCGTAGGGCCACATGGACATCCACTGGCGAGTAAAAGTGTAGTAAAGTACCTTGGCATCTGGTTGGATCAGTACCTGTATTTCGACAGACATATAAGTGCTTCTTTGGCCAGGTCTAGGGGAGCCTTTGCCTTGACAAAACGACTGTTTTATAGCAGCCGTCTTGACAGCAGGGTGAAGGTGATTTGCTACATGGCCCTCATCAGGCCGATAATTGCCGACGGATGCCCGGTGTGGTTATCTCAAATGGAAAAGATTCGGGTGTTTGAGAGGCAATGTCTTAGACGTTGCCTTGGATTACACAGAACACCAGAGTCGGAGTACACAAGATATTATTCCAACCAGGTTCTATACAACGGAGCCAACATAAACAGAAAGATAATTTTTTGTTCAATCTGATTCGGGGTCACGTTGCAAGAGCGATGTCCTCAACTAACAGCTTAATTTTTGCGGCTTATTACCCCAATAACGAATATTTTGAGAGTGCGCGGTTAAGTGGTTACATCCCTGCCGAGGCATTCCTCTATTTAGACAGTCGAGGGCTGATACAAGATAGAGGGGCGGTTCCGCTCATCTACCACGTCAGCCGGAAAACTGTGGATAGGCGACTCCTGTATGGTCGAGACGTCATCGCTCAAGGTGGAGAAGAGCGACTTCGATTCAGTACGACTGTGTCCGATCGGGATCGGAGGGATAGGGCGAAACAGGAGAACCAGTTCTGGGGGTCAATTCCCGATCTGTGAAGATGTGAAGTGATAAATTTTATCACGCTTTCACGTCTAATTCGATTCTCGATTCGTAAAAAAGTGAAGTTAAATGCCAAACATTTTTCATATGATAATTTTTTTATCACAGTCAATTGTTTTGTGAAGAAAATGTTTCTAATCGAATATTAAGAAGAAAAACAGGATTTGGCACATGACAAGTAAGCAACAATTATATTTATACAAAAATTTATTTTGGTTATAAGTTATATTTGTGTTTATTCGAGTAAATAACGAAATTGTTAAATCAACAGATTGACAACAGCCGACGCGACGGTGCTCATTCCCGCGACAGATCGTTGGAAACTACCCATTGCAAAAAAATGCAGAGCACTTTACCATATTTAAATGGCTTTGAAGCGCACTTATAAGTTGAGTGTTTTTCAAGAATGCTCTCAATTCACTTATTAAATCCATGCATAAATGTTTTGGGAGTCCATAAAGTTCAATAAAGTGCTCCTAGTTGTAACTTCTAATAGATTCTGCCCATCTCGAAGGGAAAGCCTCAATATCCTCAATGAAAAAATAATAAATCTTACTCAAAACAGAGATACTATTGAATATAAACCCACAATTGTTCAATACGACGTCTTTTTTTAATTTATTAAACGAATTATTATTCCGGACATTATTCTTAAGCAAATTTAGAAACTGAAATGAAATATTTACCTTTCCCAACAAAAAATCTAATCAGAAATGACGGAATTTATCATTTAGTACTTTTTAGTACAAACTTTATCACAATCAGTTCTAGAATCGCATTAGGCGTGTGCGTGAAGCTGGAAAATGATAAGCCTCTGTGAAAACTGAAATGATATTTTTTTTATCACTTCATAATTTCACAGATCGGGAATTGACCCCTGGTGGCTCTCTGAACAGCATCATAATATTTAAAGTCGATGAAGATGGTATATCTTGGCCGACTTACATAGATTAAGGGCAATTAGGTATAGGGAACAGTCGGGGTGGCACCAAAAAAAAAATTAAAAATATGTATGTATGCGGGGGCATAAGTGCATGTATCTGCGTGTCTGCACATGTATGTGCGTACGTATATGTATGTGCGTATGTACATGTATGGGTGGGCTGCATGTTGTTGTGTGTCTGCATGCATATACAAAATAAACAAAAAAAAAAATAAAAACAAAAAAAAAATGCTGCTGTGGCTGTTCTAGTAAGTAGTTTTAAGTATTATTAGGTATTTTAAGTAGTTTAAGTTATTTTTAGATAGTATAAGATAGTTTTATTTAGTTTTAATTATTTTTAATATATATTTAGGTTTAGTTTATAAGTCCAAAAAAAAAAAAAAAAAAAAAAAAATGATAAGATATCAAGTTTTTTGTTTAAAGTTTCCTTGAAAAATAAAATAAAATAATTAGATTTAATTAAAATAGTTTTTAGGTCGAAAGACATTAGTTCTAAGAGTTATTGTTTAGTTTAGAGCGCCCGTAAAGGGCCAGTAAATTAGTTGTAAGTAATTGATAATTAGGCTAGTTTTAAACATTTTTGTCTAGCTTTAAGATAGTTATAAGTTAAAATGAAATAAAAATGAATTTAACAAAAAAAAAAAAACACTATTATATAAACATAAAACTGTATTTTCTTAGCTTATATAAAATAGCACAAATATGAATTCAAAAAAAGTTAACGATTACTGTTCGATCTAGGATCATTCGATTTTCTTATTGATGTTAAAATAAAACTTATTGTAAAATTGGACTTTTGATTGGTTTTTCTTTTTCCCGGATTTAAATTTTCTAAAGAAAATATTGTAGGTAGGTACCTACATAAATTGTGGGTAATTCTTGTTTTTGTTGGTTTGTTTTTTATATTCAATTGTTTTTTTTTTGGGTTCGGTTTGCTGATTCAATTAGTGCATATTGAGTGCATTCGACGCGGAGAAATTTTTTGTTCGTTTTGTGAATTCTCGTACATTAGTGTAGGTATCATATAATTAACCGGCGAACATGTTTCTTGTGGTACACTTTTCGCGGCCCACAAAAACCGAAAGGACATAAATTACATATCAAACGAAAGCGTTTTTTGTATAGATGTGCAGAATGCCAAAAGTATTTAAATATACTACACAGAAATTTTTTAAGACAAAAAATAAAAAAGCAAAAAAATACACACCTACACTAGCGACATCTGTTGATATAATGGTACACCATACAGTCATAGAGTTTAAGTTTAGTAAAAGTTAAAACCATTTTAAATTTTGCTTTTGTTGTTGTTTGGAAAAATACAGCACATTTTGGGTGTCAAGCCAATTGAACACCGGACAATTGAACACACTATAATTGAACACTGAAAAATTATAGTAAAAATAAAATTCAATAAAATGGTTTGTGCATTGGATAATTTAATAAAATATATAAAGGGAATTAGGAATTGCATACTCTAGAGCGTTCGATGCATATATATTTATTGAATTGTGTTTGGGCTGGGCAATACTAGGATGGTGAATAGCTGAGTACAGGAAAGTGGTGGAAAAGTGTAAATAAATATTTAATTTCTAATGAAACCGTATGTACAACTTGGATAAAAACCACCATAATAAATGTAGAAAATAATTAAGTTTCATTTTCGAAGTTAATATAATTGATTTTATACAAATTAAAACAATCATTATTTATTTCGTATGTTGTGGCATTTCATAAGAGGTAAAGTGTGGAGAATATACGAGGCGTGTGAAGCGTACACATCTCTAAATCCATTGTTTTGAGTTATTTTAATATTTCTTGAATTTTTTAAGGCGTCAGTATTATTTTATGTACGTATTTTGGTTTAGCATGTAAATAATGAGACACGAAAGGTGCAAGAGTAAGAACCATGAACATTTGTTGTTGTACAAAAATTGTTAAAATTGTCAAAAATGCGTATAGGTTTGAAAGTTTGTTTACCATTAACTGTTTTCCCTCCAGGATTGAGTGCTTAGTAGGTACTTCCCATTGCATTCAACAAATTATAAAATCATGAATTCTCTGTCTAATATTGAATGATAAAGAATTTAAATAAATTAATTGGCAGTCGAATTTCGAGAACTGTCTTGGCTAGTATATATTATTGTATGTATTGGACGACGAATTTTTCGGGTGCTTCTTGTTTATTTTTACAAATTATTCTGCCCTCAACAAATAGTATAGCGATTATGAATACAGTTTTGAAGCTAAATGCAAAAACTTTGGATACACCCAGACTGGACCCCACTCCGAATCCTATAATAGGCCCAGGCAGCGGGGGTTGCAGGGGGGCAGCATGCACCCGCTTACGTGCCCAGCTTTTTATACCGCATTAATTTTATATTTAGAATTTATCTTTATTATATAGATATGGGTTTGCCATTATGTTTTAAAAATGATTTCGGCCAAGTAGCCGCCGTGCCGGGCTAGAATAAATTCCAGCCGAGAGGCTCAATTTTCGCCCACTTCATACAGCAGTTGGGCCCGTATGTCAGGAAAAACGCGCTGAATATTCTCTTCCAAGGTGCCTATCGCCTCGTGTTTACCTGCGTAGACAAGTGACTTCACATAACCCCACAAAAATAGTCCTGCGGTGTTAAATCGCACGTCTTGGAGGCCACGCTCACCAATAAGTTGATTGCTTCGTTGGCTGTATGGCATGTAGCGGACGCCGTCTTGTTGGAACCAAAAGTCGTCCACATCACCATCCTCCAATTCAGGCACGAAAATGTCATTAATCATGGCTCTATAGCGTTCCCCATTGACTGTGTCATTATGGCCGGCTGCATCATCCACTAGAGTAAACGTGGTGCGAAACCGATCCATGGTTGCTCGAATTACCGACTCTGCTGGGCGATTATGTCGACCAATATTGGACGCAGGGAACCGATCCATTAATTTGGTAATAAATTTGCACGATTTGCAACCGCTGTTCAGGAGTAAGTCTATTCAGTATGAAATGGCAAACCAAACTGAGTATAGTTAGGGTAGGTTGGGTGCGGAGGGGCGTGCGCAGCTCAAAGGCTGAGTCAAACTTTGTTGGTTCAGTACGCCTCGGCACTTTGTCACTGCCTTGGATCTTATTGTCTCGCTGGATAGTGCTTTGATAGCTGCTTGGCTGTCCACGAAAAATGTGATCTCTGATGAGATCAGTTTTCTCCTTTGCATCGTTTCAGCTGCTTTTTCAATCGCGTAGACCTCAGCCTGAAAGACGCTACATTCATCTGGGAGTTTATATGATTCCTTTATATTAAGGGCGTCACAAAACTTCCCGGCTCCTGTTCCTTCTTCCATTTAAGACCAATCAGTGTAGATGGGAATACCCTGTTCTCTTAATAGTAAGCTAGGTTTACATCCATGTCTTTCACAAGTAGGCCTGGAAATCATTTTAAGTCTTCCAGGCCTGGACGAGTACATAAGGTACACAGCGGCCAAGAGTGCACTTCGAATTAAAGAAACGGGCTCTTGGAAGCAGAGTGCCAAAGGTCATGGATTTATCTAGCAAATGTACGGTAATATGGCTGAACTTGATGTGACAACGGACTACTTACCTCCAAGAATTGACTTCAAGAGAAACCCGAAAGACATGGATGTGAACCTAGCTCACTATTAAGAGAACAGGGTATTCCCGTCTACACTGATGGGTCTAAAATGGAAGAAAGAACAGGAACCGGGGTGTTTTGCGAAGCCCTTAATATTAAGGAATTATATAAACTCCCAGATGAATGTAGCGTCTTTCAGGCTGAGACCTACGCGATTGAAAAAGCAGCTGAAATGATCCAGTGGAGAAAACTGATCTCATCAGATGCATTTAGGTACCTACCTACAATATATTCTATGACAATCCACTTGTACCAACAAGAAAATTTTCGTCCAACACACACTACAATTCGTATACCTACTACATTAATCTATGCAAATCTACAACACTTACCACCAAGAAAATTACTTGTTACACACAATGCGGATACATATGTAAGTCAAAAAGTACTTTTATAATAGTACTACAGGTATTGCTATCTCGCCGCCAATTTCGCAACAAATAAATCCGAGATATAGTGCTGCGAGCAAATGTTTCGCGAAAGAGAGGTACTCAAAGTACCTAGAAAATCTGCGAGCAAACGTTACACGGGCGACTGAGCTGCGGGAAACCGTAACGGTGCCCTGGTGATTCTTATTCGCAACTTAAGCACACCAAAGTTATGCAACAGATTTTCCATAAACAAATATTGTTACCAAACTTAATAAAGGCAACAATGAACAATTTGATTTCGAGTGAACTATCCAATATAGTGAACATACAGAAAGAGTACTCAAAATAGTGAACAAGAAAAATCTCGATATAATGAACACTAATTCTTTTCTCAGATTTTTTTATCTACAATACGTTCATAGCTTGTCGATAGGGTCTTACCGTTAGAGTAGCCATATACGATGCGACGGTCGTATGGACGTTCGCACCAATCATCGTTGGGACTGAAACCGGCGGACCTTGCGATGATGAATCTACCAAAAATTGTCTCATTCACATAAACTTATCTTAAATATTCTTGCGACCGTCCGTACGACTGTCGTATCGTGAATGGCTACCTTTAGTTTCATGTCGATTTAACCATAAACCTTCAAATGCGTTTGTGTCTGTGTCCTATTTCATCAAAGGATGCTGTTATTTATATTGATAAGGTCATTTAATGAGCGGTACATTATAATGCAGATTAGTCTGACAGTTTTCAAAACATTTACAAAAAAAAGCTGTCCACAACTATTTAAAATTAAGAAAGACAAAAACGAAAGTGACGAATTATTTTTGGGAGAGGGTCAAAATGCTGGTTTGGAATTACTACATTTCAAAATTCTGCTTTTAAAATGAAAATTCTGCTTTTCAAAATTCGCTTTTTTAAATTTTATCTCCTTTTCAGAATTCTGTTCGTCAAGAAAAAAATCTTTTTTTACATTTTTAATTCACATATTTCATTTATAATATTTGCAAACGTGAATAACAAATAAAACGAAACAATCCATTAGGTAATCCTAAGTATGAAACAAAAATTACAAAAAAAAACTCTTAAGAATGTAAGATTATGGTCTGCTTATCAAAACTGCGCAAATAATAAAGAAAACAAAGGTTTGGTAAATGTTAAAAAGCGCGAGTTATAAACACTCAACTGTACCTCAAGCAGGAAATAAGAGGAAATAATAAAATAAATAAGATCGCTAATGATCTACAAACATCCTAATAAAGATTACCACAGATATTTTATGATCAACCAATCAAGATAATAATAACAAAACAAGATAAAATAAAATACATAACAGATGTTTTATGACCAACCAAATAAGATAAAGATACAAAAAGTATAAACTCTGAGGATAAGAAAACCAACTCATCAGGATAACGATATAAAAGATTCAACACAGAAGGAGTGGCGAGTAGTTGCAGAATAGTATGTAAGAACTATGTATGTAAAAACTATTTAAATATTTTATTTGTTGAAAAGGAAATAAAGTTAACATTTAAAAATATATTTTTTTGAAGTAATCTTTTTTAATTCCGACGGTTAAATATAATTGGGGGCTCAACCGGGATAGCTCATTATTAACGTAAAAAGTGAAAGTGAATAAAACAGTCAAATCTACATAAGTACTTGTAGATACAATTCAGACAAAAAAAACTTTCAAAAGTGAAATTGAAGCTATCAGCCAAATTTGTTAATAATAGGAGAAAAACAAAGTATCCTGAAAGTGTTAACAATCGTGAACTAAAAGGAAGAAACCAGCAAAGTGATTCCCGTTCGCTCTATAAAGCCAATATCCAGCAACAGATTGGAGAACAGCATCCTGAGAAGCAGAGAAAATTATTGGAAAATTATCGCAAGTAATTATTTTTAAGAAGTGAAACAAAAATTGTTAAAATGACTACAACAACTATAGATATAAGACAAATAATTGAATTAGCTATTGAACAGGCTACTGCTCAACAGCAGAATCAAATAGATGAATTAACAAAAAAATTAGAAAATTTAACAGCTCCAAATAATGTAACAAATTATAAAAAACAAACGATAGATCCACAAATACTAGACAATGAAAGTCTTGACATTATTAAAAGTTTACCAACTTTCGAAGGCAGCAATGAGGGATATGTGAGTTGGCGAGAAGCTTGTCAAAATAATATGAGTCTCTACACTCCTGGTAGTAGACGATATTTTGCTGCTTTAAGCATAATGAGAAATAAAATAGTTGGTCATGCGAATTCAGTTCTTACCAGTCATGGTACGGTACTTAACCTTGAAGCCATTTTAAGTAGATTAGACTTCGCCTACGCGGATTAAAGACCAATACATGTTTTAAATCATGAATTAAGTATGATAACACAGGGCAGAAAAACATTAATAGAATTCTATAATGAAGTTACGGAAAAATTGACATTAATAATAAATAAAGTTATAATGACATATGGTACTTATAGCGAAACCACTGAGAAATTCAATGAATCATATAGGAAAAATGCGTTAATAGCATTTATAAATGGTCTTCATCAGCCAATGTCTGATACAGTTTTTAGTATGAAACCTGAAGATTTGCCCAATGCACTAGCCCAGGCTCAAGAGTTAGAAAGCAAGAAAACAAGAAGTAAATTTCTGAATCAATACAATCAAAGAAATAATATTAGAAACGAAACATTCGGTAATACATTAAGATACCAACAAAAACCCCAAAATAGTTATCAACAAACAAATAGGGCTAGCCACCAGAGTCCAGATCCAATGGAATTAGGATCTTCAGCTTATAGAAAAGTAACTCCACAGGAAATGCAAAGGTTTAGACAGGTACATAATAATCAGAATAATCCATTTAGGAATACTTACAATCAATTTAATCAAAATAGGAATTTTAATAGAAATTTCAGTCAGAATAATAATCAATATGATAATATTAAAAGAGAAAGAGAACAAAGTGTTAAATTAAGCTCCCAACCACCAAACAAAGTAAGGATAAACAACATTCAAGAGAGTCATTTTTTTAGACAGAACGTGGGATTACCCCACATATATAGAAGAATAAATAGCAAATGGTTAAAAATATTAATAGATACTGGAGCAACATCTTGTTACACGTCTCCAAAAATAGTTAGTGATAAGAAAACATTGGAAATTAATAAAAGAGTAAAAACCGTGAATGGCCTTACAATTATTAAATATTATTATGAAATATATATTTTTGATAGAATGGTTCGATTTTACGAAATTGAGAACCTAGACTCAGATTGCTTGATAGGTTACAATCTTTTGCGAAGTGCAAATATAAATTTAAATTTAGAAAGGAATTTATTGATATACAATAATAAAGCAGAAAGGATGTTCATGGATGGCGAACCATTGCCATGGGAGAGTAATCTAACACAAACAGGAAATGAAATTAAATTTACCTTAGAGTCATCAAGTACGACTGCCTCACGTTCTATTTACAGTCTCGAACCACGCCTTAATAACCAGGTAATCGAAAAAGTACAATCAGATCAAAACGTTGATATTCTGAATAAACAAGTTCGTTCCTTTATTGAAAAAATACATTCAAAAATAAATATTACATTGCCATTCCGTACAGATGTGGTGGCAGAAATAAAAACTAATATAGAATCACCAATATGGACAAAACAGTATCCATATCCAGTAAGTGCTTCAGAATTTATAAACAAGGAAATAAGTAAAATGCTAAAAGATAATATAATTAGGCCAAGTAAAAGTCCATATTCAAGTCCAGTGTGGGTAGTACCAAAAAAAGGGTTCAACGAAGATGGAACACCTAAGAGCAGGTTAGTCATCGACTTTAAGAAACTCAATGAACACACTATAAGTGACAAATATCCAATCCCAGACACAAATGTTATTTTAAGCAATTTGGGAAAATCTAAATACTTTTCAACGATAGATTTAGAAAGTGGATTTCATCAGATATTAATGAAAGAATCTGATATTCAAAAGACTTCATTTTCCGTGAATAATGGTAAATACGAATATATACGCTTGCCTTTTGGTCTAAAGAATGCACCTTCTATATTCCAAAGAGCTATGGATGATATTCTTAAGCCAAACATCGGAAAATTCTGTCATGTATACATTGACGACATTATAGTTTTTTCAAAAAATATCGAAGAACATACTCAACACCTGAATGAAAAAATAAAAATATTGAAAGAAGCAAATATGAAAATATCATTAGAAAAATCTAAATTCTATCAAACAGAGGTGGAATTTCTGGGATATGTTATCAGTGAGAATATAATTACTACCGATCCCAAGAAAATTACCACAATTAAAGAATATACAGAACCAAAAACTCTTAGACAATTAAGAAGCATCATAGGAATGACAGGGTACTATCGTAAATTTATACAAAACTACGCTCAGATAACTTAACCCTTAACAATTCATTTAAATGGTGAAAATGGGAAGATATCAAAGAACCAGAGTAAGAAATGTAATATAAACATTGGAAATGAGGGTAGAAAAGCATTTAATAAACTAAAAGAACATTTGGTCGAAAATGTAAGGTTGACACAACCAGATTTTAAGAAAAAATTTATATTAACTACTGATGCCAGTAATGATGCAATCGGAGGGGTATTGTCACAAGACGACAAACCAATTATATTCATTTCGAAAACGCTGAATAAAACGGAGAAAAATTATGCAACAAACGAAAAAGAACTTTTCGCTATAGTATATGCCTTAAAGAATTTAAGGAATTATTTGTACGGAGTTGCAGACCTAGAAATACATACTGATCATCAACCACTTACGTACTCAGTATCAAAAAGAAACCCAAATATAAAAATGAAGCGCTGGCATGCTATAATTGAAGAATATGCACCGAAAATTATATACAAACCAGGTAAAGATAACGTTGTCGCGGATGCACTAAGCCGACAAAACCTAAATATAATAACAAATTCAAGTCAAACTATTCATTCCGCTGAAAGCAGTGATAACATACAAATAGAGACGACATCCTTGCCTGTTAATTGTTTTAAACAACAGATAATATTAAATAAAGGCAACATAAGTTCAGAAAATATTGAGACATGTTTTAATAAATTGAAGAGGTATACAATAACATATACAAACACTGATCGACCTGATCACTCTATTTAAAAAATATATAGTTCCAGGTACAGTATGTATCTATGCTTCAGATGAAGATCTATACGAAGTTAAAAGTAAACTCCTCGAAACATTCAGTAATAAATTTTTACGATCTAAAATATATGCACAGGATATACCGAACAAAGAAGACCAGTTGAACATAATCACTGTTACACACAAAAGAGCACACAGAGGAACTCTTGAAAATTATAATCAAATAAAGACAATATACTACTGGCTAAACATGAAGAAACAAATTTCTTTATATACAAATACCTGTGTTATTTGCAACGAAAACAAATACGATCGGAAACCAATAAAATTTCCTATAGGTACTAAACCCATACCAGAAAAAGAAGGTGAACAGCTACATATAGATATTTTTTATGCAAGCAAAGAAATATACCTTACAGTCGTTGATAGTTATTCAAAGTTCTTAGTCGTACATCCTCTTGAATCTAAAGTCGGTATCGAACTCGAATTACTAAAAATTTTAAATATATTTCCTTATGCGAAAAACGTTATATGTGATAACGAATCCGTTTTCAAATCCGTGTTCTTTAAAAATACATTAGAAAGAAAGAAAATTGAAATATATTACGTACCGGTTAGTCATTCTACGACAAACGGACAAGTAGAACGTACTCATAGTACATTAATCGAAATAACACGTTGTATTAAAGCAGAATACAACATAATAGATGATAAGCAGGCAGTGCTAGAAGCAGCACATAAATATAACGAAACGGTTCACTCTGTAACAGGCCTAAAACCCCAGGAAGTGTTATTCAACAAGGTAAAACACAATCTTAGGGAGATTTTGAAAGAAAAACAATTAAAAATGTTAGAGGCACATAATGAAAATCGTGAAAGTAGAGAGTTTAAGAAAAACGAAATAGTTTATGTGAAAAACCACGGCACTGAAAGAAATAAATTAAAAAAGATGTTTAATCGTACCAAAGTAATAGATGATAAAAAAGATCAGATATTAACTAACAAAGGTAAAATATATAAAGATAATATTAAATCGTAGATTTTTTCTTTACAGAAAATGGACCTCATAAAACATATTATTATTTTTATTACAATAAGAAATATTATTTTAATAAGATCAGACGTAATAGATTATTCTAGGAGTGAATATTTACTTATAGAAAATGGTAATACAGCAGCTTATAAAGAATATGGAACGTTATTCCACATGACAAACATTACTTATATTAATGAAATCATAGCGGAATTAGAAAAAGAATCAAACGTAGAAAACTTAAAGTATGATTTTACCACCTTAAATTTAGACGAAAACGCAGAAATAATGTCAGAAATAACCTTAATGAGGACACTAATAGATGAAGTTAGAATTACCAGGTTCAAAAGAGCAATCAATACTATAGGAACAATACTTAGTTGGATATCAGGAGTACCTGACCATGATGATCATCTACTAGTAGAAAACAAATTAAATGAATTAATTTATAATAATAATAAGCAAGCAACTACCAATTCACAGATCTTTCAAGCTATCCAAGAAATTACTAAAGTTTTAAATACTGAAAAAAATACATTAAAAACAAGAAGATTACAAGAAAGAAACAAATTAATAATACTAGAGTTACAAAACCTTATTCAAACTATTGCCTTAAGCAAAGCTAAAGTTTTAAACCCAATCATATTAAATAAAAAAGATATTCAAAAAATAACAAATAATGAACATGGAACTATGTCAATATCCGATCTTTTAGATGTTAGTGATTTTAAGATTGTTCAAACTAAAAATGTCATAATAATATTAATAAAATACCCAATCATTTATGAAAATTGTAAAATATTTGAAACAAGAGCAATCTAACAAAATAAAGAAAAAATAATAATTGATAAGAATATAGCAAAATGCAATGAATTATTTTACAATATTAAGGATTGTAAACAAGAAATAAATTTATATTTTTGCAAAATAAATTATGAAAAATCATGTCTTTCAGATTTATTAAATAAAATTCCTACCAAATGCAATAAAACAAATGAAATTCAAAAAGAATTTGAAATTATAAAAGATGGAGCAATTTTATTAAAAAATAACCACACTGTAAATAATGATAAAATTAATGGTATTTATTTAATAACATTTAACGAAACTGTTAATATAGATAATAAAAACTATACAAACCCTACTCAAAAAATACTTAGCTATATAAAAACACATGCCATAAATGACTATGTTGTTGAGTCATACATAATAGACCCAAATACTGAGCTAAAATTTAAGTTTGAGAATATTGACACATTACATTACTTAAATATAACAAAATCCAAGTCAGTTATTGGAATAAGTACTATAAGTATAATTATTGTAATTATTATTATATTAACCTTATTTTTTAAGAAAAAATAAATCAAAATCAACAACAATATACCGATGCAACATATAATCGAACCAACGGCTCCACAACAAGAGATGACATTAGAAAAAGGACTTGCCCTGCTTCAGAAACATATTGATGAATCGGGGCGATTCATTTTGAGCGATGGGGGGGGGGGGTATAAACACTCAACTGTACCTCAAGCAGGAAATAAGAGGAAATAATAAAATAAATAAGATCGCTAATGATCTACAAACATCCTAATAAAGATTACCACAGATATCTTATGATCAACCAGTCAAGATAATAATAACAAAACAAGATAAAATAAAATACATAACAGATGTTTTGTGACCAACCAAATAAGATAAAGATACAAAAAGTATAAACCCTGACGATAAGAAAACCAACTCATCAGGATAACGATATAAAAGATTCAACACAGAAAGAGTGGCGAGTAGTTGCAGAATAGTATGTAAGAACTATGTATGTAAAAACTATTTAAATATTTTATTTGTTGAAAAGGAAATAAAGTTAACATTTAAAAATATATTTTTTTGAAGTAACCTTTTTTAATTCCGACGGATAAATATAATTTGCGCAAATATAAATCGTGAAATTTCATTCTTCTCCAAGAAGCGCTAAGCGCTTTGTGTACGTTAGAATAGGTATATGTACTCAGTTTTTTTAATGAATTATTAAAATTTAACATGAAAAAAAAGGAACTATGGACAAGATTCAATGTTTTGTGAGAAATTTGTGCAAGATTAATGTGGGATGTCATGGAACGTCAAATTTTATTTCTGCGTTTATTATTTCTGAGAAGACAAGAAATAAATACAGATTCACATGTCTAAAAAAAATCCAGACATAAGGGGCCTCCACATGAAATATAGATTACATGACACATTTCTTGCTGTCATATAGCATTTCATCAATGCATGTTTCCATTGAACAGGGAATTTCCAACTGGGTTAGTGTGTTTGTAGCCGAAAGTTTCGCTATAGTATGGGGGAGCCTTAATTGATTTCTTTTATACACAACTGGCAACTCCGCTTTTACAAAAATGCAAAAAAAATCATGTTCTAATTATTTGAAGAGAATATTTATTTTGATTTTCTTGAAAATTTGATTGATTTTCTTTTTTCGATGCTGGGAATTCTTGAGTACCTGTGATTTATCAACAAGTATTAGCATTTTTTGAATACGATAATTCCATTGGACTGGCCTTAAGCAGAACTTTCAGTTCTTCTTCCACTTCTTTTATTCACCATTAAACTGAAATCATATTATATTTAATCTAACGACATATGTTTACCGGGGTAGAGCTTACGATTTAGTGTTGTTCCTAAATCGATGGGTTGCTGTACAATATCCAGATAGAAGTGCACTTTATTTATTTATTATAGTTTATTATTTTATATTAACTTAACTAAAATAAAACAAGAAAGGACAACTTCTGAGCACAGCAGTAAACAATTTATTTAATGTAAACAAAAAAATGAAATGTCAAAACGTAATCACAGCTGCCAACCATGCAAAGTAAAAAATGTGCATGACCCAGATCGTTTTATTTTTACGGGGTGAACTATATGGGTCATTGAGCATTATAAAACGCGGCTATTGCCACTCTTGACAATAAACTTTCGACCATTTAGCATGTCATAAAGCATATATAACAGGGGCTTCCCAATACCTAGTCGGGCAGGCTTTAGATAGAGACCTTCTAACCATATGGTGTCGAAGGCCTTCTCCAAATCAACCAGACAGGCACCCGTATACTGCTTTTGCGACTTGTTCCATTGGATATCAGAAACTAGTTCAGACGGGGCATGAATTGTGTCATGTGCCGCCTTAAAACCGAACTGATTATCCGGGATGATATTGTTGTCCTCTGACCACTTAAACAGAGCCCTATTAATAACCTTTCAAAATACTTTGCTGATACTCGGAAGAAGACTTATCGACCGCAGATTCGCCGAATTGGAGTTGTCCTTTCCCTTTTTTGGGAGAGGATGCACCACAGCTGTCTTCCATAATAATAATATGCATTATTCAGCGCATTGTTAAACAGTGTCCTAATCTCCAGATCTCGTGTGTCAGTAAACCGTGTGTGCAAGCATTTTAGTCTTGTCAGTAGTCCACTTTTTTGTCTGTGTAGTGCGTCAATGGTCGCGCTGCGGTACATGTCGGTTGCATTACGTTCTTTGTAATGGGTTATCCATTTTGCGGTTTCAAAAGGCTGGAATTCGACGTCTGTCAAACTAAGTTGTTAAGCCAATTTTTTTTCAGTTGAAAGTCTGACATTTACGAAAATGGATGGCTTAACTATCGCACAGCGCATAAGAATTGTTAAAACCTACTACAAAAATGGTGATATAGCCACATATCGTGCTTTAAGAGGAGATTATGGTTTACATCATCGTCCAACTACGCAAGCAATTGGCAAAATTGTGAAGAAATTTGAAGAGACTGGATTGTTTGCAGATATTGTAAGTCCTGTGCATCATCGTTTCGCTCGTACCACTGAAAATATCGCTGCTGTAAGTGAAAGTGTTGCCGAAGACCCGAACGTGTCGATTCCTCGTCCTTCTCAGGAATTAGGACTGTCTTTCGGCACATTATGGCGTATTTTGCATTTGGATCTATACCTACATCCATATAAAGTCCAGCTCACACAAGAACTGAGACCAGCTGACCATTCACAACGTCGTAGATACGTCGAATGAGTGCTTGAACAACAGGCGGTGGACGGCGATTTTTCGAACCAAATTTTCTTCAGCGGCGAAGCACATTTCTCACTCGGTGGGTATGTTAATAAACAAAATTGTCGTATTTGGGGTTCTGAGAATCCTCAAGTAATTGAAGAGAGGCCATTACATCCACAAAAAGTCACTGTTTGGGCCTCTGTTTGTTCCGGAGGTGTGATTGGACCTTACGTTTTCGAAAACGACGATGGAACGACTGTCACCGTCAATTCGGAGCATTATGGTCATATGATAACCGACTTTTGAAGAATACGACTTAGAGAATATACTGTTTCAACAATCAAAAAGACGGTGCCACATGCCAAACAACTCGAGCCAATATGGCTTTATTGCCAGAGACATTTCCTGGCCGCGTAATTTCTCGGCGTAGCGATATCAACTGACCAACAAGATCATGCGATTTGACACCGTTGGACTTTTTTTGTGAGGCTACGCGAAAGACCGTGTTTATGCAAATAAACTTTTAACTCTTGAGTACTATAAAACCAACATTCGTCAAGTTATGGCCGAGATACCGCCCAATATGTGTCAAAAAGTGGTCGAAAATTACCCTAAAAGAATCGATTCTTGCAACAGTTCGCGTGGTGAGCATTTAAATGATGTAGTGTTTCACACATAATTTCAACGTTCAGACTTTATGATAAAAAAGAAATATCATGGAAAAAAGTATTTTATATGTGTTTTATTTACGTTTACTTTTGAAACCGCAAAATGGATAACCCTTTATTTCGGTATTGTCCTGTTCATTAATCGTAGAATTGTTTCGTCCATTTGTTTCTAGTATCTGTCGATTTCAGTATTTGTCAGGTTCCTGTTATTTTGTGGGGATATACCATTCGAACGTAATTCGCTCTATAAGGTGTTGGAGAAGCGTGGCCAGCACACCTTACTGTAATTGTAAGTATGCACAGGCACATACTCCTCCAACTTCATAAGCTCGTTCGGCAGTTGTATTACGGTGGCGAGTCCGCAGTACTCACTTTGGTAATCGATCGTTCGTAAACAATTTCTTGGCCGTTGACCCACAATGTCAGTAATTGTAAGTCTAGCGCCTTTCAGCAATAGATCCAGATAGGCTTCTTGGAAACGATGGCCTTTGTGTAGCAAGAAGGTCAATGCGATACTCAATGTTGTATTGACCCATCCAATTATACAGATGGTTACCTCGAGGATTTTGTATTTGATTTCCCCAATCTATGTGTTTGGCGTTTAAATCCCTAGCCAATATGTAAAAGTTTTCTTCCGAGCTCAGTCCTAAGCATTCAAATACCTTTTTTAAAATAAAACTTACAGCTTATAAAGACTGCGAATTATATTAAT
The DNA here is from genome assembly GCA_910595825.1 of Philhelius pedissequus. Classification (NCBI taxonomy): domain Eukaryota; kingdom Metazoa; phylum Arthropoda; class Insecta; order Diptera; family Syrphidae; genus Philhelius; species Philhelius pedissequus. The sequence goes on from OU343160.1 coordinate 236,912,369, forward strand.
ATAGGGGAAGTCGGTTGAATTCAGACACCTAGAGAATAATGCCCGTGGTGTGGCTTGTTTTATTATAAGAACAAAAACAAAAATAAAGAATAAAAACAATGCATACAAATGTATGTACCTACATACGTTTGTATTGTTTTTGTTTTTCTTCTTATAATTAACCAAGCCAACCCAAGGGCATTATTTTCTAGGTGTCTAAATTCAAACGAATTCCCCTAAAATAATATAATTCGCAGTCTTTATAAGGTATAAATATTATTTATGTCGAAAGCTATCGACTAATATATTGCGTCCTAGAAGGGTACTTCAGCATCTAACTGATGAGCCTAACTGTAGTACCTGAGCGGAACGCATTGATTTGGAATAAAGGTCACAAAAAATTTTAAGTAAATATATTCACAGTCCACAAAAATAAAGAATAAAAACAATGCATATGTATGTACCTACATACGTTTGCATTGTTTTTGTTTTTCTTCTTACAATTATTAGCACAGACGATATATAAGCTCAAACCAACCACATTTTTTCTTTTTAATTAATTTTCAAACATAACTGTACTTCTACACGGAACATCGATGGTAGGAAGAGGCAGACAATTTTGAATGTTTTTCTTCTGTTTTAAAATAAAGATTGCAAAGCGTGTATAGCTCATACTCATGGAGTAATGATTTTATACATGGAAATAATCGTCATATTTTTATTGTCTGCTTATAAAATGTAAATGTCTGATATTTTTAATCTTCTTAATATTACAGTTTTCTTACGGATAGTTACCTTCTAGGAATCCAACATGTTTACCAAACATTCCTGTCAATATACTGTGTCATTCCTGAAAATTTCAGATTTCTAGATGCGCTCTTAAAAAAGATAAAATTCTTTTCTTTTTGTAACGAAGCGCGTTTACCCGCCCATAAGCAGTTATCATTTCAAAAATAAAATAAATATTTTCAAATATGTGATTCGAACCCACGCTCCCTTTTGGGAACCAGAGCCTACATCTAGCGCCTTAGATCGCTCGGCCAACCTGACTTATGCACGCAAAAACCGGTTTTATACTGTTTGTATAGTAAATTTGCATTCATTTAAGTAGTTAAAATAAAACCAAGGAGACACTTCAATAAGAACTACATAGTTGTAATATTGCATTCAATTAGAATTACATTAATTTTGTTACCTTGGCATCCGGTTGGATTAGTACCTGTATTTCGACAGACATATAGGCACTGCTCTGGCCAGGGCTAGGGGAGCCTTTGCCCAGACAAAACGACTGTTTTATATCAGCCGTCTTGACAGCAGGGTGAAGGTTATTTGCTACATGGCTCTCATCATGCTGACGATTACGGTGTGGTTCAACGTTGCACCATCGCAAATGGAAAAGATTCACGTGTTTGAGAAGCAGTGTCTTAGACGTTGCCTTGGATTACACAGAACACCAGAGTCCGAGTACAAACGATATTATTCTAACCAGGTTCTATACAAAGGAGCCAATGTAAGCAGAATAGATAATTTTTGAAGTGATAACTTTTTATGGGAGGGTAAACCGACGCGTTACGGTGAGTATTCCTTTCTCTGAATTAAATTATGAAATAAAAATACTTGGCGAATTTGTTGACTTTGAGCTGGCACATGTAGATTGATAGTTGAATGCTCTTTTTTTTAATTCATTTTTATTTAATATTAACTTATAACTACCTTAAAGCTAGACAAAAATGTTTTAAACTAGCCTAATTATCAATAACTTACAACTAATTTACTGGCCCCTACTCTTAGAACTAATGTCTTTCGACCTTAGGTTCAATTAAACCTAACTATTTTATTGTTCTTTAACCTAGAAAATTAAAAAAAAAACTCAGAATCAAATCATTTTAATATTTTGCTTAAGAACTACCAAAAGATAAACTAAAAAAATAATTAAAACTAGATACAATTAAGTTATACTAGCTAAAAATAACTTAAACTACTTAAAATACCTAAAACCACTTAAAACTACTTAAAAACTAGAACAGCCACAGAGCATTTTTTTTTTCGTTTTTAGATTTCTTGTTTATATTTTGAATACGCATTCAGACACACATCTAAATGCAACCCACACAAACATGTACAAACGTTCATACATATACGTACGCACATACATGTACAATACGCTGGTACATATGCCTCCGCATACATACAAATTTTTAAATTTTTTTTTGGTGCCACCCCGACTGTTCCTTTTTTTCACACTATCAGAATTGGCCGAAGAGAGCTTATAGCAAGCTCCGTCTCGCGACCAGTGATGTCAGATCGTGGGCGATAGCCCTTTTTGTGCGTATTTTCAAAAAAAAAATAAGCTAAAAGGGCGAAAGGGCATTCTCATGCTTCTCAGTTAAAAAAAGGGCATTTTAATTTATCAATCTTTTATTTTAGTTTTGTGCCGGAGTTTTCACACATTTGCACAGTGGACAAACGAAGCGACAGAAGTCCTCTTGTGTAAATGCATCAATTTCAATATTTTCAATTATTTCGATTTGGGTTATTTGAATGATTTCATTTTTTCATTTATACAAACGCTAGCTGTCAAATAATCAAAAATTATTCGTTTTTGTTCCCAATCCCAATTTTCTCATTCGTTTGTCTTCTCGCAAGTGCTTCAATTGTAGGGTTCTGCTTGCCTGGTAATTTTATAAAATATATTTTATAAGATTTATGAAGTATTTGATGATCTTTTTTTAGTAAAATGTGTGAAGAAAAGGGAAGCAAGAAACGTTTCCAGGTTAGGTGGCAAGAGGATCCAAAATTTGCTGCGTGGTTAAGACCAGTTGAAAATGACGATTTCAAAGCGTTCTGCAAAGCTTGTGGCACATCTTTTCGATGTGAAAAAAGTGAAATTGTGCGGCATTCCAATGGCCCCAAACATTTGTTAAATTTAAAGTCAATAAAAACAACACCTCCAGTAAAAACTTTTTTGAAAAATCAAGTAAAACCATAGACAAAACAAAAATTGCAGAAATAAAGTTATGCGCTTTTTTTTCCGAACATAATATTGCTGTTGGGTTGGTGGAACATCTTATTCCCTTACTCAAAGACATTCTTCCTGATTCAAAGATATTATGTGACGTGACTTTGGGACGTACTAAGTGCTCACAGATTATAAAAAAGTGATTGCTGTTGTGGAAGAAAACGAGCTGGTCAATATCTTACGCACAACGAAATTTTTAGTTTTGGTTGACGAAACGACTGACATTACCAATGCTAAGCATTTATGTCGTTTGGCTCGATTCGTGCATCCTGATAATGGACAAGTCACGACAAAACTGTAGGAGATGCTTAGTATAAGTGCATTAGATTCCAGTGCAGAGGCTTTGTTTAACTCATTTTCTAAAATGATGATTGAAAAAAATATACCATTTGAAAATGTAACTGGAATGGCTTCAGATAATGCAGCTGTAATCGTAGGTAAACGTAATTCTTTTTACACTAAGCTCAAAGAAGTATGTCCAAACTTGTTCCTCATGAAGTGCATTTGTCATTCGTCAGCATAAGTTGCTTCTCATGCTAGCAAGGAACTGCCGAAAACGATCGAAGGGCTATTGCGAGGAATTTCAACGTATGTGTCTGAATGTGCAAAAAGTTTAGCACAATTGGTTGAATTCCAAGAATATTTAAGCGGCCAAGTAAAAAAAAATTTTAAGACCAGCAAGTACTCGCTGGCTTTCACTTCATCCTTGTGTTATACGGCTTCTTGAAAATTGGAAATACTGAGACATATTTCCGATTGGCTTCATTTGAAGACAAAAGAGAAAAAGCAGACATAATATATGACATAATATATGAACATCAAAAAGTGTTAGATCACTGCATTGTTCAGGAAAGTAACTTTTTGGTGTTGAAAATGGGTCGCAATTTCATAAAGGCTGGTTTTTTTGAATTGCAATGGCATGCCCAACTTGCCATATTGATAAATTTTGATCAAGACACTATGTATACAATCGCAGATTTATGCAGAATATTTTTTGGAAAAGAATGTAATGAGATTTTAAATACATTAGATGCTATTGATAAAACAGAGGTGCAGATGAACTGCCTTAAGTTTTATAAAACAGCAATTACTGAAATGGTGAATCGATTACCATTCGATGATGAGTCCATTACTCAAATAGAATTTCTTAACCCAAATACAGCATTTGACGTAGCTAAAAGTAGTGAAATATCAATTTCAGCAAATTTAGAGAAAGTTGATCTTGGAACAGAAATACTTTTAAGCGATGATCAAAAATGTTCACTTAAATAACTTCCTATTGACAAGATGTGGCATGAAATTTGCCATCTTCAAAATTTCAATGATGAAAAACTGTTTCCTAATCTAGGAAAAGTTGTACAAATAGTATTGACTCTTCCTCATTCTAATGCCGAGGCAGAACGATTTTTTTCTATAATAACCGATGTCAAATGTAAGAAACGAAATTGATTAGGCAAAGATATGATTAACAGTATTTGCCTAATAAGGTCGTCTTTCCAATCAAAGGACACAACTTGTGTGAGCTTAGTTATAAACAAGGATCACGTATCATTACATTGTGCAAAAAATGTTTATTCTACTAATTAATTTAATTTTTAAGATTGTAATGAATAATTGCTACATTGTACTAATGTAATTTATGAATTTGGAACTGAGTTCCTTATTTTTATTTATTTCTTGAAATACCTCTATGTTTATTTATTTTAATAAAAGGATGTACTTATATGTATTTTTTGTTATATTTTGCGTTTTTTTCTTAATTTTTTATTTGTGGGCGACATCGTGGGCATTCGCTTACAACATCGTGGGCAAAAAGGGCGTGTTTTGTTCAAGTCGTGGGTAAACGAAAGGAACAAGTCTGGCATCACTGCTCGCGACTAATGGTTTGCCAACACATAAAACTTTGTTATACTACCTGCTCATCATTTAGTGCAGTGTTAGTTGTTATGTTAGTAGGCAAACTCTATTACAAATAACACTTACAAAAGTACAAAATGAAAACATAAACAAATAATGTTACGTCAAAAACAAAACAAGAACATAATATAAAACAAAAACCTCTAGGAGCATGGGGCACTGCTTTTGAGAAGAATTTTTAATTAAATTTTACTGATGTTGAAATCAAAAATGTTTGAATTCCAATTTTTAACTGGCAGAACAGTTCGAGATACATCGCCGCCAATATTTTGTGGCGCATTTGTGTTCGTGACCAATAGCTTGTGGCAGAACAGTTCGAGAGGCGTCGTCGCCAATATTTTGTGGCGCACTTGTGTTCGTAGCCAATAACTTGTGGCAGAACAATTCCCCAAAGACATCATCGCCAATATTTTTGTGGCGCATTTATACGTTTGTAGCCAATAATTGTGGCAGAACAGGGAACAATTTGTAGCAGGCATCATCACTAATATTTGTGGGGCATTTCGTGGCATATTTTTACAACAGGACAGCAACTCCATAGCAGATCGTGCGCCACAGAATTTGGACGCGACAATGGCATCGAAACAAGACAAGACGCAAAAGGATAGAGCAGATGGAAACAGTTGCCCTCTGTGCAATGGGCATGACAACGACATCATGGACCATGGTACAGTGCGATCGGTGTGACCTCTGGTACCACGTTGGATGCGTTGGAGTGGACAGTACGGTGAGTCAAATGGATTGGATGTGTGAGGGTTGCGTCGCAATACAAAAAGATGAGGATGCAGATATAACAATTTTACCAGCAGCGACAGCAGCAACCCAAAAGGTATGTTTAAACGTAAATAAGAATATTGGGATATCAAGCGCACAATTTTATCTTAAATTACAAATGATGCAACTAGAGGAGGAGCGGGAGGCTCAGTTGCAATATTTAGATACAAAATTTAAATTACTATCAATGCAAAGCGAGTCGGCTTTAGAGAATGTGATGGGGAGGTATATGATGGCTTGGGTATGGGATTGGGCAATGGCGATAGGGTGGGTAATAGGAATGGGCTGCGAAATCAACAACGCGTCGAGCACAATGTGCTGTAGCAAAGTGTGAATCTAGTCACACCTATTTCTACTTTTGTGCCCAACCACGATAATATCTATGCGCGCCAAGTCATTTCACGGGAACTTCCCACCTTCAGTGGACGGCCAGAAGAATGGCCTCTATTCTATAGCTGCTACCAAAGATCATCCAGGTTATGTGGAATCACGTATGAAGAAAATCTTCTTCGGCTGCAGCGAGCCTTAAAAGGCAAAGCACCAGATTATGTGAATCACAATCTGACGTTACCTGCGTTGGTACCTGTAATCATTCCGACCCTTCAGATGGTCTTGGGCGCCCCGAGCATATACTAAATATTCTTGTGGCAAAGGTACGTGCTCCGCCACCGGTAAATCTAAATAAGCTTGAGTCACTTATTAATTTTTCACTTGAAGTCAAGGGCATGGTAGCGACAATAGAAGCGTCTGGGTTAAGTTCACACCTGAACAATCCTTCTCTACTTCAGGAATAGATTGAGAAACTTCTTGTCCAAAGGCGAATCGACTGCTCTGTCTATACTGACAGTATAAATGATATTAATTTAAAAACCCTAAGCGGCTGGCTTTATAAGCTTGCTCAAGCAGCAAGTAAAGTCTTATCAATTCCAAGTAATGTAGATGGAGAAAGACGAATGGTACATCGGTAAGCTTTCATGAAGGTAGTGTCAGTCCAAGTTCCACTCCGAATGTCACATGTAACATGTGCAATTAAACGCATAATATTTCCAGGTGCATTAAATTTAACAAAATGAACTACAATGCCAGTTCAAACTTCATCAATAAGAAGAAGCTATGTCGCTCCTGCCTCAAAAGACACGATGCTAGATTTTGCCGAGAAAGGAAGGAATTTCGGTTCAATGTGTGCCGCGCTAAGCATCATCCGTTGCTTCACAGGCCAAACGATGGGCATTCAAACCGGCAGTCGCAGCGATTCACAATAGAGAAACATCCAAAGTGCTATATAGAATGGTGCTTATTACAATTTTCGGAAAAGATTCCTCCATTGATGTATATACCTTTCTAGACGATGGGTCGGGACCGACTCTAATTGAGAAAGAAGTTTGGAAAACAATAGGAGTCGAAGGTATCAAATCCGACTTATGCCTCAAATGGACAGATGGAACTGTACGGACAGAAAAAGATTCGCTCCGCATGGACTTGCAAGTTGCGCCTAAGAACAAAACCAATAATCGTTTCTCATTAAGAAATGTTCGTTCGGTAGAAAAACTTGATTTACCATCTCAAACGCTGCGGATGTCAAAGTTGAATACATATATTTGAAAGGACTTCCGGTGGAATCTTACCGAAACATTGTTCCAAGAGTTATCATTAGCCTTAACAATAGAAGTTTGGCAATGGCCCTAAGCTTTCGGGAAGGCAGACCAAACGAACCAGCCACAACGAACACTCGAATTGGATGGACAATTTATGGAGAACTAGGCCAAGGTAAAAGAACAAATGGAACAATTTAGAGTGTCAGCCTACACATATGCGAATGAGAAAACGAAGTTATTTTGGAAGATCTGATGATGGAGAATATGCCAATCGAAAATGAGGGCATGGAACAAATGCAAAGACAAACGATGAACTCAACTACGAGCTTGCAATTGCAAAAGAGCATACGACGAGATGGGGACCACTTCACAGCAAAACTACTTTGGAAGTCGGAAAGTATAACGCTTTCTTATAACGATGTTATGGCGTACGGAAGATTATGTTGGTTCGAGAGGAAGCCCGAAAAGGATCCAGTATTGGGCGAGCAAGTAAATAGTCACATTGCTAACATGGAAAGCAAAGCTTACATAAAAAATATTTTCAAGAGGTGACCTGGCAGTTGACTATCAACGTAAATGGAACCTACCAATATTCGCAGTCAAGACCCTAACAAACCAAAGCAAATAAGAGTGGTATGGGACGCCGCAGCGGAATGCAATGGTGTCTCACTAAACTGGTGTCTTGGCAAGGGTCCGGATCTTATGACTTCTTTGACAGACGTTTTGTTTAACTTCAGAATTGGAAAGGTGGAGTTTGCGGTGACATAAGCGAAACGTTTTATCGAATAAGCATTGATGAAGAGGATCAGCATTCCCAACGATTTCTAAGGCGGGATGGAAAAACAAATCGTCCACCCGATGTGTACATGCTGAGGGTTAATGAGCTTTGGAGCAAATTGCTCGCCATCGATTGCCCAGCACGTAAAGAACTCGAATGCAAAGAAATACAGTCAGCAATTTCCAAAAGCGGTGAAGTCTATTATAGAGAGATACTGTGTGGCGACATGATCGATAGCGTCAACTCTGTGAAGGAAGCTATCAACCCCGCCAAAAATGTAAGCGAGATCCATAAGCATGCCAATTTTCACATCCGGAACTGGGTCTCGAACTCAGCAATCGTCCTCGACGCCTTGGGTGAGGCTGGAAGAGTAGATAATTTTTGCAAACGGGAAAGGCACTGGAACAAATCATGGAAGCAGAAAAGCTTCTCGGAATGTGGTGGCGAACCAACATTGATTCCTTTGCCTTCAACTTGAAGTAAACAAAAGCGAGGAGCGACGTTCTAAGGGGAGAGAAATTGCCAACAAAGAGACAACTGTTAAGGTTGCTGATGTCAATCTTTGACCCATTGGGATTCTTGAACTTCTTCACAGTTTATATGAAAACATTGATGCAGGACATCTGGCGGACCGGTATCGGGTGGGACGAAACAATTCCCAAGACTTTCTAGAAGCATGGAACAGGTGGCTGTCGTCACTTCAGAAGGTTGAAAAGGTGCAGCTGCCCAGATGCTATTTTGGATTAGCTTGCAGTGACTCTAGTAGCTTGACACTGCATGTTTTCGTCAAAGTGAGCGGGAAGGCCTAAGATGCAGTGGCATACTTAAGGCTTCAATCAAACAAAGGAACAGAAGTAACACTGGTGTGCTCCAAGACAAATGTAGCTCCTCTCCGCCCTATTTCAATATCACGGATGGAGCTTCTGGCAGCTGTTCTGGGGTCCCGCCTTGGAAGTGTTATAATAAAGGCTCACGATTTAAACTTAAAACGACCCACTTCTGGTCTGATTCCAAAACGGTCTTACTATGGCTTCCGGGAGATCCCAGGGCATACAAACAATTTGTTATGTTCCGAGTGGGTGAGATAGAAGAGTCAACGAAGGACGCAAATTGGAAGTACGTTCCTTCCAAGCAAAATGTCGCTGATTTGGCTACAAAGTGGACACAACAACCAGAGTTTCATCCCAGTAGCTCATGGTTCATTGCACCGAGTTTTTTAAGACACTCACAGGACAACTGGCCATCAAGTCAACTCCCAAAATGAAAAATACCAACTGCTGAGCTTAAACAAGATCCTGCAATTCAACAACATCTAGCTGTCCAGATCAGAGAACCGATTGTCAATTTTAACCGCTTTTCGAGATGGGAACGTCTCACCTGCTGTATGGCATACGCCAAAAGATTTATAACTCTTATAACTCACAGGAAACGAACAGGAATATCCACGAAGCACGCAAATATTAACATCAATTACGACCATATCCAAAACCTGACCAAGGATGAAATATTTTGGGGACACCAAGTCCTCTACCGCCTAGCTCAGACACAAACCTATAGTTTAGAAAATCATCTTTTGTTTAATAACCCTCACTGTCCCTTGCCTAAGACAAGCCCTCTTCGTCGACTGAACCTATTTATTGAAAACGACAAGGTAATTCGCTTGAGAGGTCGACTGGAAAAGATAGCTCTTACCAACATAAGCAAAAACCCTATTATAATGCCTAAATCCCACTACATCACTTCGCTAATAGTTGATTGGTATCACAGAAAGTTCAAGCATGTCAATCATGAAACAGCCATTAATGAAATCTTTCAGACTTTCCACGTGTCAAGGCTACGAACACTTTATCGACCTATACGAAGTAAGTGTCAGAGGTGCAAGATACGACTGGCTAACCCAGAACCTCCAGAAATGGGGCCCTTGCCTGCAGCGCGCCTGTCTCCATACACGAGACCATTTTCATACGTTGGCGTTCACTTCTTTGGTCCATTTTTGGTGACAATTGGTAGACCGGCAGAGAAACGATATGGAGTTATCTTCACGTGCCTAACTTGTCGTGCAATTCATATAGGAGTGGCTTATAGCCTGACCATGAATTCCTGCGTGATGGCCATCAGGAACTTCATCTGGCGCAGAGGTTACCCAATGCAATTTTACAGTGACAACGGGATGAACCTAAGGGCTGCTGAAAAGGAACTGCGTGAAGCTCATGATGGATTCAACATTAATGAAATTCAAGCGGAATTCAAAACCCATCATACCAAATGGGAATTTATACCACCAGCAAGTCCACACATGGGCGGTGCGTGGGAACGAATGGTTCGCTCCATCAAGACCGTATTGTACCAGACAGTCACACCTGACACAAAAATGAGTGACGAAAAGCTGAACAACTTACTCATTGAAGCCGAAAGTATAGTGAACAGTGGATCACTCACCTATTTATCGTTGGAGACTGCGGAGCAAAAAGCCCTCACACCCAACCATTTTATCCTCGGCTCATCATCCTGAGGTAAGCCACCAGGAGTATTTGATACCTCAGATAAGTATGCCAGAACGTCATGGCGTCATTTTCAGCCAATAGCAGACGCGTTTTGGAAGAGATGGGTTGCTGAAGTACTACCAACATTGACACGGCGCACCAATTGGTTTGAGAAGGCTTTGCCGATTAAAGCAGGGGATGTCTTGATTATTTATCGATCCCAACCTTCCAAGGTATTGCTGGCCGAAGGGAGGAGTAATTAAATCTATCCAAGTTAAAGACGGGCAGGTGCGGAGTACGATTGTCCGAACTGCAACTGGGGAATATTATATACCTGCTGCAAAACTAGCAGTCTTGGACGTAAGACAAGAAGATAGGAGCGGTTGTTAAACTGGATAAGTATTTACTCTCTTCAATCGGCATACGGGGGAAAGAATGTTAGCTACACGTTAGACATAAACGTCCAAATGATTCATAACCAACCTTTATCTGAAGTGTAAACCTAATCTTGGTTTCTCGTGTGGATGCCGCTTGTCTTTCAATCGCTGACAGCGTTCATTTTATACTTCAAGAACATTACAATTTCAACAAGCAAAGCGAGCAATCGATAGTGGAACAAATTTAAAAGGAAATAAAAACGAGCGGCATCAACCAGAAGAAACCAAGAGTAAGTAAAAAGAATAAAATGTTAAAATGTTTAAACCTTGATTAACTAAATAAAAGTTTTTTAAAGTTATCCAATAAAAAAGGATTGTTTGGATTTCTACGGAAGCTTGGGAGAAGAGAATAGTCAATAATTTGTGACAGATAGAGTTCTATGGAAGAAAACATTCTTTTTTTCACCCGATTAAATGGGGCAAATGTCCAGTAGTTGTGGTGCATCCACCAACAATGTAAAATCAAACTCTCGAAAATAACCACACCCATACGGAATCTAGCCTCTGGCATGTCGCCCATCATTGTCCAAGTGTCACTTTCTGGATCAAAATATTCCATCGAACCATCAGTATCATCTCCAATCCATCCACCTACGGCAAGTAGCTTCTGTCCGAGTATACAGAGGCCAAATTCACATCGTGGTACAATCGTCGGTTCTCTGCGGCTCCAGTTGTCATTTGGTGGATCGTATACTTCACAATTGGCCAAAATCTGGCTACAACGCTCGCCTCCAATAACGTATATTTTCTCACTCAAAGCGGCCACTCCGAGCAGGATTCTTCCGATATCTATGGTCACTCTTGGTAACAGTTTCAAATAAACAATCAACTAGATTCCATGTTCGGGGCATCTCTCAGCGAGAACCACCTAAGATGTAGATATTCTTCTTCGCAAGGAGTCTGGAGCAGACGCACAAGGGAACTAACTGTCCTCGTTTGGAAGCAATGTCTCGCCAAATCGACCGCCAACTTCAATGATGTGTCATGAGTCATTGAGTGCTTGATCGATAACTTTTATTGGCACCGTCGCAGTGTGACATCGTGTTTTATCCGCAAAGAAGCCCAGGGACACTTGCGATTCACTATCGACATGCAGCATTTCTGATAATAGTAATTGGGACAGTAGTGTTTGCGGAGTATCGAGGAATTCAATTTCAACGGAAATCTTAAAATAGTTTGATTTCGACTGAAGATATTTTTATATATATAGCTATGTATGTATATTTTCTCTATGGTCAGTGAGTTGAGTAATTTATAACGACTACAAAAAGTATGATATCGATGCATCTTATATGAAGTATAATCTGGTAGCTGAAATGGGCTACGAGTTGAACAAAGTAATGCCCCATATTTATTAATTAAGTCAATGAATGCTGATTTCCTTCTTGATCGCAATGAATTGACAATTTTTAATGATCATCAGAAGATTTAATACGTATCGTTTACTATTGGAAAAGAGCTGTTGGTCAGGGTTACTCTGCTGAGCAGGCTAAACTTGGTGATTACTACTACTATGGCTGGAGGACGGCTGTTGAATCAGCTGCTTCTAGTGATCTTTTTGCTACTTGGTTTTCGACGTTTATATTTTTGACAGATCGAACATGACAAATTCCACGAACATTTGACATTTCGATTCAGTATTGTTTGCCATTTCATCATGAATAGACTTACGCCTGAACAACGTTTGCAAATTATTGAAATTTATTATCAAAATTCGTGCTCTGTGAAAAATGTGTTTCGCAAGCTACGTCCGTTTCAGCGACGAGGCTCATTTTTGGCTAAATGGATACGTGAATAAGCAGAATTTCCGTATTTGGAGTGAAGAGCAGCCAGAGGCAATTCAGCAGCTACCAATGCATCCCGAAAAATGCACTGTTTGGTGCGGTTTATGGGCAGGCGGCATCATTGGGCCGTACTTCTTCAAGGACGATGAAGGCCGCAGGGTTACGGTCAATGGAGAAAGGTACCGTTCGATGATAACAGATTTTTGTTTGCCGAAAATGCAAGAATTGAACTCGGTCGACATGTGGTTCCAACAGGACGGTGCCACATGCCACACTGCACGCGAAACCATGCATCTATTGAGTGGCGAATTTGGAGGGCAGTTGATCTCACATTTTGGCGCAGTCAATTGGCCACCAAGATCATGTGATTTGACCCCGTTAGACTATTTTTTGTGGGGCTATGTTAAGTCTATTGTCTATGGGGACAAGCCAAACACGATTGCTGCCTTGGACGCCAACTTTGAACGTGTCATTGGTGACATTCCGGCCGAAATGTGTGAAAAAGTTTGCCAAAATTGGACCTTCAGAATGGACCACCTGAAGCGTAGCCGCGGGCAACATTTAAGTGAAATTATTTTTAGAAATTAAATGGCAGAAATTGATTTATCGATCCAAATAAAAATTTCATTCACTTTTTACAAGTTTCTGTGTTTTTTTGAATTTTCAAAAACCAAGCTCTTAAAAAATCACCGTTTATATATAATGTAACTTATTATTTCGAAGTTCGAATTTCTATGATGACATACAGATTATTATTTCTTTTAGGAAAACATCAGAACAACACTTTAATGCACAAAGCTTTGTTCAATCTTCGTCATATGCAAGAAGGATTTGCATTTGGCTAAGCGACTTTACGATTTAGCTGCTGAAAATATTGCCGATGTCAAAGTTCCTGTTACTTTAGCTTTGCTGAAGTAACAATTTATAGCCGTCAGAGACGTAATATTATTTTGTAGCTCCATCCTTTTTTCATGATTCAATTTCAGCTTCTATAATTTACATATAATGTTTTTGATTTGATTACAGTCTCTCAACAAGTTCGTCTTTTACGACCAGAACAAGACCCATCCATCGCAAGCAGCTAATGCAACTGGAAATATCCTGAGACGATTTGCTAACTATGGACCTCCCTCAAATCGAATAATATTTGCTCTTCGCAGCGGTAAGAGATTTATTGACCAACTTGACTCTACGAAGTGGTGTACCTCCGCCTGGTTCACCAATGCTTAGAGCTCAGTCGATTTTCCCATCGCCAGTTGGATCTAGTCCTGGGACAATGATGCACTAACCAGCCTCAAAGAAGTAATTATTTTTAATATACATATAAGACTGTAAATATAAATTTATCTTTTTTCTAAAGTAAATTTAAAGAATTTTTCAAAACAAAAAAAATGAATGAAAAATCATTTTTATAATATGTAAATTATCCTACTTTAATCTAAAGGCAAGACAATTACATTTGAATCGAATACAAATAATTGATATAGGTAGATGATTCTTTAATTTTATGCATACAAAAAATCTAAAGAAATCTAACTAAAAGCAATATAGCATATATTTTATTTAAGATTTTTTTAAATTTTTTTAACAACTAAAAAGTATATAAGCACCATAGCCGAATCCTTACAAGCCCGGTATGCATGTATAATTAATGGTGGTGGACCGCAGAGAAGAACGAGTGTCTCATCGTCATAGTGTCTCATAGCCATAAGTAAATGACCAACCCCCAGTATCTTTGTAAACAATGTACAAGACTTGAAATTGATCTGGATGCTCCTGAGCCAATTTATCTAATTAAGTGCGGGAGAATATCCTATTCAGTCTGATTTGCAAACAAAAGTGATACCCACGGCAACGATGTCAGGAACATTTTTTATAGTCGAAATTATTGATTGGCCAGTAAATGAAAATTAAATATTATTTTTAAAAATATTAAAGCATTTTTTGATGGAGAGTAGGTACTTTAGGGTTGTTTTGTTTTTTACTTGCAATTATGGGTAAGTTATGCATTTGTAAAAAAAATATTCTAACAATCAAACATCACATCATAGAGAAGCCATCGACAAAAAATATCTGTCTGTCCGTCTGTATGTATAACGAATTGCAACCTTAACGGCTTAAGTGATTACCTTCAAGTTTTGTATGTGTGATTCTTTTGGCATTCTTCATAGGGTAAATTGAAATTTTATTTTTAGGCCTAAAGACCTGTCATGTAACCGTTAAGGAAAAGCTTATTTTTCGTGAAAACGGCTCTAACGATTTTGATCAAAATTTTTGCGAATTTATTTTTTTGTTGGCACTATACTCTGTCCCAGAAAAATAGGCAGTACAGGCAAGATAGGACGTTTGCCTCTCAATCTCGCTACAGTGAATTGCATAAATCTGTCACCCAAGAAAGCTCTCACAGTGTTTTCGTAGTGTGAATTTTAAATGACTCAGATATGAAAGAATATTATGTAGGGTTACCGCCCTTTTTTTTTTGATAAACATTTTTATTTAATCGTTTTGCTTATAAAAAGTTTATCTTTTTCCACACCACCATGAGGTAAGATAAAAGGTGCCAGTAGGCCAAATCGCATATAATTAAAAAACAAGTAAAAATAAAACATTTATTCATTAGGATTAATTATAAATTAAATAACAAAAATAAGTATAAATTCATCTTTTAAAAAATTATATTTACAAAATATTTTATTCCTGCTGCTGCTGCTATCTTCACCTAGGTTTATAACAATATTTTCTACAGAGCGTTCCGAAAAGCTATACATTTCCCACATTTTCGGCTCAACCACTTGCTCGACGTGTCGGAGACACCGATGCCATTTTTAGTTCACTTTACATTAATTAACCGCGCGCTACGAAAATCGACGCAAATAATGTTCTTCTTCAAAGAAAACGGCTTAAAATTTTGTAACTGCATTTTAACGTGTTTTCCACATATTAAAAGAAGTGCAAAAAATGCAAATACTCCACGATAACACTCATCATTCAAAACTTTTATTAAAGCTCTGAAATCAAAAGCACCTCAACAGAAATCTAAGGAAAAAAACCGAACGAGTTAACAAATCGACACGGGTAACTCTGAAAGCACATCAATATTTAATGGGGGTTGAATAACAGGCAGCAGCCACAGGCCACATCAAACGCAATTCAGTCCACAGTCCACACTCAGATGTGCGCTGAGTAGGACGTTGGGTCTACGTCAGATGCAATGCAATGCAATTTTTTTTATTATTTTATATATTTACGGACGGGCAAACACTTTTTATGGAGAAGTTCCTTCAATTTGGTATGGTGCAAAAATATGAAACCCTAATGATTTTGAAAAAGCTTTCTCGTAGGACATGTACTGCCTATTTTTCTGGGACAGAGTATAGCTATCTTTATTTAGTCAGAAACAAAATTCCGGAAGAAAATTCTGCATTTAAATGAACGTATATAAGGGTTCCATCTATTCCTTTAAATGATTAATCCCTGAACCTTTTCTGAATCGCAAAAATGATTCCTATACGATTAATTAAAGTGAAGGTATATATTTATATAAAATTATATTCGATTTTTAATCACCGAAAATTAAAATGAACGAGATTTTGTGGTCGTTATAATTAAAGAACAGAATAATATTATTTCTTATTGACCGCAAACAATCGATAAAATATAAAAAAAACACAAGATGAAATTTTAGTTTTTAATATTTATTATTATAATCGTATGCATTTCGAACTTAAAATTGAAAGTTCATCTTCAGCGCGAGTTTAATAACTTTTTGTTTTATTAAACTCGCGCTGAAGATGAACTTTCAATTTTAAGTTCGAAATGCATACGATTATAATAATAAATATTAAAAACTAAAATTTCATCTTGTGTTTTTTTTATATTTTATCGATTGTTTGCGGTCAATAAGAAATAATATTATTATGTTCTTTAATTATAACGACCACAAAATCTCGTTCATTTTAATTTTCGGTGATTAAAAATCGAATATAATTTTATATAAATATATACCTTCACTTTAATTAATCGTATAGGAATCATTTTTGCGATTCAGAAAAGGTTCAGGGATTAATCATTTAAAGGAATAGATGGAACCCTTATATACGTTCATTTAAATGCAGAATTTTCTTCCGGAATTTTGTTTCTGACTAAATAAAGATAGCTATACTCTGTCCCAGAAAAATAGGCAGTACATGTCCTACGAGAAAGCTTTTTCAAAATCATTAGGGTTTCATATTTTTGCACCATACCAAATTGAAGGAACTTCTCCATAAAAAGTGTTTGCCCGTCCGTAAATATATAAAATAATAAAAAAAATTGCATTGCATTGCATCTGACGTAGACCCAACGTCCTACTCAGCGCACATCTGAGTGTGGACTGTGGACTGAATTGCGTTTGATGTGGCCTGTGGCTGCTGCCTGTTATTCAACCCCCATTAAATATTGATGTGCTTTCAGAGTTACCCGTGTCGATTTGTTAACTCGTTCGGTTTTTTTCCTTAGATTTCTGTTGAGGTGCTTTTGATTTCAGAGCTTTAATAAAAGTTTTGAATGATGAGTGTTATCGTGGAGTATTTGCATTTTTTGCACTTCTTTTAATATGTGGAAAACACGTTAAAATGCAGTTACAAAATTTTAAGCCGTTTTCTTTGAAGAAGAACATTATTTGCGTCGATTTTCGTAGCGCGCGGTTAATTAATGTAAAGTGAACTAAAAATGGCATCGGTGTCTCCGACACGTCGAGCAAGTGGTTGAGCCGAAAATGTGGGAAATGTATAGCTTTTCGGAACGCTCTGTAGAAAATATTGTTATAAACCTAGGTGAAGATAGCAGCAGCAGCAGGAATAAAATATTTTGTAAATATAATTTTTTAAAAGATGAATTTATACTTATTTTTGTTATTTAATTTATAATTAATCCTAATGAATAAATGTTTTATTTTTACTTGTTTTTTAATTATATGCGATTTGGCCTACTGGCACCTTTTATCTTACCTCATGGTGGTGTGGAAAAAGATAAACTTTTTATAAGCAAAACGATTAAATAAAAATGTTTATCAAAAAAAAAGGGCGGTAACCCTACATAATATTCTTTCATATCTGAGTCATTTAAAATTCACACTACGAAAACACTGTGAGAGCTTTCTTGGGTGACAGATTTATGCAATTCACTGTAGCGAGATTGAGAGGCAAACGTCCTATCTTGCCTGTACTGCCTATTTTTCTGGGACAGAGTATAGTGCCAACAAAAAAATAAATTCGCAAAAATTTTGATCAAAATCGTTAGAGCCGTTTTCACGAAAAATAAGCTTTTCCTTAACGGTTACATGACAGGTCTTTAGGCCTAAAAATAAAATTTCAATTTACCCTATTAAGAATGCCAAAAGAATCACACATACAAAACTTGAAGGTAATCACTTAAGCCGTTAAGGTTGCAATTCGTTATACATACAGACGGACAGACAGATATTTTTTGTCGATGGCTTCTCTATGATGTGATGTTTGATTGTTAGAATATTTTTTTTACAAATGCATAACTTACCCATAATTGCAAGTAAAAAACAAAACAACCCTAAAGTACCTACTCTCCATCAAAAAATGCTTTAATATTTTTAAAAATAATATTTAATTTTCATTTACTGGCCAATCAATAATTTCGACTATAAAAAATGTTCCTGACATCGTTGCCGTGGGTATCACTTTTGTTTGCAAATCAGACTGAATAGGATATTCTCCCGCACTTAATTAGATAAATTGGCTCAGGAGCATCCAGATCAATTTCAAGTCTTGTACATTGTTTACAAAGATACTGGGGGTTGGTCATTTACTTATGGCTATGAGACACTATGACGATGAGACACTCGTTCTTCTCTGCGGTCCACCACCATTAATTATACATGCATACCGGGCTTGTAAGGATTCGGCTATGGTGCTTATATACTTTTTAGTTGTTAAAAAAATTTAAACAAATCTTAAATAAAATATATGCTATATTGCTTTTAGTTAGATTTCTTTAGATTTTTTGTATGCATAAAATTAAAGAATCATCTACCTATATCAATTATTTGTATTCGATTCAAATGTAATTGTCTTGCCTTTAGATTAAAGTAGGATAAAATTTTAGTAGTTTTAATAAAACAAAAAGTTATTAAACTCGCGCTGAAGATGAACTTTCAATTTTAAGTTCGAAATGCATACGATTATAATAATAAATATTAAAAACTAAAATTTCATCTTGTGTTTTTTTTTATATTTTATCGATTGTTTGCGGTCAATAAGAAATAATTTTATGAAGGTATATACTTAGAAATCCTTCACTTAATTGAATTTTATTGGAATAATTTTTATGATTTAGAAAAGATTCAGGCATTAATCATTTAAATAAATATATGGAGCCCTTATATACGTTCATTTAAATGACGAATTTTCAGCTCATAAATGAATCATTACAATGATTCAAATCGGTGTCTAAGAGCCCAGGTAAAAGGATTCAAATTGCATCAAAAGTGAATTCATTTTCGGCCGGTTTCTTCACTTTTATGAATTAATTATCGTTCATTTCTGAATTAAAATGTTTGCTGGGAACATCCTTCCCTTTCATTATATACGTACATATGTTTACTTGACTAGGTTCCATCTATATAGATAGGTATAATTTAATTATATTACCCTCCTAATTAAAATCCATTTAAATATGCATTTGTAGGTAGGTACGCCTATGTAACTATTCCCTGAATCATCCACTCGACAATTTATTAAACTAACAACCAAGCTAATCTTACCTACATCTGCCTTAAACCTGTATAGTATAATCAGACTACCTACCTGCTAACAACGTCAATGTTTACCTACATTACATTACCTACAAGTTGTTAGCTACCAGATCAAGTTTGTGCGATCCAGTCTTGCATTTTATTTTTTTCAATTTCACTCTTAATTTAATTTTTAATCAATTACCTATTTTTGTTAGCACAGCGGATTTAGAATAAGATATTTATTTTTGTCTGAATAAATGCAATGAACAAATTGATAGTTGGAGAACAGCTGAGGACGAGGGTTAACTATTTATTTGGTGAGGTCAAACATGAGAAAAAAAAACAAATTTTTGGCAAGTCAAACTCTATATTTTTGTGAAGAAAATTAATAAATTTGGTGGCGCGACAGCTCATGAAGAACCATTGCCTAGTGACTTACAACTCACAAACATATTTCTATTTGTTTTATTTGATAGTAAAAAAATTAAAAGAAGACCTACATTTTTTTGCCGAATTCGAATAGTCATGGTCATTGTAAATATATAATTATAGTTATAATGTATAGTAATATCATGGGGTGCCTACTTATGTTAGCTACCTACCAAAAATTTCTCTCAACACTAAAAGTTGCTAAAAAAATGTTTAATGTGAAGAAATTTTCAGATTGGGAAACATGTATGTGAATATATAGTGGAATAATTGAGAATTGCGTGAATGGGAACATTATATAGAAAATGTTTAAGAGTGCGAGTGAACAAAAAAATCGAACATTATAGGCAAAAAACAGCTATATTTCTCGGTATTGTATTGTATGCGTATACGTAAATATATATGTATGTGAAAAATAGAAATAAATTTTAGTAGGCGAAGATACGTGGATTTGTTTTGGGTGTGTAGTTCCTATGAATGAAAAAGATATTTGTTTGTTTAAAGACGAGCAAATAGAAATACAATGTTTTTCTGTAGATGTGGATTTGGTTTGCGTGTATAGATTTTTACGAATTGATAGTTATTTTTGTAGGTAATATCATTAGAATTTAGAATTTTGGTGCGAAATCCAGCAGCATTGTAGATATAACTATATCAAATTGGGATGTAGGTATGGTTGTAATGGTATTAAGTAGTATAAATAAGCGGGTTCTGGACCAGCGGCACAGCCTATATACTGGTCGTATGGTCTTGCTATCAAAAATAGTATCGCATGATGTTGCTTGAGAAGTGATTTCATGGTAATCGCCATGTTGTTTAAAGATCTAAGAGAAAATAATGTTTTTTATGTAGTATGAATCATATACTAGGGGCATAAGAATTATTCAAGTTTTTTTTTCGTTTTAAATTGTAGAAATCATATCTTGGATGACGAATAAATTATTTTTGGGGCTACCCCAGCAGCAACGGTCACATGAACTGATTAGGTATTGATGTGTGGGGGTGTGATGCGAGGCGACGACGCGGGGCGGGGTTCCTAAATGTATATATGGTTTTCCATATAAAGACCAATTTTTTGATAACTATGAGGAAAAACACCAAGGAATGCCGTTTTTATTTTTTCGGACACTAATCATATTAGTCGGTTGAATTTAGGTTTTTTTTTTTTAATTTTAACTGTGGGAATGATAAAGACTAAGGAATGTGATAATTCCAGAAACCCCTATCATATCAGTTGGTTGAATTTAGGTTTTTTTTTATTTTAACTGTGGGAATGATAAAGACTAAGGAATGTAATACCTAAATCCATATCATATTAGTCGGTTGAATTTATTTTTTTTTTTTTTTTTTTTTTTTTTTTTATTATTTTAACTGTGGGAATGATAAAGACTAAGGAATGTGATAATTCCAGAAATCCCTATCATATCAGTTGGTTGAATTTAGGTTTTTTTTTTATTTTAACTGTGGGAATGATAAAGACTAATAACTATGTCATCTATAATTAGAATTTGTGGTTAGACATGAGAAACTTAAAGAAAAGAAATCCCTATCATATCAGTTGGTTGAATTTAGGTTTTTTTTATTTTAAATGTGGGAATGATAAAGACTAATAACTATGGCATCTATAATTAGAATTTGTGGTAAGACATGGGAAACTTAAAGAAATAAATTTCATTTACATTGTTACTAGAATGATAAAATTGTATCAATAGACTGTATTTTTCTTTTAATTTTCATTATAGTCTTACTTGTTAATCTAGTATTATACTTCTTGACTCAAACGTTAAAACTAAAAAAAAAACTTAAAAAGAATAAAATGGAGAATTTTGAGTGTAACGTGTGCAGTGTTAAATCTACTCATATCGGAACTCTGAATAGACATATAAGAGCCGCACATGGCGATAAAATTAAATGTCCTCAGTGTGACAAAACATATACACGAAAGGATTCAATGATGAAACACTTCCACAAGGAACATATTAACGTCTCCTGTCAAGAGCGAGTAATTGATCAATCAACTAGCAGCAAGAGAAAACTTCCAAAAGACATGAATGATTCCCTGTCTCAACCTCATTCATCATCGAAAAAACGTAGATGTGAAAATTGCGAAATAGATGTGCTAGTATCTGGATGGGGTCATCACCTTAGAACTAATGAGCATAAGAGAAAGAGCAAAGTTCCTGTCAAAAATACTCGTTTTATCAGAATAAGGCATTGTTTTGAAGGTAAAGTTTAAACCTATTCCTTAGAAAATACCGATGAAGGGCTTATAGACATTACCAAATTTTTAAATAGCTGCATACTTGATATAATTAAATTACTTGAATACTCGTTTGAAACCAAAGAGGGTATAAAGTTCAGCATTGAACTATTTGCAGAGTTCATAAAATTTATATCAACACAAGGAGAATCAGGAAAAAGTGAAATAAGCATAAAATCGTTTAAATGTCCAATGCAAACAGATTTACAAAATGATGAATTGAAAGATATAATTAAAAATATGTTTAAAACAATTGAAGTTAAAAGTAGGAGTTTCAGGAGAGAGATTCAGGATGGGCGCTATTGTGTATTAAACATATTGAAGTAAATATTAATGAGTATAAACCCTTCAGAGGCTCGAGTTACATAAGCCTTCCAAAAAGCATTGAACAAAACAAAATAATGATGAATTCTGTTTTAAATGGGCAGTTATATCAGCTCTTTACCCCATAGATGTGCATTCTAATAGACCAATCAGTTATCAGATTGAAAACATTCAACATGATGCGATAAGTTTAATGAGTGGAATTCAAATTGACTTTACAAATTTAGAGTTCCCTTTGAAACTTAAAGACATATCGATCTTTGAGACACTCAATCCCACAATTAGTATAAATGTTTTTGGAGTAGAAAAAAATGGATCTGGAGAAAGTTATAGAGTTATCGGTCCATATTTCAACTCTCAACACAAAAGACAACAACATATTAATTTATTACTAATACAAGAAGGGGATTGTAGTCATTTTGTTTGGATAAAAAATATGTCTAGATTAATAGGAGCACAACTGAGTCATAGCAAATGACCAGTGAGAATATGTAATTCATGTCTGCAAACAGTCAACACAGATGAAGCATTTGAGAAGCATGAAAATGAATGCAATAAAACTGTGACAACACTACCAGATGCTCCAGATAATATACTACAGTTTGAACATCAACATAGATCACTAGAAGTGCCATTTGCCATCTATGCAGATTTTGAGTGTATGCTGGTGAATATCGATAGCTGTCAACCTGATCCATCAAACTCATCAACTACATCTATTAAAAAACATATTCCAATTGCTGTATCCTATTTTATCAAATGTTCATTTAATACATCTTTGAATAAACTTTTCAAATACACCGGTAAGTAAAAATTATTCTTAAAACCTCATTTCATATGTAATATATAAATTGTCTGATAATATAATATAATTATTTTTTTGTTTTTTATTCTAGGTGAAGACTGTACACAAGTTTTTATAGCGAACTTACATGAAGACTGTCAAAACATTTATAAAAATCATTTGGGGAAGAAAATCCCGATGACTATGACACCTGAGGATGAAATTAAATTTCAACAAGCAACAATATGCCATATCTGTAAGAAACCAGTTGGGGAAGTCTAAAGGTTCGGGATCATGACCATCTAACTGGAAAATTCAGAGCGGCTGCACATTCCAAATGTAATTTAAATTATAAGATACCTAAATTTATTCCTATTTTTTCCATAACTTAACCGGATATGACTCACATTTATTCATAAAAGAGCTGGGTAATATCAAAGGGTCTATAAATATTATTCCTCTCAACAAAGAGAAATATATATCAATTTCATCAAAAATCTTAATAAATAGTAAGCAAGGAGAGTTTTTAGAATTACGATTCTTAGACTCATTTAGATTTCTACCTTCGAGTATTGATAGTATAGCAAAAACATTAGATACAAAAACAGATTTTAAAATTTTAACATCATTTTTCAAAGATGATGAATCTTTTCAACTAATGACTCGTAAGGGTGTTTCTGCTATGACTATTTAGACTCTTTAGACAAATTAAGTGAGACAGAGCTCCCTCCAATAGAATCTTTTAGAAATTCTTTGATTGAAGAAGATTGCAATCAAGATGACTATAATCACGCTGTAAAAGTTTGGTCACATTTTAAATGTAACAGTTTAAGAGAATATTTAGAACACTATTTGAAAACAGATGTTTTAATTTTAGCAGACATTTTCGAAAAATTCAGAATTGATTCTAGAACAATTTACGGTCTAGACCCCTGTCACTATTATACATTACCAGGTTTTTCGTGGGATGCTATGTTGAAAGAAACAGGTGTAAAACTTGAACTTTTAACTGACATAAGCATGTATAACTTTTTCGCTAAAGGTATAAGAGGAGGTTTGACACAGTGTAGCTTACGACATTCTAAAGCAAATAATGAATATATGTCTGATTATGATTCAAGTAAACCATCTGATTATTTAATGTATTTGGATGCTAATAATCTTTACGGTTGGGCAATGTCTGACTATCTACCACATTCAGACTTTAAATGGGTTGAACCTCCAGATAATTTAGATGGGGTTAAAGAATGGTTAATTTCAAATATAAACATTGGTTATGTTTTAGAAGTTGATCTCGAATAT
The DNA here is from genome assembly GCA_910595825.1 of Philhelius pedissequus. Classification (NCBI taxonomy): domain Eukaryota; kingdom Metazoa; phylum Arthropoda; class Insecta; order Diptera; family Syrphidae; genus Philhelius; species Philhelius pedissequus. The sequence continues at coordinate 236,936,982 of OU343160.1, forward strand.
CCTATAGAAATACATGATGATCATAACGATCTTCCTTTCTGCCCCTCAAATATTTCATTGCCTAACAAATCAGATAAAAAATTAATTGCTGATTTAAATAATAAGGTAAATTATATAATACAATACAAAAGTTTAATTCAGTGCCTTGAAAATGGTTTAGTGCTAAAGAAAATTCATAAAGTGATGCAATTCAAACAATCTAAATGGTTAAAAAAATATATTGATTTAAACAATGAACTTAGAAAAAAGCAACTACAAAGTTTGAAAAGGATCAGCGTAAACTCTGTAATAATGCTGTGTTTGGAAAAACTATGGAGAATGTTGACAAACGAAAAGATGTTCGAATTGTTGATTCAGTAGAAAGCAGAGATAGACATCTTGGTAGTCGTATAAAAATTAGGTTATATGAAGGATGAGAATAATGGAAGAATAATGAGGGAATTTATTGGGTTAAGAGCTAAAATGTATAGTATTGATATTGAAGATGCATCTGTGATAAAAAAAGCAAAAGGTGTTAAATCAGCAGCTGTAAAAAAATTATCTTTGCAAAATTATAGAGATTGTTTGCTACATAAGCGTAACTTTTATAGTAAAATGTTAAACTTTAGATCTAGACAGCATACTATATATACTGAATGTGTCAATAAATTAAGTTTAAGCTGTGCGGACGACAAAAGATTTATATGTAGTAATAATATCAATACACTAGCTTGGGGTCATTATAGAATAGCTTTGAAAATGATATGTAAATATAAAAATTATAATAAAAAGAAAAAAGTATCAAGTATTGTACAAAATTGGTTTATTGAACTATAAATTACAATTCTTAGCTTCACTAATAAATTTACTTAAGAGATAAACATTTTGAAGTGCACATATTTTTCCATGATATCCACATTTGGAAGTTATATTTGTAAACCTAATTTTCATAACATTTTAGAATTTTCCGAAACTATGGTTGCTATTCAGTTAAATCGAATTTACTGTGTCTATAATAAGCCTATATATTTAGGTTTTTGTGTATTAGAGATTTCAAAGTATAAAATGTATGACTTTCATTATGCTTATATGAAACCGAAATTTACTAAGAACCTACAAACCTGCCTGGCTTATATGGATACTGATTCATTTATTTATCAAATACGAACTGATGACTTTTTCAGCGATATTAAGAGTGATATAATTAAAATGTTTGATACTTCAAATTATCCCCTACATAACCCCTATGATATTGCTCAGCTCAATGTGAAAAAATTAGGTTATATGAAGGATGAGAATAATGGAAGAATAATGAGGGAATTTATTGGGTTAAGAGCTAAAATGTATAGTATTGATATTGAAGATGCATCTGTGATAAAAAAAGCAAAAGGTGTTAAGCCAGCGCCGCCGCCACGCATCGTACCCGCCCGCATCTCGACCTAATCAATTCATTGCCTCCCATTTATATAATATTCAATGACACACGACCTCCTAACCATATACGTAATTTATTCAACTTTTTATGTTACCCAAAACGCTAGCGCCATACCTTATCATACAATTTAGGCTTTGACTGTTTTCTTAAGTTACAAAGCAGATAACACTTTCGATTTCATATCATACGTATAGTAATGTTCTATGAGAACAGTACAGAGCAGTTCAGTGAGCAGATAATAGCAGTAAAAAGCAGTTCAGCTCAGTTTGAGACTCAGTATTCATCAGTTAAGATCAGTTATCTTAGCTCGATCTAATGAGAATGCTTATTTTTCCAAAGATAATGAAGAATTAAAACTATCAATTTTTAAATTGCAATGGAGAGTTCCACACATAACTCTATCTGATTCAAATAAACTTAACTTATTGAAGCAAATTCAATTAAAGCCTATTCAAATTCATTTTCGTAATTGGGAAATGTATGAATATCCAACACTATCAACCACCACTGATCATATATGGACGGTGAAAACTTCAAGTCAACTTGAGAAGCCTAGATATATCATCATTGCTCTACAAAACTGATAGAAAAAATCAACGAAATAAAGATGCTAGCAAATTTGATAATTGCGATGTTAGCAATGTAAAAGTTCATTTAAATTCTGAATCTTATCCCCGAGAGGATTTAAACATTAAATATAAACTATATCGATATGCCGTTCTCTATGATATGTATAGCAAATTTCAACATTCATACTATCAGAAACTAGCGAGTGCTCTTTTATCAAGGACGGATTTTAAGGATATTGCTCCAATTATGGTTATCGACTGTTCGCGCCAAAATGAAACAATTAAAACAGGTCATGCGGATGTAAGAATTGAGCTTAAAACATTAACTCCGATTCCTGCTTTAACAACCATGTATTGTATGATACTTCATGATCGTATAATTGAGTACAATCCATTAACAGGAGAAGTTAACAAACTTACTTAAATTGAATGTACTTATATGATAATTTGTTAGTAGAAAGAGACATCTAAAAAATGAATATACACTTTGTAGACATTCAAGGATTTGCTGATTTAAATAGCAATCGGGTCATTCTGAAGGAAGTAGCTGTATTACATAATGAGCATCATCATCACTTTATTGTTAGCCCACCATTTAATTTAACCCTTGCATCAGATTCACTTAGAAGACAAGTTAATTGGTTGTATCAAAATTATCACGGATTAACCTGGAATGGAGGATTTGCACATCTTTCTCAAGTAAAGATATTTCTTCGAGAAAAACTTCAAAGTGGTGTTGTTTACGTTAAGGGTACTGAAAAGAAACAATGGCTACAATCCTTACTCAATAATGAAAACGTAGAAGTCGTTAACCTCGAAGAAGATACCTATTGCAGATGTCCAAATTTAAAAGAACTTAAAAAAATGTATCCAAATATAACTTCCAAATGTGGATATCATGGAAAAATATGTGCACTTCAAAATGTTTATCTCTTAAGTAAATTTATTAGTGAAGCTAAGAATTATAATTAATAGTTCAATAAAACAATTTTGTATAATACTTGATACTTTTTCTTTTTATTATAATTTTTTTATATTTACATATCATTTTAAAAACTATTCTATAATGAGCCCAAGCTAGGGTATTGATATTATTACTACATATAATTCTCTTGTCGTCCGCACAGCTTAAACTTAATTTATTGATACATTCAGTATATATAGTATGCTGTCTAGATCTAAAGTTTAACATTTTACTATAAAAGTTACGCTTATGTAGCAAACAATCTCTATAATTTTGTAAAGATAATTTTTTTACAGCTGCTGATTTAACACCTTTTGCTTTTTTTATCACAGATGCATCTTCAATATCAATACTATACATTTTAGCTCTTAACCCAATAAATTCCCTCATTATTCTTCCATTATTCTCATCCTTCATATAACCTAATTTTTTCACATTGAGCTGAGCAATATCATAGGGGTTATGTAGTGGATAATCTGAAGTATCAAACATTTTAATTATATCACTTTTAATATCGCTGTAAAAGTCATCAGTTCGTATTTGATAAATAAATGAATCAGTATCCATATAAGCCAGGCAGGTTTGTAGGTTCTTAGTAAATTTCGGTTTCATATAAGCATAATGAAAGTCATACATTTTATACTTTGAAATCTCTAATACACAAAAACCTAAATATATAGGCTTATTATAGACACAGTAAATTCGATTTAACTGAATAGCAACCATAGTTTCGGAAAATTCTAAAATGTTATGAAAATTAGGTTTACAAATATAACTTCCAAATGTGGATATCATGGAAAAATATGTGCACTTCAAAATGTTTATCTCTTAAGTAAATTTATTAGTGAAGCTAAGAATTGTAATTTATAGTTCAATAAACCAATTTTGTACAATACTTGATACTTTTTTCTTTTTATTATAATTTTTATATTTACATATCATTTTCAAAGCTATTCTATAATGACCCCAAGCTAGTGTATTGATATTATTACTACATATAAATCTTTTGTCGTCCGCACAGCTTAAACTTAATTTATTGACACATTCAGTATATATAGTATGCTGTCTAGATCTAAAGTTTAACATTTTACTATAAAAGTTACGCTTATGTAGCAAACAATCTCTATAATTTTGCAAAGATAATTTTTTTACAGCTGCTGATTTAACACCTTTTGCTTTTTTTATCACAGATGCATCTTCAATATCAATACTATACATTTTAGCTCTTAACCCAATAAATTCCCTCATTATTCTTCCATTATTCTCATCCTTCATATAACCTAATTTTTTCACATTGAGCTGAGCAATATCATAGGGGTTATGTAGTGGATAATCTGAAGTATCAAACATTTTAATTATATCACTTTTAATATCGCTGTAAAAGTCATCAGTTCGTATTTGATAAATAAATGAATCAGTATCCATATAAGCCAGGCAGGTTTGTAGGTTCTTAGTAAATTTCGGTTTCATATAAGCATAATGAAAGTCATACATTTTATACTTTGAAATCTCTAATACACAAAAACCTAAATATATAGGCTTATTATAGACACAGTAAATTCGATTTAACTGAATAGCAACCATAGTTTCGGAGAATTCTAAAATGTTATGAAAATTAGGTTTACAAATATAACTTCCAAATGTGGATATCATGGAAAAATATGTGCACTTCAAAATGTTTATCTCTTAAGTAAATTTATTAGTGAAGCTAAGAATTGTAATTTATAGTTCAATAAAACAATTTTGTACAATACTTGATACTTTTTTCATTTTATTATAATTTTTATATTTACATATCATTTTCAAAAGCTATTCTAAATATATATAATGACCCCAAGCTAGTGTATTGATATTATTACTATATATAAATCTTTTGTCGTCCGCACAGCTTAAACTTAATTTATTGATACATTCAGTATATATAGTATGCTGTCTAGATCTAAAGTTTAACATTTTACTATAAAAGTTACGCTTATGTAGCAAACAATCTCTATAATTTTGCAAAGATAATTTTTTTACATCTGCTGATTTAACACCTTTTCCTTTTTTTATCACAGATGCATCTTCAATATCAATACTATACATTTTAGCTCTTAACCAAATAAATTCCTTCATTTATCTTCCGTTATTCTCATCCTTCATATAACCTAATTTTTTCACATTGAGTTGAGCAATATCATAGGGGTTATGTAGGGGGTAATCTGAAGTATCAAACATTTTAATTATATCACTCTTAATATCGCTGTAAAAGTCATCAGTTCGTATTTGATAAATAAATGAGTCAGTATCCATATAAGCCAGTTGTAGGTTCTTAGTAAATTTTGGTTTCATATAAGCATAATGAAAGTCATACATTTTATACTTTGAAATCTCTAATACACAAAACCCCAAGTATATACGCTTATTATAGACACAGTAAATTCGTTTTAACTGAATAGCAGCCATAGTTTCGGAAAATTCTAAAATGCTATGAAAATTAGATTTAGCGATAAGAGCACGACTACCAAGATGTCTACCTCTGCTTTCTACTGAATCAACAATTCGAACATCTTTTCGTTTGTCAACATTCTCCATAGTTTTTCCAAACACAGCATTATTACAGAGTTTACGCTGATCCTTTTCAAACTTTGTAGTTGCTTTTTTTCTTAGTTCATTGTTTAAATCAATATATTTTTTTAACCATTTAGATTGTTTGAATTGCATCACTCTATGAATTTTCTTTAGCACTAAACCATTTTCAAGGCACTGAATTAAACTTTTGTAATGTATTATATAATTTACCTTATTATTTAAATCAGCAATTAATTTTTTATCTGATTTGTTAGGAAATGAAATATTTGAGGGGCGGAAAGGAAGATCGTTATGATCATCATGTATTTCTATAGGATATTCGAGATCAACTTCTAAAACATAACCAATGTTTATATTTGAAATTAACCATTCTTTAACCCCATCTAAATTATCTGGAGGTTCAACCCATTTAAAGTCTGAATGTGGTAGATAGTCAGACATTGCCCAACCGTAAAGATTATTAGCATCCAAATACATTAAATAATCAGATGGTTTACTTGAATCATAATCAGACATATATTTATTATTTGCTTTAGAATGTCGTAAGCCACACTGTGTCAAACCTCCTCTTATACCTTTAGCGAAAAAGTTATACATGTTTATGTCAGTTAAAACTTCAAGTTGTACACCTGTTTCTTTTAACATAGCATCCCACGAAAAACCTGGTAATGTATAATAGTGACAGGGGTCTAGACCGTAAATTGTTCTAGAATCAATTCTGAATTTTTCGAAAATGTCTGCTAAAATTAAAACATCTGTTTTCAAATAGTGTTCTAAATATTCTCTTAAACTGTTACATTTAAAATGTGACCAAACTTTTACAGCGTGATTATAGTCATCTTGATTGCAATCTTCTTCAATCAAAGAATTTCTAAAAGATTCTATTGGGGGAGCTCTGTCTCACTTAATTTGTCTATAGAGTCTAAATAGTCATAGCAGAAAACACCCTTACGAGTCATTAGTTGAAAAGATTCATCTTTGAAAAATGATGTTAAAATTTTAAAATCTGTTTTTTTATCTAATGTTTTTGCTATACTATCAATACTCGAAGGTAGAAATCTAAATGAGTCTAAGAATCGTAATTCTAAAAACTCTCCTTGCTTACTATTTATTAAGATTTTTGATGAAATTGATATATATTTCTCTTTGTTGAGAGGAATAATATTTATAGACCCTTTGATATTACCCAGCTCTTTTATGAATAAATGTGAGTCATATCCGGTTAAGTTATGGAAAAAAATAGGAATAAATTTAGGTATCTTATAATTTAAATTACATTTGGAATGTCCAGCCGCTCTGAATTTTCCAGTTAGATGGTCATGATCCCGAACCTTTAGACTTCCCCACACTGGTTTCTTACAGATATGACATATTGTTGCTTGTTGAAATTTAATTTCATCCTGAGGTGTCATAGTCATCGGGATTTTCTTCCCCAAATGATTTTTATAAATGTTTTGACAGTCTTCATGTAAGTTCGCTATAAAAACTTGTGTACAGTCTTCACCTAAAATAAAAAACAAAATATTAATTATATTATATTATCAGACAATGTATATATTACATATGAAATGAGGTTTTAAGAATAATTTTTACTTACCGGTGTATTTGAAAAGTTTATTCAAAGATGTATTAAATGAACATTTGATAAAATAGGATACAGCAATTGGAATATGTTTTTTAATATATGTAGTTGATGAGTTTGATAGATCAGGTTGACAGCTATCGATATTCACCAGCATACACTCAAAATCTGCATAGATGGCAAATGGCACTTCTAGTGATCTATGTTGATGTTCAAACTGTAGTATCTTATCTGGAGCATCTGGTAGTGTTGTCACAGTTTTATTGCATTCATTTTCATGCTTCTCAAATGCTTCATCTGTGTTGAACGTTTGCAGACATGAATTACATATTCTCACTGGTCGTTTGCTATGACTCAGTTGTGCTCCTATTAATCTAGACATATTTTTTATCCAAACAAAATGACTACAATCCCCTTCTTGTATTAGTAATAAATTAATATGTTGTTGTCTTTTGTGTTGAGAGTTGAAATATGGACCGATAACTCTATAACTTTCTCCAGATCCATTTTTTTCTACTCCAAAAACATTTATACTAATTGTGGGATTGAGTGTCTCAAAGATCGATATGTCTTTAAGTTTCAAAGGGAACTCTAAATTTGTAAAGTCAATTTGAATTCCACTCATTAAACTTATCACATCATGTTGAATGTTTTCAATCTGATAACTGATTAGTCTATTAGAATGCACATCTATGGGGTAAAGAGCTGATATAACTGCCCATTTAAAACAGAATTCATCATTTTTTTTGGACATTAACACAGGCATGTTTTAGTTCAATGCTTTTTGGAAGGCTTATGTAACTCGAGCCTCTGAAGGGTTTATACTCATTAATATTTACTTCAATATGTTTAATACACAATAGCGCCCATCCTGAATCTCTCTCCTGAAACTCTTCACTTTTAACTTCAATTGTTTTAAACATATTTTTAATTATATCTTTCAAATCATCATTTTGTAAAGCTATTTGCATTGGACATTTAAACGATTTTATGCTTATTTCACTTTTTCCTGATTCTCCTTGTGTTGATATAAATTTTATGAACTCTGCAAATAGTTCAATGCTGAACTTTATACCCTCTTTGGTTTCAAACGAGTATTCAAGTAATTTAATTATATCAAGTATGCAGCTATTTAAAAATTTGGTAATGTCTATAAGCCCTTCATCGGTATTTTCTAAGGAATAGGTTTCCACTTTACCTTCAAAACAATGCCTTATTCTGTTAAAACGAGTATTGTTGACTGGAACTTTGCTCTTTCTCTTATGCTCATTAGTTCTAAAGTGATGACCCCATCCAGATACTAGCACATTTCGCAATTTTCACATCTACGTTTTTTTGATGATGAATGAGGTTGAGACAGGGAATCATTCATGTCTTTTGGAAGTTTTCTCTTGCTGCTAGTTGATTGATCAATTACTCGCTCTTGACAGGAGACGTTAATATGTTCCTTGTGGAAGTGTTTCATCATTGAGTCCTTTCGTGTATATGTTTTGTCACACTGAGGACATTTAATTTTATCGCCATGTGCGGCTCTTATATGTCTATTCAGAGTTCCGATATGAGTAAATTTAACACTGCACACGTTACACTCAAAATTCTCCATTTTATTCTTTTTAAGTTTTTTTTTTAGTTTTAACGTTTGAGTCAAGAAGTATAATACTAGATTAACAAGTAAGACTATAATGAAAATTAAAAGAAAAATACAGTCTATTTATACAATTTTATCATTCTAGTAACAATGTAAATGAAATGGATTTCTATAAGTTTCCCATGTCTAACCACAAATTCTAATTATAGATGACATATGGCGTTTTTCTTTTTTATCTCCGAGCAGATCTCTGAGCAGAGCCTCAGTAAACCGATTTAGATCTGAGTAGAACATGGTCAGATATCCGATTTAATTTTGAAATAAACTTAAGCGCAGAACTGTCATACATTATTATAATTGTTTTTATTAAAACTTATTTACCAGCAAATCCAAAGCTTCCGTTTTCCGAATTCATTGTTGTTTTTAATTGGTTTTACTTTAGTGATTATTGTTAAAATTATGAGTAAAGTTAGCCGCGCCCAGTACTTTGCTCCGTTTGATCGGTCATTTTATTCTGAGCTTATGGTTCATGCCCCGATTTAGCTATGATTTAAAAAAGAAACACGAGTTGAGAGATTGAATGTGTCTGAGCTAAAAAAGAAACACAGATCTTTTCTTGACAGATAAGTTCTTTACTCGGAGCTAAAAAAGAAAAACGCCAATAGTTATTAGTCTTTATCATTCCCACAGTTAAAATAAAAAAAAACCTAAATTCAACCAACTGATATGATAGGGATTTCTTTTCTTTAAGTTTCTCATGTCTAACCACAAATTCTAATTATAGATGACATAGTTATTAGTCTTTATCATTCCCACAGTTAAAATAAAAAAAAAACCTAAATTCAACCAACTGATATGATAAGGATTTCTGGAATTACCACATTCCTTAGTCTTTATCATTCCCACAGTTAAAATAAAAAAAAAAAAAAAACCTAAATTCAACCGACTAATATGATATGGATTTAGGTATTACATTCCTTAGTCTTTATCATTCCCACAGTTAAAATAAAAAAAAAACCTAAATTCAACCAACTGATATGATAGGGGTTTCTGGAATTATCACATTCCTTAGTCTTTATCATTCCCACAGTTAAAATTAAAAAAAAAACCTAAATTCAACCGACTAATATGATTAGTGTCCGAAAAAATAAAAACCGCATTCCTTGGTGTTTTTCCTCATAGTTATCAAAAAATTGGTCTTTATATGGAAAACCATATATACATTTAGGAACCCCGCCCCGCGTCGTCGCCTCGCATCACACCCCCACACATCAATACCTAATCAGTTCATGTGACCGTTGCTGCTGGTGTAGCCCCAAAAATAATTTATGCGTCATCCAAGATATGATTTCTACAATTTAAAACGGAAAAAAAAACTTGAATAATTCTTATGCCCCTAGTATATGATTCATACTACATAAAAAACATTATTTTCTCTTAGATCTTTAAACAACATGGCGATTACCATGAAATCACTACTCAAGCAACATCATGCGATACTATTTTTGATAGCAAGACCATGCGACCAGTATATAGGCTGTGCCGCTGGTGCCGCTGGTCCAGAACCCGCTTATTTATACTACTGTATTAAATTTGTGTAGGTTAGAATCAAAAAAAGAAAATCGAGAAAAAGGTCAAAATCCTATAACTTCTGAACTATTGGAGATTGTAATTTTTTATAAGATAAAACTGTATACATACTACTAGGTATACTATACGTACATTTTTGGTTAAAATTTCTTACTACTCCAGATTTTTTTGTAGTTTTTCATATACATATGTACCTACCTATTTCTGAATTGTTGTGTAGGTATTATCTAATAATAAAACATATAATAATAATAATTATAATAATATTTCTAATCTAAATTTGAATTCTGATACCAATTTATGGTAGGTATGATTATATACAAAAAACTTCAAAAATCTTGGAGCGGTTTTTTAAAAAAAATAATTTTTGCTTGCGATTATAGGTACCTACTATAAAGCAAGTGATTCCGAAAAAAATTCTTATCTAACAATCAATTATCACATTACGATCAAAGAGAACACCAAAAAGTGGTTCCCCAATTAAGTCTGTTTGTCTGTCCGCGAGTCTGCAGGCTAACCGGCTCGTTCGATTTGCTTCAAACTTGGTACATATTATTTTGTCGATAATATGCCTACATGCCTTTGAATTTTTTTTTTTTTTTTGAAAAAAATGTTATTTTTGGTGCCTCTAGTAGAACCATTTTTTTGTTTTCGATTTTCTGGGAAACGTTTAATTTGATTTTTTTGAAAATTTTTATGTAGAAGCTCCTAAAGTCTAAACACTATTGCAAGCCAAAATTTTTCAAAAAAAATTTTTTTTGGAAAATAATTTTTTTTGAAAACTCAAAATTTCAAAAACCGCTGAATAGATTTTTTCGAAACTTCGTTCTTGGAAGTTTATTGACATTATCTTGAACAGTTAAAAAAATTATTTTCCTTAAATAAAAAAAAAAACGGTACCTCAAAAACGTGTGTTCTTATATTAGTACAGTCCACTTTCAAATATAAAAATATTTTATTTTGCGTAGCTAAAAGTGTTAATAAAACTGTTTACTCAATTTTTCAAATACGAGTTTTTCGATTTTTAAAAAATAAATAATTTTTTTTTTGAAAAACCGATTTTTCAAAAACCAGTCAGTGATTTTTTTTGAAATTTGAATTTTATATGTAATTAATAATATCTTCAAAATGTTTTATCGTCACGTCGTTTTGTATTGTAACAAAATTTAGCTAATCTTTGATGTTTAATATTTTTTTCAAAAATGTTTGTCTTCTTTCAAATTTCATATTAAGAAAAAATTTAATCAGAAACTTCACTTTTATCAATTAAAAAAAAAAAACTTTGAAAATTTTTAGTCAATCAAAAGTTCACACTAGATGTTCTTCACGAAATCTATGTTAGATGAACTGAACTTGGCAAAAATTGAGTATTGACAAAGGTCCTCACTAGTCAACTGATGAGTCCATGTGAGATCACCGGGACGAAACGCCAATTTTTGTTGGACTAAAGGCCGTTAAAAGCTATTTTGAATCAAAAAATTTAATGTCGATTTCATGTAGCATTTCCAAATTAAATTCACGTTTTTACAAATAAAGTTCAACTTTTTGCAAATCAAATTCACGTTTTTGGAAATTAAATCGTTTTAAATAAATTTATATGAAAAAAAATATCAAACCATGTACATGAAATTCAAACAAAATAATTGCATATTAATATGGTATGGTCATAAAAACAGAGAAATTCTATTTTGAGAAAACAATCTAAAACAGGTAGGTATGTAGGTACAAATATACAAACAAAAATATATTACCATATTAATACAATGCTGCTGGTCATTTAACTTGGTGTGGAGGATAAATCACTGCAGTCCTGAGTCCAGCTGTTAGTAAGTCCTTTATCAAAAATGTTATATTTTGATACTACACAAATTATGAGATACCGTTTGATGTAATTTAAAAGGCTATATGTATTTATTAAAAGGAGCAGCCGACATTATATTGTACTGTCTAAACTTCCAATAAATTCACACGCCATCCTTTATTATTATTTAAAAAAAAAAAACTTTTAATACAAGCACTTTAAATACGAAAAAAAAACAAAAATAAATGTTCACTCCACATAAAAAGATACCAAAGAAGGTATGTAAGTATGTATATAATTATTGACACTTCATAGATTTTATAATATGTTCACAATACTTAAAATTGATAAAAGTCCATTTGCAAATGGAATTGCATTGTAGGTTTTTTAATGATACCTACATTTTATCTACGAAATTCACACAAAATTACTACCTCAGCATAAACTGAAATTCACAAAATCACAAAACAATGATGTATGTATGTAATCTGCCCATATTCAACTGGACATTTTTCACTATTTTATTATTATTAAGATGTTATTCGCAGATATTATATCGAAACACCTTGAACTTGAACTTAAAAAAATGTAAAAAAAATTGCCAAAAATAAATCAAAACAAAACGAAACCAAAAAAAAAACGAAACTAAATGTAAAATTCACACACACGCAATGAATATTTTTCTATTTACTTGCAATTTATCTGTTCTTTGTCCTTGATATGACAACAAAAATTATATTTTTTATTCAACTCCCTTACTCCCTTTATTAGTATAGGCAATGAATAAAATGTAACTTACTCTTTCTAAAAGTCGATGGCTATACAAAATGTTGCGACAAATCTGACAATGTTGCTAATTTTAATGTAGAAACTGGCGCCCTCATGAGTCGTTATCCAGCGTAAATAAAAGCTACCTCGTGATATTACTATAGATTATATATACAACTAGCTGACCCGGCCACGCGTTGCTGTGGCTAAAGTTTTTGTTATATTACATTATAGTAAACAATCTAAGAGGAACAATAAGAGAACATCAGTCACGGAGTCCACTATGCTTTTTCACACAGATGGTATTTGTAAAAAAAATATGGTGATCTCCTTATTTGACTTTCTACTACTATAACCCCTTAGTACAATGAAATTATTTACGAACAAAGACGAAAATGTTGATGTTGGTATACAAATTCACTGGATTGAGATTTGAAGGGGAAGTACGTTGAACACAATTAATTAAAATGTTCTTACACTTGATATTAAGCATAAATCAGTAGGTACAAAATAAAAATTTATCAGATTTATTATTTCCATTTAATTTTATAACAAATATAAGTATATTACAGTATAATACAGTAAATAACATGTGACGCTTAAACTCATGAATGAGGTAGGCAAGGCAGACAATCTTAAACTTTTAAACATTAATATCTATTTGTTTGAATTATAAATACTTTCAATTTAATTTAACACCAATCGGTGCACAATGTTTTTGGTTAACCTGTCTTTAGCTAACACAAATAGATTCGTTTCCCAACACGTGAACACGCAACATATAGTTGCCCATGAGAAAAACATGGATTTTCCAAATCTAAACCACAAATGGACATTGTTTGACCTTGAGATTTATTTATAGACATGGCGAAAGCTAAACGAATTGGAAACTGTAGCCTTTTGAAGGGTATGGTAGAATCTGATGGTATCATCGGAATACGTGGCAGCAGGACCACTTTTCCTTTAAACTTCCCAGCCAAAATGGTTGCTTCAAGAATGTTTCCGGTGATCTTTTTGATGATCAAACGCGTACCGTTACATAATTGAGGTGGATTCAAATTACGGAGGAGAATAATAGGGGAACCAATCTTTAATCGAAGATTATGTGGTGGCATTCCAGGGATATCTAATGAATTTAAAAATTCAATCGGAAAATTTACACTTTCATTTTCATCAACAACAGTATCGATTGATTTAAAAGACATCATATCGCCTGGTAACAACTGTTGTATCTGGAAGTTAATTTCGTCAACATCAACGTTTTTGGCTGCCAAAATCGCCCGTTGACTAAGCCATTCATGATTCAAATAATTATTCTGTATATCCGGGAAAATACTCTGAATCAATTAATTTTTATCCTGAACAACAGTGCAAAAATTGTCTGGTAGTTTAATGCATTGCGTATTTGGTTGCAGTTCTATTTTACCGTTCCCAATATCTAGTAGTTGTTCGGAAAATATTTGTGCTGATGGATCATTTTGCAATTGTACTCGCATATTTATGGTCAATCGAAGTGTTTCAACACTTCGCCATAAGAATGATTGTTTGCATTAATCTCATCCGCGAAAGTAGAGCGAGGTATAACCGGTAAGGTCTGCCGGTAGTCACCAGACAAAAGTAAGATAGCACCACCGAAAAGTTTATTATTGCTGTTTAAATCTTGCATAGTTCTGTTTAATGCTTCAAGTGAATATTTGTGTGCCATTGTGCACTCATCCCATATTATTATAGAACTCTTTCGCAACACTGCAGCTATTCCACTATTCTTTTTGATGTTACACATTGCATCTGGTTTATTATGAACGTCCAATGGCAGCTTGAATGTTGAATGTGCTGTTCGCCCACCATCCAGTAAAGTAGCCGCAATGCCTGGCGATGCTACTGCTAATGCGATTTTTTGTTGCGACCGTATTTTGGCAAGAATCAACGATATTAAAAATGTCTTACCGGTTCCACCGGGTGCATCTAAGAAAAAAAAAACCGCCTTGTTCAGCAGCAACAGCCAGCATAATCCGATCATAAATAATTTTTTGTTCTGCTGTCAGTAATGGTTCACTGTTCATGATAATTGTTGCTAAACTTCCATGGTCATATTGATTTTCTCGTTGTAAATCGGTATTGACTAAGTCGGTGGCTGGACGATTAGGTGATGGCATACCATAATGATTAAGTGGTAAATTTGAAATAAGAACACATAAATCCTCGATCAAGACCAATGCTTCATTGTACATCTCTGGTGTATAATCTATGTTTTGGCATTGATTTGTTTGTCTAATTCGGTGCAAGATGTCTTCTCTCATACAATTTTTATATTTTTCCCGCAAAGTTTGTGCTTGCGAGGGATAACATGTCGTCAAAATAATTGCAAACAACTGAAGAATGTTATTCGGTGTTGATGTCAACGCAGCATCAGCAAGGTTAAGTCCCAATGGTTATCGTCTTCTAGCAATTGCAGTTCACGACTTGCATCCTGGTATGTATTGAATACTCGACCATTAACTGTTCGTAAAAATTCAAAAGACGTTGGGCCGGGAACATTCACCAATAACAAACGTAAATAGAAGCACTCACGTTGCTTTGGATGTACCGTGTAAAGTCTCCCCAATGTCTTAGCTTTGAATATGCCTGTAATGGAAGGATGTGGTTTTCCTTGTTTCCGTGGCTCCCATTTTTTACTGGATTTGTTCCATGTGAAATAACGTGGAACATCACCATACACCAATGTTTTCGCGAATTGGCCAAAAACATCAGGTTTTTGACACAATGTAAAAAATTCAGTTAGAGTCGTTTTCGGAGCTTCGAATGCTCTTTGGAGAACATTTTCTTCAGTGAAGTATACACGTTGACCGTTTTCAAGATGTATTGCCAGATGTTGGACAGCAGGATCTCTTTCGTGGATGGGAAAGCTGAGAATATGCCAAATAGCTTCATTGCTGCTAATGTATCTGCATATTTGGTATCGTGCTATTTCGTCATTTTTATTTATGTTTTGTACTTCAAATATGGCCAAATCACTGCCCTTGTTTACATATTTACAAATATACTTAATTGATTTAACAGAACTGCAAAGCTCAACATTGATATGAGCTTTGTAAGTTTTTGAAAGTAGTGGTGAGTATGGTACCACCCACTGATTATCAAACTCAACTTGATTTGGAAAGTTCGGCAGTCGCATTGTAAATGTATGGCCACCATTCTCAGTACTTCTGCGGCGATACATTGGATAACCATCAATATCCGTGATCGTGTCATTCGTATGCCGCTTTGGGAAGTTTTGTTTACATTTTCCATTTTCCATGCACGGTGACGTCATGTTGAAAGCACCGCATGCCCCATGGATCATGTGTTTGGTGACAATATCAAATAATTCTTGATCAATTAATGGGTCTGGAATTTCGGCTGAAATTATTTGATCGATTTCTTCAGGACGGATTCTATCTTTAAACCAAACCAAAATGTGGGCATGAGGCAAACCTCGCTTTTGCCACTCTATCGTATACAGCCAACAACGTGTGATACCAAAAATTGAATATTTAACAATAAAATCAATTAAGGATTTCAATTTTTGTTGTAACACACGTGCAGTTAAATCATGACGATGAATGGCTTGTTGTCCTGGCAATAGTAAAGTTTGTATCTCTTCCCAATTCGGATTACATGTGAATGTAATAAATAAATCCGCTCGGCCGTAATGACGTACGTAAGTCATCGCATCTTGTATGTATTCCTGCATGTTCCGTGGACTGCCGATGTAGCTTGAAGGTAAAATGAAAGCATTACCGATGTCATTGGGATTTAAATTTCCATCGATGTTTCCAGCAACAGCATCTCGTAAGTGAATATATTCTTCCGATCGTAGTTTTGCCTGGTTGAATCGAAGGAATCGCAAGCGTTCGCTTTCGACCTTAGCATACATATCAACAATGTATTGATGGAACAGCTGACGATATCGAAGGATATAATTGTCTTGATGTTGTCTAACCATTATTCGGTGTGTGTAGTAGTTCATTGAGCTAACTTTATTATTTCTGTAATCACCTAAAAAAATAAAAAATAAAATGCAATACGAAATTAAAATCTATACATACAGTAAGAAAGTAAATAGATAATTGTCAAATTTACCAGTATTTGGATCATACTGTTTGATATTAAGGTGATATTCATCTTGTCCTTGTCAAAATATCAATGGATATTGTAGTGCGTCATATGAACGGTGTAGATCCGAAATCGTACTGACAGTGTTGTCTCGCCGTGTAATTTTTATAGATCTTTTTTCAACTGGATCACCAACCATGATAACAGCAACCTCATCAACAGTTGGAGCGTTGAATCTACCAGCATGTTCACCTAATGGTACTTTGTCGGCTTTTATGACGATTTGATAATTATCATTTTGCAGTCGTGGCGAAACTCTTTTGATCAATTGAATTAGTTGACTGTGATCTTCTAAAAAATTTTCCAATAATATCACAATTGCTCTTTCCTCTGCTTGTTCAATAAAATTATACAGGCACCGAGTCGTCACGCGCTCTTCACAATCGCCCATAAAATAAATTTGAAGAAATTTCGGATTGTTATCAGGCATTGGCATCAGTGATCCGATTTTATGGTACACCTGGCCTTGAATTTTGAATGTAGTTTCAAAATTACGTCCATCGGATGCACGATCGCAAATTTTAGTTGCCCCAAATGACGTCATTTGGAAGCAAGAATTAAATTTGCGTATCTTACGCAAAAATAATTTGGAATCATCTGAATTGCCAGTAAGAAGGGATAATAAAGGCTCCGGCGGAGCGGGGAGAGGTGACAGCACAACTTTTCCTGATGCGCAGCACATGCCGGCTGCTTCATTCCGAAATTTCAATGCCTGACAATATTGACATACTTTATCCATTACACCAATAGCAATTTTTGAATGCGCTGAGTAGTTAATATCTGGTGCATATTCAAAGGCAAGCCGATAGAATGATGCACGTGTTAATGAGCGGCTGATCCGTTGCCTTTGTCGATTTAGTACTCGTACTGTAGCTATGTTTCGTTCTCGTGCCGCTCTTGTTCTCGTAATATTCTGTTGCAGACGTTCGTCACGCTGTTCTTGAGATTCTTGTGCACGACTTTCTGCAGTCCTGATTCTTTGAGCTGCATTTCTTGTTTCGATTTGTTCTGGTAATTGCTGAGCTCTTTCAACACGTTTGCGTCGTGACCCTTTGCTGCTCGCGTTGTTGAGGTTAGATTTTTTCAGTGGCATTTGACTGAAAATAATAAATTAATCGTTTAAATATGAGAAAAAAAAATTGAAAATCATTCTAATTAACTTTTATAATTATGTGATAATACTGACATGTACATATTTAAATTATAGAGTTTAAATAATAATTTCAATAAGAATTGAAATACTAATTTAATCCTTTAAATATAAGAAAAAAAATCTGAAAAACTTGTTATCATAGCACATTGAAATAATAAGTGCTAAATATTTTTTAATAGAGGTTAAATAAAAACAATAAAAAAAAATATTTGTACAACTATTGAAAAAGTGTAGGAAATTGTGTATCATTTTTGCATTGACATTTTAATTAAATTTTATAATTATGTGATAATACTTACATACATATATTAAAATTAAATTATAAAGTTTTGATCAATGAAGCACAAATAAGTAAAAAACAGGATTAATTTCACTGTATTATCTTCATTATAATATGAATGCAATTTACACTTCAGTCTAAGTAACACGTGGCCGGCTATGCTAACACCAAAAATTTAAAAAGTGGAAATAATTGAATTATACGGTAATTCGTTCATTACAAAATAAATTTAATTAATTTTATACCGTCAACAACACGTGGTAATTATGCTGTTAAAATGAAGCTTATATGACACGTTCGTAGATTTACCATAGCAGTGCCATCTATTGATTACTTACTCAACCCAGTCGAAAGGTATCAACATCTGTTAGAACCATTTGGAGTTAACAGATAATTGTGTCTGTCAAATAATAACAGACAAATAATTAGCAATAAATTAAAATTGCGACTATAATTTGAGATTTAAACTATCCTATCCTATTGATTTGGAAAGTTCGGCAGTCGCATTGTAAATGTATGGCCACCATTCTCAGTACTTCTGCGGCGATACATTGGATAACCATCAATATCCGTGATCGTGTCATTCGTATGCCGCTTTGGGAAGTTTTGTTTACATTTTCCATTTTCCATGCACGGTGACGTCATGTTGAAAGCACCGCATGCCCCATGGATCATGTGTTTGGTGACAATATCAAATAATTCTTGATCAATTAATGGGTCTGGAATTTCGGCTGAAATTATTTGATCGATTTCTTCAGGACGGATTCTATCTTTAAGCCAAACCAAAATGTGGGCATGAGGCAAACCTCGCTTTTGCCACTCTATCGTATACAGCCAACAACGTGTGATACCAAAAATTGAATATTTAACAATAAAATCAATTAAGGATTTCAATTTTTGTTGTAACACACGTGCAGTTAAATCATGACGATGAATGGCTTGTTGTCCTGGCAATAGTAAAGTTTGTATCTCTTCCCAATTCGGATTACATGTGAATGTAATAAATAAATCCGCTCGGCCGTAATGACGTACGTAAGTCATCGCATCTTGTATGTATTCCTGCATGTTCCGTGGACTGCCGATGTAGCTTGAAGGTAAAATGAAAGCATTACCGATGTCATTGGGATTTAAATTTCCATCGATGTTTCCAGCAACAGCATCTCGTAAGTGAATATATTCTTCCGATCGTAGTTTTGCCTGGTTGAATCGAAGGAATCGCAAGCGTTCGCTTTCGACCTTAGCATACTTATCAACAATGTATTGATGGAACAGCTGACGATATCGAAGGATATAATTGTCTTGATGTTGTCTAACCATTATTCGGTGTGCGTAGTAGTTCATTGAGCTAACTTTATTATTTCTGTAATCACCTAAAAAAATAAAAAATAAAATGCAATACGAAATTAAAATCTATACATACAGTAAGAAAGTAAATAGATAATTGTCAAATTTACCGGTATTTGGATCATACTGTTTGATATTAAGGTGATATTCATCTTGTCCTTGTCAAAATATCAATGGATATTGTAGTGCGTCATATGAACGGTGTAGATCCGAAATCGTACTGACAGTGTTGTCTCGCCGTGTAATTTTTATAGATCTTTTTTCAACTGGATCACCAACCATGATAACAGCAACCTCATCAACAGTTGGAGCGTTGAATCTACCAGCATGTTCACCTAATGGTACTTTGTCGGCTTTTATGACGATTTGATAATTATCATTTTGCAGTCGTGGCGAAACTCTTTTGATCAATTGAATTAGTTGACTGTGATCTTCTAAAAAATTTTCCAATAATATCACAATTGCTCTTTCCTCTGCTTGTTCAATAAAATTATACAGGCACCGAGTCGTCACGCGTTCTTCACAATCGCCCATAAAATAAATTTGAAGAAATCTCGGATTGTTATCAGGCATTGGCATCAGTGATCCGATTTTATGGTACACCTGGCCTTGAATTTTGAATGTAGTTTCAAAATTACGTCCATCGGATGCACGATCGCAAATTTTAGTTGCCCCAAATGACGTCATTTGGAAGCAAGAATTAAATTTGCGTATCTTACGCAAAAATAATTTGGAATCATCTGAATTGCCAGTAAGAAGGGATAATAAAGGCTCCGGCGGAGCGGGGAGAGGTGACAGCACAACTTTTCCTGATGCGCAGCACATGCCGGCTGCTTCATTCCGAAATTTCAATGCCTGACAATATTGACATACTTTATCCATTACACCAATAGCAATTTTTGAATGCGCTGAGTAGTTAATATCTGGTGCATATTCAAAGGCAAGCCGATAGAATGATGCACGTGTTAATGAGCGGCTGATCCGTTGCTTTTGTCGATTTAGTACTCGTACTGTAGCTATGTTTCGTTCTCGTGCCGCTCTTGTTCTCGTAATATTCTGTTGCAGACGTTCGTCACGCTGTTCTTGAGATTCTTGTGCACGACTTTCTGCAGTCCTGATTCTTTGAGCTGCATTTCTTGTTTCGATTTGTTCTGGTAATTGCTGAGCTCTTTCAACACGTTTGCGTCGTGACCCTTTGCTGCTCGCGTTGTTGAGGTTAGATTTTTTCAGTGGCATTTGACTGAAAATAATAAATTAATCGTTTAAATATGAGAAAAAAAAATTGAAAATCATTCTAATTAACTTTTATAATTATGTGATAATACTGACATGTACATATTTAAATTATAGAGTTTAAATAATAATTTCAATAAGAATTGAAATACTAATTTAATCCTTTAAATATAAGAAAAAAAATCTGAAAAACTTGTTATCATAGCACATTGAAATAATAAGTGCTAAATATTTTTAAATAGAGGTTAAATAAAAACAATAAAAAAAAATATTTGTACAACTATTGAAAAAGTGTAGGAAATTGTGTATCATTTTTGCATTGACATTTTAATTAAATTTTATAATTATGTGCTAATACTTACATACATATATTAAAATTAAATTATAAAGTTTTGATCAATGAAGCACAAATAAGTAAAAAACAGGATTAATTTCACTGTATTATCTTCATTATAATATGAATGCAATTTACACTTCAGTCTAAGTAACACGTGGCCGGCTATGCTAACACCAAAAATTTAAAAAGTGGAAATAATTGAATTATACGGTAATTCGTTCATTACAAAATAAATTTAATTAATTTTATACCGTCAATAACACGTGGTAATTATGCTGTTAAAATGAAGCTTATATGACACGTTCGTAGATTTACCATAGCAGTGCCATCTATTGATTACTTACTCAACCCAGTCGAAAGGTATCAACATCTGTTAGAACCATTTGGAGTTAACAGATAATTGTGTCTGTCAAATAATAACAGACAAATAATTAGCAATAAATTAAAATTGCGACTATAATTTGAGATTTAAACTATCCTATCCTATTGATTTGGAAAGTTTGGCAGTCGCATTGTAAATGTATGGCCACCATTCTCAGTACTTCTGCGGCGATACATTGGATAACCATCAATATCCGTGATCGTGTCATTCGTATGCCGCTTTGGGAAGTTTTGTTTACATTTTCCATTTTCCATGCACGGTGACGTCATGTTGAAAGCACCGCATGCCCCATGGATCATGTGTTTGGTGACAATATCAAATAATTCTTGATCAATTAATGGGTCTGGAATTTCGGCTGAAATTATTTGATCGATTTCTTCAGGACGGATTCTATCTTTAAGCCAAACCAAAATGTGGGCATGAGGCAAACCTCGCTTTTGCCACTCTATCGTATACAGCCAACAACGTGTGATACCAAAAATTGAATATTTAACAATAAAATCAATTAAGGATTTCAATTTTTGTTGTAACACACGTGCAGTTAAATCATGACGATGAATGGCTTGTTGTCCTGGCAATAGTAAAGTTTGTATCTCTTCCCAATTCGGATTACATGTGAATGTAATAAATAAATCCGCTCGGCCGTAATGACGTACGTAAGTCATCGCATCTTGTATGTATTCCTGCATGTTCCGTGGACTGCCGATGTAGCTTGAAGGTAAAATGAAAGCATTACCGATGTCATTGGGATTTAAATTTCCATCGATGTTTCCAGCAACAGCATCTCGTAAGTGAATATATTCTTCCGATCGTAGTTTTGCCTGGTTGAATCGCAGGAATCGCAAGCGTTCGCTTTCGACCTTAGCATACATATCAACAATGTATTGATGGAACAGCTGACGATATCGAAGGATATAATTGTCTTGATGTTGTCTAACCATTATTCGGTGTGCGTAGTAGTTCATTGAGCTAACTTTATTATTTCTGTAATCACCTAAAAAAATAAAAAATAAAATGCAATACGAAATTAAAATCTATACATACAGTAAGAAAGTAAATAGATAATTGTCAAATTTACCGGTATTTGGATCATACTGTTTGATATTAAGGTGATATTCATCTTGTCCTTGTCAAAATATCAATGGATATTGTAGTGCGTCATATGAACGGTGTAGATCCGAAATCGTACTGACAGTGTTGTCTCGCCGTGTAATTTTTATAGATCTTTTTTCAACTGGATCACCAACCATGATAACAGCAACCTCATCAACAGTTGGAGCGTTGAATCTACCAGCATGTTCACCTAATGGTACTTTGTCGGCTTTTATGACGATTTGATAATTATCATTTTGCAGTCGTGGCGAAACTCTTTTGATCAATTGAATTAGTTGACTGTGATCTTCTAAAAAATTTTCCAATAATATCACAATTGCTCTTTCCTCTGCTTGTTCAATAAAATTATACAGGCACCGAGTCGTCACGCGTTCTTCACAATCGCCCATAAAATAAATTTGAAGAAATTTCGGATTGTTATCAGGCATTGGCATCAGTGATCCGATTTTATGGTACACCTGGCCTTGAATTTTGAATGTAGTTTCAAAATTACGTCCATCGGATGCACGATCGCAAATTTTAGTTGCCCCAAATGACGTCATTTGGAAGCAAGAATTAAATTTGCGTATCTTACGCAAAAATAATTTGGAATCATCTGAATTGCCAGTAAGAAGGGATAATAAAGGCTCCGGCGGAGCGGGGAGAGGTGACAGCACAACTTTTCCTGATGCGCAGCACATGCCGGCTGCTTCATTCCGAAATTTCAATGCCTGACAATATTGACATACTTTATCCATTACACCAATAGCAATTTTTGAATGCGCTGAGTAGTTAATATCTGGTGCATATTCAAAGGCAAGCCGATAGAATGATGCACGTGTTAATGAGCGGCTGATCCGTTGCCTTTGTCGATTTAGTACTCGTACTGTAGCTATGTTTCGTTCTCGTGCCGCTCTTGTTCTCGTAATATTCTGTTGCAGACGTTCGTCACGCTGTTCTTGAGATTCTTGTGCACGACTTTCTGCAGTCCTGATTCTTTGAGCTGCATTTCTTGTTTCGATTTGTTCTGGTAATTGCTGAGCTCTTTCAACACGTTTGCGTCGTGACCCTTTGCTGCTCGCGTTGTTGAGGTTAGATTTTTTCAGTGGCATTTGACTGAAAATAATAAATTAATCGTTTAAATATGAGAAAAAAAAATTGAAAATCATTCTAATTAACTTTTATAATTATGTGATAATACTGACATGTACATATTTAAATTATAGAGTTTAAATAATAATTTCAATAAGAATTGAAATACTAATTTAATCCTTTAAATATAAGAAAAAAAATCTGAAAAACTTGTTATCATAGCACATTGAAATAATAAGTGCTAAATATTTTTTAATAGAGGTTAAATAAAAACAATAAAAAAAAATATTTGTACAACTATTGAAAAAGTGTAGGAAATTGTGTATCATTTTTGCATTGACATTTTAATTAAATTTTATAATTATGTGATAATACTTACATACATATATTAAAATTAAATTATAAAGTTTTGATCAATGAAGCACAAATAAGTAAAAAACAGGATTAATTTCACTGTATTATCTTCATTATAATATGAATGCAATTTACACTTCAGTCTAAGTAACACGTGGCCGGCTATGCTAACACCAAAAATTTAAAAAGTGGAAATAATTGAATTATACGGTAATTCGTTCATTACAAAATAAATTTAATTAATTTTATACCGTCAACAACACGTGGTAATTATGCTGTTAAAATGAAGCTTATATGACACGTTCGTAGATTTACCATAGCAGTGCCATCTATTGATTACTTACTCAACCCAGTCGAAAGGTATCGACATCTGTTAGAACCATTTGGAGTTAACAGATAATTGTGTCTGTCAAATAATAACAGACAAATAATTAGCAATAAATTAAAATTGCGACTATAATTTGAGATTTAAACTATCCTATCTCTCAAGTTGGATCGAACTGCACATGGTGTGCGAATTTTATAATAATCGGTTAAGTGGTTTAGGAGTCCATTGAGGACAAACATTGTGACACGAGATTTATATATATTAAGAAGATAATTGTGTCTGTCAAATAATAACAGACAAATAATTAGCAATAAATTAAAATTGCGACTATAATTTGAGATTTAAACTATCCTATCTCTCAAGTTGGATCGAACTGCACATGGTGTGCGAATTTTATAATAATCGGTTAAGTGGTTTAGGAGTCCATTGAGGACAAACATTGTGACACGAGATTTATATATATTAAGATGGTCATGGTGAGAATGAAAAGCATTAAGACAAAGTTTGAATGCTTTGTTATTTCCTAGCAAGAGACAGTAACCGTGAAAAAAAAACATTTTTCTCATTTTAGGTAGATTGGGGAATCGAAGTCTTGACATTTTTGCATTTTGAAGAGAAATCGATTTTACAATTCTGAATTTGCTCCACAAATCATTTTTCTTCCCTTTTATTTCTCACAGAAAAAACAACAAAAAAACAATTTTGAAATAACATATCTCTATGTTATTTTTTATCTTAATTGTAATTATTTAATTGATTACATTCGAAATTTACATAATATATTTCTGGCTCTGGCCTCTTCATTTGGATGTGGGAACTCAAATTTACGATACAGACGAACGCAACGAAGTAGAGCCGGATCTAGAATGTCAACAAAATTTGTTGCGGCAGTGACTGATGTCAGCGCTCGAACTAAATCCGTCCAGATGATTCAGCAGTTCTAACATAGTTGTTTGTACCTCACTGTCACTGGCTTTCTCCGAATCGAAATGCTTTGTTCAATCTTTAATACGATCTATTTTTGGTTTTAATCATCCTTTACAATTTAACATTTGTTGCAGTAACTTTTCATATACAATACGAACAAAGAATTGGGTAGGTGAGGGTTATTGAAATAAGGATTAAACATAATTTTTGCATTGGGAAATACAAGCCCTTATGTGATTTATATGAATTCCTTGACAAGAATACAAGTGGAAAACAAAGGATTAAATTTAGAATATCGCATATACTCATACACTGCATCTTCGATCAGCGATTCTTCGAATTCTTGCACATCTAAGTCATGTAATACCTTTAGGACCATTGCAGCCAATTCCGGTGGCAAGCCCTTAAGATCGTCTAATCGTTCTTTGGCAATTGACGATGATATCGATGCGACTTTTGAATTGACATTTTTGAATGGATATATTGATAACATGATATCATTTGTGAGTAAGGTACATTGAGCTAAGTTGCCGCTGCTTCCGCCGCTAACATCATACTCAGGCGAGACAATACTACGACCAGATTCGGTAGAGAGCGATGAGGACATATCATCTTCTTCGGAAACTCTTGAGGTTTCTTGTGAATCATCAGGTTCAGAAGACATTGTGCCGGAATCTTCGGTTAAGTTAGGCGATTTCGCTTCGGTCAACACTGGAGGGACAATAGCCATTGAGTAGAATTTGTAATGGCGAGAAACATATAACATCGGAGGAACCGGATTCACATCCAGAAACACTTTGAGTTCGTTGTTCCAGTTCCGCTATTTTCGATGCCAGAATTTTATTTGTTTTCTTTTGATGATTTAGAGCGAGATTCTTATCGTTTAGATTATCCAGCAATGCCAGACATACAAATTTCAAATCGTATATCGTCTCAGTTTTTGTGGGCAAATCAACACCGATATCTAACAATTTCTTCACTAATATTTGTTCATTGATTGGGTAGTCATCTCTTGTTCGGTTTCGGAATTCTTCAGCCTCTCTTGCAGGTACTTATTCTCTAGAACTATGCTGTCAACATCAAGAAGCCTTGGATGTGATTCATCAAGCAGGAGCTCAGAATTTAACCGATGGGTTTGCATTTGTAGGCGTCTCGCTCGGATACAGCTTCTTCCTTCTCGTCAAGAATTGCTTTCAAATCAAAAGCTAACTGAGCGTTCTTCTTTTTAAGATTTTCTAAATGACAAATGAAATCTGCCTTCCCGTACTTCCATTGACATTCCTCCTTGTTTAAACTACCCGATGATGATGACTGAATGTCTTTAGACATTCCAACTGTTCCCCGAACTAACTCAGCAATGTCTCCCTGAAGTTCACCAAGTTCTTGTTTCATTGCTTCTAGTTCGGTGGTAAGCTTGATATTTCTCTCTCTAGATTCATGCAACATACTTGACGCCGATGACTTTTCACCGAAGCCAAAGTTGTTATAATCAATATTCCTTCCTATCTGTACGAAATTGTTCGAGTTCTTTGCGTAGAATGCATAGGGCTTCGATTTTACTCTGAAGCTTACGATGAATGACTCCGATATTATAGTTTTCCATATACTCACCAAAGAGCTCCAATTGGGATTCTTGATGTGAATCGATTTCCGGCATTTTTTAAGACTTTGGTTTCTAGTATTATTTGTAGAGTTTTTCTTGATTTAAATAGAAAATCATATTTATTTTTGGAAAGTTTTAGTTAAAAGCAAAATGCAGTAGAAAAAGAAGAAAATTCTTGTGAATTGTACCGATTGTAAAACGACATTTACAAAAAGAAAAAAAAAACTTCAGATGTCATAAGTACCACATTTTCCCGCTGGGAGCTGGGTGGCGCTCGTTTCATCCATACTGATCCAACGTGCATATATAATATGTCAATGGTACATAGTATGATAGAAATAGTATGGTAATTTATCCTCCAAAAACGAAGCACCTGATTTGTGTTAAATACTCGTAAAAATGTCCTATTTGTTTCTATAAAGAATATAACAAATAAATTTAGGAATGATTTTGAGACACTAATATATGTATTTGACAATGACTGAATAAATGAATAACTTATTGGAAATTGGATATTAAATAAAACTAAAATAAATATGTTTGTTATATTTTTTTCATTAGGTGCTACAATATTTGCATATTATCTACTTCGTTTTTTCTTGCTTCACCAGACAGGCACAGGCACATATTTTCCAACAGTTAAAAATACAAAAACAAAACAAACGAAACGAAGAAAAAATTTTATTCAATTTTCTTCACACTCATATAATTCTTGTTCATTTATATAAAACTTATAAAAGCTTCAGAAAACCCTTAAGTAATTTAAACGTCAATGAAAAAGATTATATAATCCTATCAGCAGCTTCTGAGAAATTTGTAGTCAAATATGTACCTGCACATAGGTACTACATATATGACAAATACATTCATGAAATTTGATATACTCGCTAAAAAGAACTATCACTAACAGCCTAACATATGGATGGGAATATACTATAATTCCAATAATATTACATACGGATCGGAATGATAACCTCCATTTTTCAAAAGTCGGTAAAAAATGGAACCATCTCTGTAAAAACAATTTAATAACTTATATATTTTCATTGCAAATGGCGGCAAATTAAATGTTTGCCCAGGGCTGCGGGAAAGCTGGATCGGGCCCTGGGTGCAGGTGCAGGCAGCTGGTTGGTATTCGAACCTACATTTATATAGTTGCTTGTAAAAAATATTATATTAATTAAAATTTTTGGAAAAAAATATATATAAATGACTATTTAAAGGCTATAAAGAATAAGAAGTACATACATATATTGTCATTGAATTCCTCAAAAATACGTACCTACATTTTATTTGCAAAATTTACAAGGTTAACTAAATTATAAGATACTATAGGTATATGTTTACGACAGATTAAGAAATCACTTGTTTTGTACTTTTAATTAGTACTCCGTTGTTTATTTGTTTCGCTGTAGGACTATGGTATGTTTTTTCTGAAAATAAAATTCATTCGTTTTTCAAGATACAAATTAGAAACAACATTTCATTTATTATTTAATTTTCTGAACCATTTACAATTCGTATATGAACAATAGGAACTCCCAGTAGGTAATTTCAAAAAAATTCATGCTTGAATCAACAACTTTTTCATCAATGAGTGGAAGCTACACCCCATGACTTTCGTATGAAAACATCGATGAATTTAATATGGGGCTCTAATAGCCGTTCAAGAAGTGATTTCCGGGGTGAATATTTACCAGTGAATGAAATCACGAAGTGGGGTAACTAGTTTATTCATAAGCAAATTATATGTGATGAAAAATAGCATTAACGTTAAGCTGTAAAATCACTAGATAACTTAGAGTTGCTTATTCAGCAGGTGAAAAATGACATGAATGCTCACCCAATTCACTCTGTTAATGTAACTGGTTAATTCGTATATGAATTGTATATGATGAAAAATGCCATGAATGTTCAATTATGAAATCACTAGGTAAAGTCCGTATGATACCTACCTCATTTTTAATGCATTAAATCATATGAAAGTGTCAGTTTATTGTGAAAGAGGATATATGTTTGTTTACGGAAACAGAAACATTGCGACATTGCGTATGTATGGTATACCCAGTTTCGGGGTCAGTGGCATATGCCACTTCCGGCGGCATACCAGTAGTATAAATAGGAGGGTTCGGGGCCAGTGGTATATGCCACTTCCGGTGGCATATCGTATAAATTAACTTAGTTTTTACTTATTTTATTTAAACAAAATTTATTTTAAATTTTTTTATTTGGACAGAGGTTCTGCCTTCTTTTAAATTCGATTACAGAGTGTACAAATTTCTTAATACTAAAGTCTTAAATACTAATAAACTGATGACCAAACAGTTTGATGGCGTGGCTGTGATGATAATGAAATTGTCCTCTTCGAGATCGCATTGTGGGGGACGTTTGCTGACTTGCAGTTTGAGTAACGTAGGCTGCTTGTGGTTGATAGTAACGATGATGCTGATCTCATGATGTGTGTAAGTCTCCTATCTGGTCTTCTTGGAGATGGGGAACAATATGCTGAATTGCAATTTGTGTGTTTCATCATGAGCGTCTCTATTCATGTTTATGGGCGAATGTGGATATGGTTTTGGTTTGTTTATTTGGATGGGATTCGGATGATGATGAAGTTCCTTCTGTCGTTGATATGTTATGTAGGGTATTGAATCGGGGGTTGAAAATGGATTTTGAATTGTTGAACATTTTATTTTAACGAAAATTATTATAATTGCGAAATTTAACAAAGTTGATATACTGAAACTAGTAAAGTAACCAAATTTGTTTTCCTTTTTAAGTAGCTCTATTTCTTGTGTATTATTAATGTGTATTTCTTTTAAAATTTCTAGTGTGAGTATTTCTTCATAAGTACTATGAATTGAGTTTGGTTGCAAAACAGCTGGTAGTGGTTTAAATCCAGAGATTTCCCGTGAGAGGTAATTTTTGCCTCCGATAGTAATAGTTAAAATAGTTAAATGTAAAATGTATGACAAATGTTCCAGTAATGTTGCTAGTGACGTTATTGATTGTGATATAACCATTATATTGATTTAAGAAAAGTATTCCGGGTGTTACTTCTTCGATTGATGGGATGTGCAGGTTGGTCATTTTTATGCATGATGGTTCTTGACTTCTTAAAATTGTAGTTATGCAATCGTCATCTCTTAATTCTACTATATTATTACTATTACATATATTAATATTATTATAACTGTTACATTCTTTCTTTATTCCATATAATTTGTTATTACAATTCATCAATTCATTACTTTTCGAAATCGATTTTGTTAATTGTATTTTTCGTTTCAGTTGCTTTTATTAAAAGCATATTACATAATGTGTCTTCTGACATAGGGATACCAATTATTTAAATAATGGATGAATTACTTGATGCTATTTTTAATAATGTGGTACTTGAGAATTCAATTGCTTCTTCTATATTAATGTATGGAATATTATTTTCTTTGAATACTTTGTTTACAATATTTATTCCTTTTTTATCTAACAAAAATTAATTAATGAAACCGGCTATGGCCCAATGCATAGCATATTCAATATTTATAATTTCTTCATTTATTATTTCTAATTCAAACTTTATATTAATTGGTGTGCCATCAGTAATTGTTACATCTTCTTTCACTATTTTAATAACATGATTTGTTATGTTTGAAATTTTATTTATTCTTTCTAAAGCTAATTTATTAATTATTACCTGTTTATTGTTATTTTTTCAAAATATTATTTATTTTTTTCGGTTAATATAATTATATCATCATGATCGGGATTTCCCGCGATCCATTTCCATGTTTTTCCCAATAAGATCTATTGACCTTTTTATTCTCATTTTTGGCTTTAACCTTTTGATAGGATTTCTTAATATATAAATCTCGTGGATAAGGAAGGGATAAATTGGATTTTGATTATTAACTCTTGCATTCATTTTAAATTGTAGATTGATTATTACATTTTCATATGATTCTCAATCTATTATATGTATCAGTCGAAATGATCCTGTTTGCAGTTTTGCAGATCCTATGTGAAAGGTTACCGCTTGGGAGTTCGAGTAATCCAGAATTTGGATACTAGCAAGGCATATAGCCAGCATTAATCTAGAAGGATAAATATTAGCTCTTAATAATATTTTTATGCATAATTTTGCCTGATTTTGTTACTATTCTACTTGTTTTATTTTCTTTAACTCCTTTTTTAAATCTTGGGGATAGTTTTGTTCCTAATCTCTTATTTATTTTGACATAAATTATGTCTCCTGGGTTATAGATTTTTATTTGATCTCGATTTTTATTATGATAATTTAGATATTGGGCTTGTTTTTCTCTTAATCTATGTTTGATTGTTTGGATTTTTCATATGTTTCTGGGTCTGTTGACACAGTTCTTCCAAAGAAGACGTCAACTGGTCGTTTCTTTGTTGTAGAGTGAATTGAAAAATTATACTCATATACTGGGCGATCGAGAAGTTCTTCGAACGTTCTATGAATTTGGTCGGTTTTAAGGCAACGCATATTTTCGGATATTGTCGAATGAAATCTAACTACTTGCCCATTTACAGACCAAGAATATGGAGGGGTCTTATAAATTTCAATACCTAATTGATGTTGTAGCAAAAAACATATGGATGCTGAATTAAATGATCTTTCATTGTCGAAGGCAATTAATTTTGGGATGCCAAAAGCAAAAAGGATTTGTCGTAAGTGCTCTCTTTTATTTTCTATGGATTTTGATTCCAGTATACGAACTTGTGCGTAGAATTTATCTAGCGCAGTAAGGACGAGATTTTTCTCAGTCGAATAAATGTCAATATGTAGAATATGACCAGGATATTGTGGTATAGTAGTTTGCTGAAGTTCTGTTTTATTAGGGTGCCATCATATTTATACTGCTTACATACTAAACATTGCTTAACTATTTTGTCTATTTCAGATTTCATTTTAGGGAAATATATTCGTTGACTTAATTGATTTTTATTTTCAAGACTATTTCGGTGAGCTCTTTTGTGTTCATTAAATATTTCCCCTTGTTCTGTTTTATTTATAATATCCCTAACTTGAGTCTGTGTAAATCTAGATTTATAAGATCTGAAATGTTGGTGATAAATATTTTGTATCTGAGCCATTATTGATTCTGAAGTGAAAAGTGCGCTTACGAGTATAACACTGGGATTTAAATGTTTTTTTTTAATAATTCAGCTAGATTTGCTGTTGTAAATTCTCTTCTTTTAAATATATGTCTATGATATGTAGGGAAATGTATTTCAAAAGTATATTTATCTTTTTTGGCTTTGAACTTCGGTCAAGTGCAGTCGTATTTTCTTTTCGCTCCGCAAATACTTACAATTTTCCTTCACCATTCAAACTAATCAAAAAAAAATACCTATTAAGCCCTAAAAACGAAAAAAAAAAATAATTACATAACCCCGAAAACCAATATAATTTCAACGCGCTTGATTGACTTCTATCAGTCTCATCATTAACTGCTGTTTTTTTTTATACTACTTAACTGCCTGCCCCAAATCAGTGCTTACTGAGCCCTCTGTTTAAAATTAATTTTGTTTCCTCCGCTTCTTCTGTCGCGAATACCGAAAGTATACCATCATCACTATCGTCATTTACCTTGCACCTATATTTTTTTTTATCTGACCCAATTGTTGTCAATTTAATAATGGAAAATTGTTTCGCTAATTGTAAAAAAATGATGACCTTTTGAAGTGTAAGGGGGTTTGTGTAAATCATTTCACCCTTTATGTATTGGCTTAAGTAAAAGGTCCACTGCGTATTTAAAAGATTATCCACTGCACTTCTCATTTTACTGTGATGAATGCAAAGAAATCTCCCTTTCGCACGTGTTACTTGCCATCAAATGCCAAAGTGATTCAACTAATTCAATCGTAATTAATAATAAACACTTTCACAAAGGCGTGATGAGCCAGTTAAACAAAATTGGTGACTTTTCAAAATCGTTCGAGGAGTTAAATGATACAGTTGAGAACGTTAATAAACGTTGTTTTTTTTATTATTCATTTTGATTTAATCTTAACTTATAACTATCTTAAAGCTAGACAAAAATGTTTAAAACTAGCCTAATTATCAATAACTTACAAATAATTTACTGGCCCTTTACCGGCGCTCTAAACTAAACTATATCTCTTAATACTAATGTATTTCGACCTAAAAACTATTTTAATTAATTCTAATTATTTTATTTTTATGACCAAGAAAACTTTTTTAACAAAAAACTTAGTAACATGTGCTTTTTTTTTAATTTTTACTTATAGACTACCTAAAGCTAAACTAAAAATAATTAAATCTAGATACAATTAACTTATACTAACTAGAAATACTTAAAACTACTTACATCTACTTAAAAACTAGAACAGCCACAGCAGCCTTTTTCGGTTATTTTAATATTTTTTTGGTATATTTTGTATACGCATGCAGACACACAGAGACATGCAACCAACACAGCCATGTACATACGTTCATACATATTCGTATGTACATACATACATACAAACCATCCTAATCGACTTTATGTATCATAATGCTGTTCAGAGAGCCACCAGAACTGGTTCTCTTGTTTCGCCCTATCCCTTCGGTTCCGATCGGACACATTCCTACTGAACCGAAGGCGCTCTTCTCCACTTTGAGCGATGACGTCTCGACCATACTGGAGTCGCCTATCTACAGTTTTCCGGCTGACGTGGTAGATGAGCGGAACCGCCATTCCATCCTTTATCAGCCCTCGACTGTCTAAAAAGAGGAAAGCCCCGGGAGGGATGTAGCCACTTAACCGCGCACTCTCAAAATATTCATTATTGGGGTAGTAAGCCCCAAAAATTAAGCTGTTGGTTGAGGACATCGCTCTTGCAGTGTAACCCCGAATCAGCTTAAGCAAAAAGTTATCTATTCTGTTTATGTTGGCTCCGTTGTATAGAACCTGGTTGGAATATCTTGTGTACTCCGACTCTGGTGTTCTGTGTAATCCAAGGCAACGTCTAAGACATTGCCTCTCAAACACCCGAATCTTTTCCATTTGAGATGGGGCATGTTGAATCACATCGGGCATCCGTAGGCAATCATCGGCCTGATGATGGCCATGTAACATTTCACCTTCACCCTGCTGTCAAGACGGCTGCTATAAAACAGTTGTTCTGTCAAGGCAAAGGCTCCATCAGCCCTGGCCAAGGCAGCACCTATATGTCTGTCGAAATACTGGTACTGATCCAACCAGATGCCAAGGTACTTTACTACACTTTTACTCGCCAGTGGGTGTCCATGTGGCCTTACGATCACCAGCTTGCGCCAGTTCTTTCTCGTATCCCTTGAGGCGCTAGACAATGAAGTCCTAAACAAAATAGTTTCTGATTTCCGGAAGTTGATTTTCAACTTCCAGTCATCACAATATAGCTGAATCTTGTCGAAGTCACTCTGCAAAAGACTTTTAATGGCGTCAACTGTATTAGCTGTTCTGTACGCCATTAGATCGTCGGCGTACGCAATTGCCTGAGTTAGACTACCTATCAGATCGCTGGTGTAAATGCTGAATAGAATCGGCGAGTTAACCTCTCCCTGGTGAAGACCATTATTAATATTAAAAATTGCGGAAGAAGTTACATTGCCACTCTTGACAACAAACTTTCTACCATTTAGCATGTCATAAAGCATATATAATAGAGGTTTACTTATACCTAGTCTGGTTGGATTTAGATAGAGACCTTCTTACCATACGGTGTCGAAGGCCTTCTCCAAATCAACCAGACAGGCACCCGTACACTGCTTTTTAGTTTTGTTCCATTGGATATCAGAAACTAATTTAGACGCGACATCAATTGTGCCATGTCCCGCCTTAAAACCGAACTGATTATCCGGGATGATATTTTTGTCCTCCGCCCACTTGAACAGGGCTCTATTAATAACCTTTTCAAATACTTTGCTGATATTTGGAAGAAGAATTATCGACCGGAGATTCGCCAGATTGGAGTTGTCCTTTCCCTTTCTTAGGAGAGGGTGCACGACAGCTGTCTTCCACCGCACTGGATAATATGCATTATTCAGCGCGGTGTTAAATATTGTGGTATAAATGTCAACTGCATCTTGAGACAATTGTCGTAGTACAACGTTGGATATACCATCGACTCCTATTGACTTCTCTTTCTTTAATGAATCGGAGATGAGCTGGAGCTCATTCTTCGAAATTAACAGGGGACTGGGCCCATTTCGGTCCGCGATTATAGCGTTTGCCAAATCTTCATCATTAAACCCGGTAAAACCAAGGTTCTCATATCGCCATTCGGTTATATCGTTCCGGAGCCATAAGTGATGAAGCAGAGCTCTGTTCTCCAGGTCATGATTAGGGCGAGTGCTAGCATTCACCTTGTACACTTGCTGGAAAGCAGCCCCACGTCCTCCACTCTCTACTGCGGATCTTCGATTATATAGAGGTCATCGTCCAATACGGCATCCTCTGGTTCCATGCCTGCTGTCAGAAATACGTCTCTGTTCTCTGTCGTTATCTGGAGCTTAAGACACGGAAGATCGTTTTGATCCTTTCTTCTAAAAATCTTATTAATTTTTGGGATCATACTTGGGTCGCTAGAGTTAACGGCACGAATTTTATTCTCACAGAACAAATTAAAAGCCAACCTATAATTTTCTTTGATCAATTGGTTGATGGTTGATTTTGACGGACGACTTCAGTGTCCTAATCTCCAGATCTCGTGTGTCAGTAAACCGTCTGTACAAACATTTTCGTCTTGTCAGTAGTCCACTTTCTTGTCTGTGAAGTGCGTCAATTGTCGCGTTACGGTACATGCGTTACGTTCTTTGTATTTCAGTATTGTTTTGTTCATTGTTCGTAGAATTCGTTCGTCGATTTGTTCTAAGTATCTGTCGATTTCAGTATTTGTTAGGTTCCTGTCATTTGGTGGGGATATACAATTTACCTTACTGTAATTTTAAGTATGCACAGGCACATACTCATCCAACTCCATTAGCTTGTTCGGAAGTTGTATAACGGCGGTGAATCCGCAGTGGTCACTGTCGTACTCGATCGTTCGTAAACAATTTCTTGGTCGTTGACCCACAGTGTCAGTAATTGTTAGTCTTGCGTCTTTCAGCAATAGATCCAGATAGACACCGCTTCTTGGAAACGATGGCCTCTCTGTGGCTAGAAGAGGCGATACTCAAGGTTGTATCGACCCATCCAATTATTCAAATTTTGTGGATTTTGTATTTGATTTCCCCAATCTATGTGCTTGGCGTTTAAATTACCGGCTAATATGTAAAAGTTTTCTTCCGAGCTCAATATTAAGCATTCATTCAAAACGCTTTTCAAGATCTGTTATAAACTGTGTGGGCTGAGGTGTTTCCGGTGTATAGGCAGCGATCACATACATTCGCTTCCCCTGTTGGAAATGCATGCATATGATGCATGCCTCTAACGTGCGACATTTTCGCACATCACTATTATATATTACCTTATGACTAATGCCTTTACGTATAAAGATTGCGACGCCTCCTCCTTGAGTTGAATGGGGTCGGTCTCTTCTTACGATATTTTAATTGTTGTTAGTCAATTTATGTTTCTGGTTAAGCTTAGTTTCGCTAGCCATAAACACATCTGGACTTATGTCTTTAAGCAATTGGAATAAATTCGCTCTACGTTCGGTCCCAATCAGTGAATTTACATTCACAGCTATGATCTTAAAGGGCCTCTCCGGCAGCGCGCCCTTAACCTCTAAGTTGCGTTAAGCTCGGCAAAACAGAGTAAAGATAATCCACCCTAGTCGCCTGCTCCCTGATCTGGTTTTGGAGGCCAGTCAACTGGCCCTGGATGTCCAGCAGAATGCCCATAATATCCGCCTGTGCCGCCGGCGCCTTAGGCACGGGGGCCTGTTGGGCGACCTTTGGTGTAGGCTGTACCGTGCTTCCCCTTCCTGATGCCATTTGGGCGTAAGAAATTCGGGGGTTGACGGGCGTTTTTATAGGAGGGCGCACTGTTGGACGCTTTTCTACCACTGTTTGCTTTGCTGCTTTATTGTTCTTTATAAGCTGAAACGTCGGGCATCCCCGATAATTAGCGGGGTGTCCGTCGTCTCGGCAGAGAACACATTTAAGCTGGGTCCTATCTTCGACTCGTTCCCTTTCTAACATGCATTCATCTGCATTGTGGTTCTCGCCACACTTAACGCAGCGTGACTGCATTTAGCAGTTTGGTGCGGCGTGGCCGAACCCTTGGCAGCGCATGCATTGAAGCATGTCGTCGCGCATCTTTAATTTGTCCCAAGTTACAACCTGGTAGTTAAGGACGGAGATACTCCTCAAACTATCCAGTTTGCTGCTGGGTGAGAGTTGAACAAGGAAGAAGGGAAGGCTCCGCTTCTCCCGCCAGCTCTAACTGTAGCGAACGGCTTGACCACGATAAAGTCGAGATCGTCATTCGCTTTTTGGCGGAGTTCACTTAAGAGCACCTGTGGTTCCGTGCTGGAATCTATGCCCTTCAAAAAGACCGTTTGGAATTTTTCGGTCTTAGGGGTGAAACTAAAAAATTCGGTAGTGGTTTCTTTTAGCAAGGCTTTAATTTTTTTTAATGTTCCAGTGTGAAGCAATGGATAGCATGCCTATCATTATTTAATCTTTTTATAGTAAAATTTTGACCTATGGCCAACTTACACAGATTTATGGTATCCTGTAACTCCATTTTATAAGTATTTATGGGTAGCACCTTTTTTTTCGTAATCGGCGGCTGTGGCTGCTGCTGAGACTGAGTTTTCTGCTGCTGTTGATTCTGGAGCTTTTGATTTTGCCGATGTTTTTGTTGCCGTTTTTTTCTGGGCTTGTGTCTGCTGCTGTTGCTATTGTTTTTGCCGTTGTTGTTTTGGCTGCTGCTGTGGCTGTTGTTTTTGTAATTGTTCTTTTTGCTGTTGTTGCTATTGTTCCTCGAATTCTTTCAGTTGTTTCGCTCGGCGCGCTTCTTTCTTGGCCTTAACGGCTATACCTATAAGATCCTGTTGGCTTTTCAAGCTTTGGATTTCTGCCTCCATTGATTCAATTTGAGTGACCATTCTCTGTTCCTCGTCCTCCTCAGATGACGCCTCTGATGTGGAGAGGTTCACGAAGGCAGTACTATCGCCCGTCGTGAAGTGCCCTTCTCCTTCCTCAGACATATATTCAATACCCTCTTCGGGTGAAGTGTCTAACTGGGTTTGTCTTGCTGCCTCTGACGTCTCGTCTATATCCGACGTCTTCACCCCAGCTGGCAGCTTTGCTGAGGTGGCCGTGCATCTCCTCTTTACCAAATTTGGTGCGCACTTGATCCTCTTTCTGCGCTTCTGATAAGCATCGGATGATGTTGCCGATGTTGTTATTGCTGTTGATGTTGTTGCTGCAGAATCACTACTTGTGAGTGGAACATCTTTCGATGTTCCCTCAGCTGATGCCATCGCTGGCCTCATTGGCCGTAGGACAACTTTCGATGCCCCGGTGCTTAAACTCCTCCTCCTTTGCTCGTTTTCGCAACCAATAAAGTTTTCCACTTTACGGTTGTGAAAAAAAGCTTGCAAAGTTCTGATGCCCGGCTGGGAATCGAACTGGCGACCTTCGGATTCTCGGTTGGCTACTCTACCTTTGTGCTACTGCACCAATTGAGAAATGTTGATTTAACGTTACACTTAAACCCACACCTAAAATTTAATTTGCAAAAGACTGGAAAGTTAACACCTCCACAGTACGAGATCGACTGATATTAATAAACGGTGTCTTACTAAGTTTAATTCCATCGAAAAAAAAACTCGCGGCATTAACGGAATTAACTATAAACAATAATAGTGAATAAAACGGAAATAAACATTTAAATGTTTTTACAACTTAGTTAAAAGCATTGCTATGTCCTTGTACAACTGCCAACTCAGTACAAACAGTTATAGACAAATTAAATACACTGCGTAGTGACCTAGATTGTCATTTTCAATCAACCTCAAAAACAACAACACCTGGTTTACGTCAACCTGTTGCCGTGCTCGAAGACGCCGTAAGTCTTATCAATGCTATGAGTGGTATATTAATCGAAACTCGTATTAGCATTGGCGACATAGCGGACTACATCAAATCTGCTACATGTATGATTGATGGGATATCCGGTCAATTTCAACCTTCTCCCATTGTGTACAACACTTCCTTGCTAGATGAAATGGATACAACTCTACATGAACGTTTTCCCCTACCTGTTATTTTTTTGGCACCTTCACCTTCAACAATCTTCTTTATCAGTCTTTAATACTACAACTCCGCCTCCAGCTGTCAGTAAACAACTTCCTACTATAAGTCAACAACCTCCTACTGTAAATGCAGAGTCTCCAATCATAGAACCAACACTCATCAACAAATTTGGAACCACATGGAACTTACCAGACTGGACTAATAGATTAAGGAAGCTCAATTCAGCCAATAATAGCTACTTCTGTCTGTGTAACACACCTAAATTTGTCGATGAAAGCTGGGTTCAATCTTTTTTAAACGCACTTTCTCCATCGCTCTAACTGAATGAAACCGGACGTCTTTCCGAAGTTTTAAAATCCAGTTTTCATCTAAGTATGACTGGTTGTTTCATCACCTTAACGGATCTTTCCCAATTAATAAGATGAAGATGTCTAAATGGAATAGCAGTTTATCTACAATAAGGAATATTAATCAAAACCCCATAAATTATTCCAAAATCCCCTATCAAGATCTCCCTAAGAAGCAAAATAAACAAAATAAATCCCATACTTCTGACCCCAACTGGATTACAAAGGCGGGTATCTTTCCAAACTTTTCTCGAACTATCACTAACATTAACAATTTTAAAACTAATTCTCTTTCTTTGAAGCGCAAGTCCCCCCTTTTCTTTGAATCCTCCTGCGAAACGGATGATTTTAAGCTATGCCCGCACAACCCTTCTTAAAACTTCGTCTGATAATCCTTCTCAACGTAAACGTGTGTCTTTCAATCTCGCATTCCAACGCCATCCTCAAGCAATAGCCTCTTTTCCAAAAAACACTTCAATCATAGTCAAATACCCGAACGTCGTCCACTCTCATACTATAAATCCTTCAAATACTAACCCCCCAAATCCTGCCTCATCTAAGAGAATATCAAATTTCACTCCTAAATAGTTAACTGCCCCAATGTTCGACCCAATGACTCCCCCTGCTGTGAAACTTACCAATAGATTAACTGACCCCTCGCCCACAAACACTGAACTCGATGGGCTTTATGTCATGGCCAGACTTCGAGATCAAAAACTTTTCGACAATATTCGTTTCTACCTTGCCTACCTACATGAGAAATCTAAATCTGTTTGCATTGACGGCAAAACAAAAACAAATATCATTGTTCAAATACAAAAAGAAGGACTCCCGACTGACTCCCGTAGCCCTGAAAAAGAGTTACGCG
This sequence comes from Philhelius pedissequus, assembly GCA_910595825.1. Taxonomy (NCBI): domain Eukaryota; kingdom Metazoa; phylum Arthropoda; class Insecta; order Diptera; family Syrphidae; genus Philhelius; species Philhelius pedissequus. The sequence continues at coordinate 236,977,538 of OU343160.1, forward strand.
CGTTTTCATGAAAACTACAACATTTCTCCGACAACAGTTAATAAAGACCTTAAAACTTACGTCTCTCACTTCAGCTCCAAACGTACGTCGTACCTTCAAAGTACACGCATAAATTTTAAGAACTATTTTCGCTCCTAACTCGAACCCAGCCATATACGTCACTCCTAATGTCCCATCCAGAACAATGCCTTGCACCTTCCCAGCTGGCCAAATCCTCCCTCTCAAATTCTACTATCAAAACGTTCGAGGTCTTCGTTCAAAAACTCATACTGTTTTACAACAATCCTACGCTCTATCCTTTGATATCTACGCCCTGACGGAAACAAATCTGGTCTCTAGTATAAACAACCAAGAACTATTTCCTTCTTCTTTTAACGTTTATCGCGACGATGAATTTTACGGATCTTCTGATGAATGCCCATGTCGAGGTGTCCTACTAGCTATCAAAAACACACTAGACTCATCCTTCATTGCAGTCTCTTCTTCCCCTAATCTCGACTATGTGTCAATTAAGATAAGACTACCCCGTAAGTCGCTTGATGTGATATTTTGCTATATTTTGTCGTCGCAGCCTATTGAATCTTTGACCACATAATAGCTTTATGTTTCCCAACGATGACATCCTTCTTTTCGGCGACTTTAACCTTTCCCATCTTAAATGGACTTCATCTGAAGATCAATCTTATTATATTGCTTCAAATCCCACTTCTGCAAAGGAATGCCTTTTTATAGATCGCCTAGCAGATTCAAGTCTCTGTCAAGTTAGTGGTATCCTAAACTATATGGACAGTCAACTAGATCTTATTTTCACAACCGATTCCATTAACTCTTCAGTATCACTTTCACTTCTATCCTTATCTACTATCTACAATTATCATTAATTCTCTCATTCTATCATGATTGTCCGCTACCAACTAATCTCCCTAAAAATCAGTACTCCTTTGATTTTCATAATGCAAATTTCCGTCATGTTAATGAATATCTCAACAGACCTTCCTTAAATTTCGATAGCCTTATCATGATAGATACCACAGAAAAATTTTACAGGGAAATATTTAATTCTATTTCTCTCCATGTACCCTTTAGTCGACAAAAGACATCGGCTGCCTCTCCACCTTGGTATAACCGCAAGCTTCGCTCTTTGCGTAACAAGAGAAACAAGTTGTGGGCAATTTTCCTTCGTACCCGATCGCCCCCTGATTACTATAACTATTTTGGTTCTTATCTTCACTTTTCCGAACTATACAACACCCTTTACCAACGCTATTTAATAGAAACACAAACCAGCCTTATAAATGATCCTAAGTCGTTCTTTCAGTTCGTCAATTTTAAAAGAAAATCCGATGGTTACGCTTCCTCTCTTTCCTTCAATACCGAAACTTCGAATAATCCGCAAGATATTGCCAATTTTTTTGCCACATTTTTCAAGCAATCTTTCGCCGACGATTCCTTCATACGTGATTCAGATTATTTCGATTATTTGCCAAATTTCGCACTAGGTCCTTTTCTTCCACCTACCGTCTACCAACATATCATCAAAAATAAGTTGAATTAACTTAACGATGAATATCTTCCTGGCCCTAATGGCCTCCCCCAATATTCCTAAAAAAATGTTCTTCAGCTCTCTTCTTTCCGCTCTCCAAATTGTTTAGTCTATCATTATCTCAAGGAGAATTTCCTGAGGCATGGAAAACCTCTTTCATAACCCCAATATACAAAAAGGGTACTAAGAGCGATATTGAAAACTATCGTCCCATTGCCAAACTTTTACATATCCATAAAATATTTGAAAGTATTTTATACGAAATTTTAAGTTTCCGTTGTAAGTCGCTCATTTCCCCTAGACAACACGGCTTTCTCAAATGTAGGTCTACAACAACTAATCTAGTTGAATTTGTATCGTATACAGTCTCATCTCTAGAAAGCGGAAGGGAAGTAGATGTTATCTCTACAGACTTTAGTAAGGCTTTTGACAAAATTTCACATAGACTTATACTTTTCAAATTGTTCACCCTCGGCTTTGAACCTATTTTCGTAAAATGGATTTCTTCTTATCTGGAAAACCGGTATTACAGTGTTCGTTTCAGATCTGCCTTCTCTAATTCATTCTTAGCTACCTCCGGGGTCCCCCAAGGAAGTCACTTAGGACCTCTCCTTTTTATTCTTACTATTAACGATTTTGAATTGGTCATTAAACATTCCCATATCTTATTATACGCTGACGATACCAAGTTTTTTAAGACAATTTCTTCCTCACACGACTCTTTCCTTATTCAACTAGATCTCGGCAGCTTCTGAATCTGGTGTATCAAAAACTGCTTAGAGCTCAATATTGCTAAGTGTCAATCAATCACATTTTCACGCAAACGCATAAAATCTTGTCCCAGGAGCTACTTTCTTTACAATCAACCCTTAGCCATAGTTGAATCGGCTCGGGACCTCGGCATACTATATGACCGAGAGCTCAATTTCGTAACACACATCGATAATATTATCTCAAAAGCCAATTCAACGCTTGGTTTTGTGAAACCATGGTCCAAAGAATTCTCCGACCCCTACGTCACCAGATCACTCTACATAACCTTTGTCCGCCCGTTACTTGCATACTCCTGCCAATTATGGTCCTCATATCAAAAATTCATATTTATAGAATCGAGAGCATTCAACGCCGTTTTTTAAGATTCGCCCTTCGTGGCCTGCCTTTGAATAATTCATTGATTCTGCCCCCCTATCAAAATCGCCTCCAACTAATTAACCTCAATGCAAGAGCGAAGAGAAATAACAGAAATCCTCTTCATTCATCGACTTCTCTCAGGTTCCGTTGACTCTGAAACCCTCTACAACTCTATCTTTCTCAACACTAACCCCCGTAACCTAAGAAAACCTCGCCTCTTCTACCTACCTACTCATCGTACCTCTTATGGCTTCAATGGACCTATTACCCGAATGCTGCGAAGATTTAAACGAAAACTGTTTCGACTTCAACCTCAGAACTCCCAGCCTTAAAATCCTCCTGTTAAATCGTCCGCCCAATTCAACCCAATCATAGCCCTAAGTTTCATAGTTTTAAGTTAGGTTAAGTTATGAAGCGTGTATTAAGCCAAATAAATGGGGGTATTGGACCCACCAAAATTAAATTAAATTTATTTCCTATAGATAGCATTAGTTGATTTTTAAAAGCATTTATGGTACATTCTACTGTTGGTACAAGTTCATGAGATGAACTTTCATCACTGTGTTCTGTGGGTGTCATTGAATTGACTTGGGATATCCTTGACAAAGCATCGGCCACAACGTTGTTCTTTCCGGGAATATAATGTAATTCATAATCGTATTCTTCATCTATTGCTTTCCAGCGTTTAATTTTTTAGAGCTCAATGCGTATGTTAATGGTTGGTGATCTGTATAAATTTTTACCTTTGCTGTAGCGTATAGGTAATTTCGTAGAGCATTTAAACCCCATATAATTGCAAGCAATTCTCTTTCATTTGCTGCATAGTTCTCTTCTTATTTGCTCAGTGTTCGAGAAATAAATGTTATATGTCGACCATCTTGGGATAACACTGCACCTAATGCTACATTTGAAGCATCAGTTGTAAGTTCAAATGGCTTCTTAAAGTTTGGGTAAGAAAAGATTAAATCCTGTGAAACTAAAGTATTTTGAAGTCTTTTGAAAGCTTCTAAAGCTTCAGTGTTTAGAACAATGAGTTTTTTATTAGATTCAGTTTTAGACATTCGTCCCTCTTCTCCTCTTAAATAGTAGGTTAGTGGTTTGGCAATATTTGCATATTTTCTAATAAATCGTCTATAGTAGCCGGAAAGGCCTAAAAAAGATCGAAGTTGCTTAAGAGTCTGAGGAATTGGGGAGCTTAGAATTGCCTCTACTTTTTAGGGGTTTGTCCGAATACCTTCGGATGAAACGACGAAACCAAGGAATTCGACTTGGTATCTAAAGAAATTATATTTGTCCAATTGGACCTTCATGTTGGCATGGTTGAGAGTTTGAAATATTTCTAAAATATGATTGAGATGTTGGGTTTCAATCTCGCTAAAAATGATTATATCATCTATGTGCACATAGCATAACTTTACTATATGCAATCGGAGAATATCATCAAGGGCACGTGGGAAGATTGAACGGGCGTTCTGCAATCTGAAAGGGAGTCTTGTAAACTCAAATATTCCATTGTTGATGGAAAACGATGTTTTCTCAATGTCAGATTGTGTTCGTGGTATCTGATGAAATCCACTTCTTAGATCAAGAACTGTGAAGAATTTACTTCTTCCAAATTGCGCTAAGACTTCGGTAATGTCCGGTATCGGATAATGGTCGGCTATTGTGACTGTATTTAATTTTCTGTAGTCTATAACCATTCTGAATTGTTTATTACCTTCGGAGTCACATTTTTTTGGTACAAACCACACGGGTGAATTGTAAGTGGATCTAGATGGGCGGATTATTCCATCTTGTAAGAGTTTATTAACTTGAGATTCTATTTCATCCCGAAGTGAAGAAGGATAAGGGTATGATTTCGTATATATTGGAGTATCAATATCTGTGCGAATTTCGCCATGACCATTGTAGTATATGTAAGACGTTCGTCAGGTTCGAAAAACAGACTTTTAAATTTTTTTGTAATGAAAATTATTGAATTTCTTTGTGAGACTGATATGTGATATAGTTTTTGTTTTAGAGAATTGCCTGTAGGTGATTTGAGTTGCTTGATTCTTATTTTTGTATTTTCCAGTATTTCCATGTAACTTTCCTTTGTGTGAATCACAGCTGATAGATCTTTTAAGCTATCATTTCAAGGATTCCATTGAAGGATTTTAATGTAGGTAAAAGGAAAAATTTAAGCTTTACATCGATATTTTCGAATAAATTAATAAAGGTGTGGTGACTTATTTTTACGTCTCCGGCGATTGATTTAGCATAAAAGCAATTGTTATTTGTAAGAGGATTTTCTACGAGTTCTGATTGTAAATATATAATTTTAGCTTGACCCGGTGTCTACTAGAAAGTTTACAAATTTTCCACTCTTCGTTCTACATTGGAAGTACGGTATCGAAGAGTCCGTTAACCTAAACAATTCAAATCTGTGTATTCGGGTATTTCATTATTTGATGAGGGATTTGAAGATTTTTGAGATTGTAAATAATCATCAATACCTTGTTCATAATATTTATCTTGTACTGATAAGTTCTGGAAGTAATTGTTTAAATTTTCTTGTTCGGTTTGTAAGTGATAATTTCTTTGGAATTTATTAGGGATTGGATGTTGAAGAGGAGGACCAGGTGGTCTTTTTCCTGCGTATTTGATTGGGGCTGATGGTCTATTTTGATAGTTTACTGGGGCCGTTTGTAAAGTTGATGTTTCTATTGGCATTGGCCTAGGTTGAGGCGTTGGTGGTCCCTGAGGAGAGGGATAGTATTGATTATGCTGATTATATCTTTGAAAACCTGCTTGGTTTTTCTGCGTTGGCCAAGTTGACCGGAATTGTCGATTTTGATAAGGGAAGTGGGCTAACTATGGAAAAATGGTTCCCTTTGCACTGGAACTTGAGGTTGTGAATTAATCGACGTGGTGGAATTTGAGGTTGTACTGAAGTATTAAATTTATTTGTAAACTGTTGGTTATTTGCATATGACGACCGGAAATTTTGATTTTCTAGTTTAAGACATAAATGTAATGCTTGTGGTAGGTCCGCTGGCTCACGGATTCCTAGGAGTCTTGGTAGATCGCCTTTGAGACCACGAATAAAAGAATCGAGGGTTTTATCTCGATAAGTTGCTGTTTGAAGGCTTGTGGATTCTGACGAAATAGCCATACAGGATGTTTTATTTAAAATTAATGATAAGTGTGTGTAAACTGCTTGATAAAAATTCCTGAATAGAAGAATTTCCATGAATTAATGAGGTCGTTTGATACTCTAAGGTACCAAGATCTCTTTTGTCAGCGCAATGTAAGGTTAGGCAACGAGATATTGCCTTCCATTCTAGGGGTGTGTTATAAGATTCAAGAGTCTGTCTGCTCTTCCTGTAATTTTATTTCAAATGACACTCAAGATGCCACAATATTTTGGTGTTCCCAACAAAGGTGTATAAATACGTAGAATTCTAGCTACACTTTTCTTTCATGAAGAAAATTCAGTAGGATTACCTGAAAATTGACGTAAGCTTTTTACGATATCAGGTATTTTATCTAATTCTGTTATACTGTTCGAGTGTTCGGGTCTAATTTCGAGATCTCGAGCTGATGATATTTCTGCGTTCGGGTTAAGGATTAAATTAATCATTTGCCTACCCTCATTGTTAAAAATTCGATTAACTACTTCAGTTACTAGGACTATTAATTGAGGAGTAACGTGATCTACATTATTATTGTTATTTTGGTTTGCCATTTTCATATATATATTAGGATATACAATTTTATTTCAGAATTTTTATCAAGTTATTGAAAATTATATTTATTTATTACTAATTTTTCTTTTTCTGTAAAAAAAAATTTTTAACTAGAAGCATTTTTTCAACTATTTTATATTTTTTTGGCTCTGGTTTCACTAATTCTATTATTTTTTGTGCAATATCTTTTATAAAAACAATATATGTTTATTTTATTGTATTACTTTGTTTGTAATGATTTAATTAATATTTTGTTTCTTAAAGTATATTATTTTTTCTTTTAATTCTTAAATCTAACTTACATAAAATATATGACTTTCATATTTGTCATCTCGGTAGAGCGGCTTGATAATTTTTAATATCGTCCTTTTTTCCTGTCAATCTCCCGATATTAAGGGGCCTCGTTCTCCACACTTATTGTTCTAATGTTTAATGTTTTCAACTGTTATAATTCACTTTGGTACCGGTTAGCACATTTTAGTTAAATCTATGCCCTCTTAATTAAACGCGGCGGCTACTTAAGGCGACTGGTTATAACTAGTTTTTAAGGACTTAGCACTTTACTGACGTTTCAGTTAACACGGCGGTTACTTGAGGCAACTGGTTATAATTTATTTTCTGACGAAACTCAGCACTTTTTTGATGTATTGTTTTTAAGTTAACACGGTGGCTTCTTAAGGCGACTGGTTATAGCTATTTTTTTTAAACAACTAAACGTACTAATCCGGTCCATGCTCGGTTGCCAATTAAATTAGTTTTTACTAATTTTATTTAAAAAAAAATTATTTAAAATTTTTTTATTTGGGCAGAGGTTCTGCCTTCTTTTAAATTCGATTACAGAGTGTACAAATTTCTTAATGCTAAAGTCTTAAATACTAATAAACTGATGACCAAACAGTTTAATGGCGTGGCTGTGATGATGATGAAATTGTCCTCTTGGAGATCGCATTGTGTGGGACGTTTGCTGACTTGCAGTTTGAGTCACGTAGGCTGCTTATGGTTGATAGTAACGATGATGCTGACCTCATGATGTGTTTAAATCTCTTATCTGGTCTTCTCGGAGATGGGGAACAATATGCTGAATCGCAATTTGTGTGTTTCATCATGATCGTCTCTATTCATGTTTATGGGCGAATGTGGATATGGTTTTGGTTTGCTTATTTGGATGGGATTCGGATGTGAGGAAAATCAATGTGGTTGGTATTAACTTTTATTCACTTCAGTGGTGAAATTCTGGTGTAGGGTTGGTGCATGGGATATTGATTTGTGTATTGGATAATGTGGAAAATAGATGGTATTTGTGGATTGTGGAAGTGGATGGTATTGTGGTTTGGTATTTGATAGTTATATGGCTGAGGTGGAATTTTGATGCCGTTGAAGGTGGTACCATAAAACTGCCTTATTGATATAAAATTACATTTAGAATGGAAGTGAATTGTTTGAAGTGAATTATTTCAACCATAAACCTGCGTTATCAATATACATTCACATTTAGAATAGAAGTGAATTATTTCAACTATTAACCTGGATTATTGATATAAACTGACATTTAGAATGGAAGTGAATTAGTTCAACTATAAACCTGGATTATTGATATAAATTCATATTTAGAATGAAAGTGAATTATTTCAACTATAAACCTGCGTTATTGATATAAATTCGCATTAAGAATGGAAGTAAATTATTTAAAGTGAATTATTTCAACTATAAACCTGGATTATTGATATAAGCTCACATTTAGAATGAAAGTGAATTATTTCAACTGTGGTGAAATTCTGGTGGAGTGTTGATGCATGTTGCATTGGTTTGTGTATTGCATGATAGTGTGGTGGATACAGGATAGTGGATGGTATTGTGAATTGTGGATTGAAATTTGATGCCGGTGGAGGTGGCATCATAAGCCTGGGTTCTTGATATAAATTAACATTTTTGAACGGAAGGAAAGCATTTTCACTATAAACCTGTTTTATTGATATAAACTCACATTTAGAACGCCAAAATTCACGTTTCGAGATGAAAATTCACGTTTATAACGTCAAAATTAATATAATATGAGAATTGTATTTAAGTTTTTTTCTATTTAAAATATTAGTATAATATATAATTGTGTATATGTTATCTTGCATGGCTTGAGACCGATGCCGCGCTGCTGGGCTGGGGTATGTGCCGGTGCGGATGCGTGGCGCGGAGCGGCCAGTGGACTGGTGGTGCTATTCGAGAAGTATGGTTGTATAGTGTTGCTCAAAATAATATTGAAGTCCTATATATTAACGCATATAACCGGCTTCGGTAATAAAAATTGTATGCGGTGGCCATTTAGCTTCTACAAACGAACCGCTCTGATTTGGACCCGTAGCTTGTTCTCCCCATATCGTTTTCCATTCTCTTTTTGAAAAAAAAAGAAGCCGGTTTTATCATTTATGTTGTGGTTTTTCTTAATCTTCTCTTCTATGAAAAACATAATTTATTTGAGGGTTAAGTTAAAGATAAATATTTATGACTCATGTTCAGATTGATGCAGTTAAAAGCGCTTCAAATCAGTTCTGTAAACAGATTGAAACAGTTAAAAGCGCTTCAATTCAGTTCGCTAGCCGGATTGGAGCAGTCAAAATCGATTCAAGTCAGTTCGGTAACCAGATTGGAGCGCTTTTAACGGCTTCAATCTGGTTACCGAACTAATTTGGAGCGCTTTTAACTGCTTCAATCTGGTTACCGAACTGATCTGAAGCGCTTTAAACTGCTTCAATCTGGTTACCGAACTGATTTGAAGTGCTTTTAACTGCTCCAATCTGGTTACCAACCTGATATGGTTACTAAACTGCTATATACATCAGTTGGATACCTTGTATTTTTCAGTTAAGAGCCCCAGCCCTGCATCGCACCGCGGCACAATTTTTATAAGACAAAAAAATACCCACAGACGACACTTAGCATATTTGACCTAGGTATATTTCTATTCTTTATCTTACAAGATACGAGCAGCCAACATTAGCGTTAGCCTCTCAATTCACATTCATGAATGAATTAGTAATTGCCCGTATATGTTTGTTGTTGTTTTCCTTGTAAATTTTAATTTTAAGCTTTAAAATATGTAATATCATATATACAGTAAAGTGCTATGAGGACAGTACAACAGAGCAGTTCAGTGAGCAGATATTACTAGTATAAACCGATTAAACTCAGTTTGAGACTCAGTATTCTTCAGTTAAGGCAAGTAATATCAAATTAAGTTTAAGGCCTATTGAACGATTCTTTTACCAGGCATGAATATTACTATTAATAAACTGTCTCCCTAAGAAAAACTAAATTTTTCATTATGATGAAAATAGATGTAAAACTAACAAAACACCCAATTAAAACCATTGTATGTATAATATATAGTAATATCAATAGTTTCGTGCAATTAGTAGCCATCTATTGACGTAATCGATTAATTTCTCTCAACACTAAAAGTTGCGGCAAAATGTTGAGGAACTTCCAGACTGGAGACACATAAATCTGAATTATGGTGGGATAAATGAAAAATGCGTGAATGAGAACATCGTATAGAAAATGCATGAGAGCTGGAGTGAACAAAAAAATCAAATATTATGTGGAAAAAAAAACATTTTTTTACGGTTTTGTCATTGTATATAACTAAATATGTGTGAGACATTTGTTATGTATAAGACTTTTCGTAGTTTTTTGAAATGAAGAAGAATAAAATTATCCAATTCGATTTGTGTTTGCCTTTACCGTCGGTTTGTTTTTTTCGATTTGTTTTGAGTTTTTGTTTGATTTTTTGGTTATTTACATCTAATTGGAATTAAAATCTAATTGCGGAATAATAATAGTGAGGGAATAGTGAATTAAAAATCCATATACATTGAATTTGATATAAATACCTACCTTTTGTTGTGAAAAATTTTGAAGAATTACATACATATGTATGTACATATATAAAAAAAATCCAATTAGCATAAATTGGAATTTAATAGTGAATTGAAAATTCTAATAAGATAAATTGTGTTTAATTTAAAAAATTTTTGCTAGATTTTTGTTTATTTATAGTGCGTAAAAATGTGAAAGTACATTTTTGTAGTTGTGCGTTGCTGTATGAAAGTAGGAAATTTTATTATTTATATTTTTTATTAAATTATTATTAGTCTTTGAACTTATTTTATAACTAAAATACCAAATAACTAGGTATATTATTTATTTTATTTTATATTATTAGATTTTACTTAAGTTTTCCTTATCATATCATTTATAGCGTTATTAATTTATTTATTTGTTTAGGTAGGAAGTATTATTCATGTACTAAGTAATTAATTAGATAAGTGCAATCATTTTTGTGTTAAAAAGTAAATTGTGTAAAAAGTGGTATTGTGCAGAAAGTGAATTTTGAAAAAAATGAAGTGCTTGTGTATGAATTTTTGAAATTGGCAAAAAATTAAATTTTTAAATATGGCAAAGTGTTGCTATCAAAATTATAAAGAAAGACAAGGATCTGCATGTTTTTCGATTACTGATAATTCTAACAAGAAATTGAAGATATGTGACAAATATTTCTATGCCAAGGACTTTAATAAAGTCAGCGGCACAAAAAAAAACTAACGCCAACTACACTTCCAATATCTTCTGCGTCCATATGTAGATGTAGTTCAGTTCTTGCTACCTTCAAGTGCAGTCGCATTTTCTTTTCGCTCCGAAACAATAGTTCGAATATTTTGTCTTTCTTTTTGTTGCCCCCGTTTAAGTAAATTCAAATAAAACAATAATCAACTAACGCGTGTTTTCTTGTGTCATCATTTTACATTTTCATTCGCCGACCCATATATCATATTTGTAACGCGTGTGATTCACCACTCACTGACTACATACTGTCCCACTTGAGTGAACTTCCTACTATCGTCACTGCAGCTACTCTGTAAAAAAAAAAAAAAACAAGAAAAAAAAATAACTCTGTCATCCAAGTGCGGAAATCCAATTTGTGCCAACACCGCTTCCAATGGTGAATGGATAAGTTGTAGTGGCATTTGTGGTAATGTATTTTACCCCCCTTGTGTTGGCCTTGGAAAGAGATCATTCATTTCCAAGAATGATTTCAAAAAAAAATTTTTTGTTCTTCTGTGACGAATGTAAAGGCATCTCTCAATGCCATATCATGCTTGCCATCAAATGCCCTAGTCACTCTTCATCTAATGATAATGACGCGTGCATCAAAAAGATAGAAAACATTTCCAAAAGCTTTGATGTTATTATTAAAAGTGTTGAAGAACTCTATCAACAATGGCAACATAACTCCTCTCAATCCTTTTCCAAGCTTTTGAGCATTGAAAAGCAGCTAAACTCTTTAAATAAACTGCCAGATTCCTTCAATGCCTCGATAACTGAACTTTACAATAATCTATCTTCCAAATTCGATTCCCTGCGATCCGACATTGAGGTTTGCATGCAAGGTACCTCTTCTAAAGCAGTGTCCCCCCTTTATACACCGGATCTAACCTTGCACAACGGTATTTATGAAGAACTTCATAGTGTCACAACTTTGATGTCTAGAGTCTCTGCAGAGGTGATTTCTATTGGGTATGACGTTAAAAGCAATAGTCAACGGACGATGGAGATACATCGGCACATGGGTTGCTTAAACAACCATTCGAGGGAATTACGGATGCTCTTGAAGGATATTTTAGACGAACCCAGATACCCCGCACCACAACCAGTAATGGTGCACAACAGTCTATCTATTAGTCTATCTATTAAGGAAATCCAGAACGCTGAAATCAACACTGTGACTCTTCAATTTCACAAATTGCTGATGTAAGTTCTCCTCCTGTTCGTGAGTTATCACCCATCCCATCATCAGTCACTGATGTCACTTCTACACGTCCGTCCTCACCCACTATATAAAAATTTGGCGTCTCCTGGAACCTTTCTGAATGAAATAATCGATTAAGCAAACTGTAATCCGCCAATAATAGCTACTTTTGCCTGAAAAACACTCCCCACTTTGCCAATGTAACATGGGTCAAGTCTTATTCCAAGCGTTGATTCGCACCTTCAGCGTAGCAGTGCTGACCATGATAAGTTTTTTCGCATCTAAGATTTTCCCAACCTCCGCTTCTCCTTCCTCCAAAAATCTCCCTTTTTCTTTCTACTATCAAAATGTAAGAGGCCTTCGTTCCAAAACTCAGTCAGTTTTGCAACAAACTCATGCCTTACCCTTCGATTTATACGCACTGACTGAAACGAACCTTATCCCCAGCATCAAAAATCAAGAATTGTTCCCTTCTACTTTTAACGTTTATCGCGATGACGATCTTAACCGACCCACCAATGATTGCCCTAATCGTGGTGTCCTTCTTGCTGTAAAAAATACTATTGACTCTTCCCTTGCCATATCTTCTTCCCATATCCTTGATTCTGTGTCAATTAAGATTTCACTACCCCGAAAGTCACTTTACGTTGTCTGTTGCTACATCTTACCTTCACAAACTATCGAATCCTATGAACTTGTAATTAAAACGATTGATCACATCACCGATTTGAGTGACCCCCATGATGAGATCATTCTTTTCGGTGACTTCAACCTTCCTAATTTAAAATGGTCTCCATCAGACGATCTCACGTTTTATTTTGCTTCCAATCCCACATCTGCCAAAGAATGTCTTTTCTTAGATAGCCTTGCTGATTCAAGCATCTGCCAAGTTAGTGGCATTTCAAATTTCATGGGTAAGCAACTTGACCTTATTTTCACAACAGACCCTATTAACGCATCTGTATCACCTATTCCCCTTTTTCTATCAACCATCGATAAATTCCACCCTCCCCTTCATATCTCATTCTTTCACGATTCTCCCTTACAGTCCACCCCTCCTACAGATCTGTGTCCTTACGACTTCCATAAAGCAAACTATCGTCTAATAAATGAATACCTCAACAAAGTCTCCTTCAATTTTGAAAACTTAACCGTTAATGATGCCTTAACCTTGTTCTACAGAGAAATATTTAACTCTATTTCTCTTTATGTTCCTTTTTCCCGCCACAAAACCTCGTCTACTTCTCCACCCTGGTACAATCGCAAGCTTCGTTCTCTGCGAAATAAAAGAAATAATTTGTGGGAAAGTTACATCCGCTCTCGTTCTCCTACTGACTACTCTAACTATCTTGGTTCTTATCTCCATTTTACCGAGCTATACAATTCCCTTTACCAGCGCTATCTAATGGAAACGCAACCAACCTTATCATAGACCTTAAGTCATTTTTTCAGTTTGTTAACTACAAAAGAAAATCCGATGGCTACCCAACCTCTCTCTCTTTCAATAACGAAACTTCAAGCGATCTTAACACTATCGCCAAACTTTTTGCCACATTCTTCAAACAATCTTTGCCGATGACTGCTTTGTTCCTGATTCAGCCTATTTCAATTATTTACAAAGTTTTGCTCTTGGACCGCTTCTCCCTCGTTCCATCAACCCCCATCTTATCGAATATAAATTGAATCAACTTAACGATGAATTCAATCCTGGTCTAGGTGGTCTTCCTGCCATACTTCTAAAAAAATGCTCTTCCATCCTTTCTTTCCCTCTCTCAAAAATGTTCAGCCTTTCCCTAAATAAAGGAGAGTTTCCTGAGATATGGAAATCATCTTTCATAACCCCTATTCACAAAAAGGGTCCGAAGAGCGATGTTAACAATTATCGTCCCATCGCCAAGCTTTCACACTTACCCAAACTCTTTGAAAGTATTTTGTATGAAACCTTAAGTTTCCACTGCAAATCACTCATCTCCTCCTCACAGCATGGCTTTCTCAAATGCCGGTCTACAACCACTAACCTTGTTGAATTCGTCATCCTTTCAGCCTTAGAAAAAGGCTACGAAGTCGATGTTATCTCAACTGATTTCAGCAAGGCCTTCGACAAAATTTCCCATAAGCTTATTATTTTGAAATTATCTACTCTCGGCTTTGAACCCTCTTTGTTACAGTGGATTTCTTCTTACCTTGAAAACCCTTATTACAGCGTTCGATTTAGATCTGCCACTTCTTGCTACCTCCGGTGTCCCCCAAGGCAGCCACCTCGGCCCACTTTTGTTTATTCTTGCTATTAATGATATTGATAGGGTCATCAAACATTCTTCTGTCTCTCTGTACGCCGATGATACCAAGTTTTTCAAGACCATTTCCTCAACACATGACTCTTCCCTTATTCAAAAGGATCTAGACAGTTTTTCAGTTTGGTGTCTAAAAAATTGCTCGGAGATTAACGTCGTCCAATGCCAATCAATTGCTTTTTCACGCAAACGTAACAAATCTCCTCCCCGTCTCTACCTGCTCCATAATCAACCTATACCCACCGTTGATAATATTCGTGACCTTGGCATTTTATGTGACCCAGAGCTTAATTTTCTCACTCACATAGACGATATAATTCTCAAAGCAAACTAAGTGCTCGGTTTCGTCAAAAGATGGTCAAAAGAATTCTCCAACCCCTATGTAACCCGGTCCTTATACATATCATTTGTTCGTCCACTGCTAGAATACGCCTCTCAAGTTTGGTCCCCTTACCAACTTACTCATATCTCCAGAATCGAAAGCATCCAGCGTCGATTCCTACGCTTTGCTCTTCGAGGTCTATCATGGAACAATCCTCTGATTCTGCCTCCCTATCTAGATCGACTTAACTAATCAACCTGAATTCGTTGGAAGAACGAAGAGAGATAGTAGACATTCTCTTCATTCATCGATTACTCTCCGGTTCCGTTGACTGCATGTCGCTCTACAACTCCATCTCTTTTAATACTAATCCCCGTAATACATGTCACCCTCGTCTCTTTTATATACCCACCTACCGAACATCTTGCGGCTCCAACGAACCTGTCTCTCGCATGCTACGGGCTGTTAATTCAAACATATATTTCTTCGACTTTAACCTGAGTACTCCTTCCTTAAAACCCCGGCTTCTGAACCATCCTCCCCCTAACTAACCTTAGCATAAGTTCTTAGTTTTTAAGTAAGATTAAGTATTAGCTTGTATTAAGCCGAATAAATGGGGGTTTTGCCCCCACCAAAATACAAAAATACTGAATTGTCCAATGAAATTTCTTGTCTAGGACTAATGGAGTCCGTGAGAGTTAGGGTACCACATACCTCTACGGTTACATGCGCCCCTCGACCTCTGTGCGAATTGCCCCTCCAGCTTCAGTTCCTCCTACATTATCTGGGCCACCTCCTCCAGCAGTTACAGTTTCTCCTGCACTATTTTCAAATCCTTTGACTAATTCGGCTTCGAATTCAAACGCCACCTACGTCAAAGACTAATCCCTTGGTGATGGTAGTGTAACATCCAAAATTTCACGCTCACAGTTTACTTCGCAAGGACTTTATACTTACAAACCGCGTCGTAAGGTAAATCGGGCGAAAATTATTCCTAGGTATATTTTCAACCAACCAAGCTCAGGAATAGGAGGGTGTATTAACTAAAAAAAAAGTCTTGGGCGTTCAAATGAACGGATTCACGGAAGAGTTACGCACCTTTTAATGGCGCAACTCTTCCATAATAAAAATGCAACCTGGAAACCTAATCAAAGAGATTTATTTTTAAAATTTTATTACAAATCGCCAGTGTGTTACAAATACATGCTGGGTGTAGGATTCAAGCTGCCATCCGTTAGCACCATTCACCGGTGGCAATCGGAGATCAGACTCTCGTCAGGATTCACGAAAGCAATGGAGGACATGCTAACGAACAAGGCTCAAGGAATGACTGTCATGGAAAAAAAGTGTGTTCTTCTTTTTGATGAAATGGCGATTAAAAGCGAGTTAGAATACAACACCAAAGATAACATGGTGTATGGATACACAGACTTTGGTGATTACGGAAGGAATGACACCATATCACCTAAATCAATGGTTTTCACTCTTAGCGAATTGAACCAATTGCCTACTACATCGGTAGTCCAAACGGTGAACTATTATCCCGGATCATAGTCACAATCAATACTGGACTATTGAAATGTGGGCTTAATCTGGTTGCAACAAGCTGCGCTCAGGGATCTTCCAATAAAGCAGCGTACAGGCATCTTGGACCACCAAAATTCATGAAAGGAAGTCCTTGTGTGGAAATTGAAGGGCACACAGTATACTTGCTACATGATTATACTCACATGTTAAAAAGTGTCCGGAATATTCAGCTGAATCACAAAATTAAAATAGAGGAAGAGACCGTGGATTGGGGCGTCATCCCAAAATTTTATGATGAGGATAAAAATGGCTCTTTCCAAGTAATTTCGACAAATTTTCCGTAAAACTAGCCACCCACGTGTTCAGCGCGAGAGTATTCTCAGGAATACAATTTAAATTGAAGGCAACGGATATGTTTCAAAATACTGAAGAATGAAAAACTGCTAATGACACTTCCATGTTCATCAAACGAATGAATGATCTTTTAGATGTTTTAAACACGGGCCGACCCTGTTCGAGAAATCCGAACAGAGAAGTTGTTTCTGATAGTACAGAAACATTTGAAAAAATAAAATCAGCAATAGAATGGGTTACAAAATCTAGATCGACAAGCCGCGTAACCGTTCCGACTTGTTTTAAGGGATTAAAACAAACTCTTAATATAATTGTGCAGATGTGGGAGCATATAAAAAGCCAAGAGCAAAGTTATATGCTCCTTGCACATCTAAACACGGACCCTGCGGAAAACCTTTTCTCAATGGTGAGATCAAACAAAGGTTCGTATGAGAAGAATCCCTCGGCTTTGAGATTCATTCGTAATCTCAAGACTATTATTTTCCAGAATTTATCTTCAGCCGAACATTCTGGGTACGAGGATGCTGGAGCGGAACCACTTCTGGATGTAGCTGATATAGAGAAGAAAACAGAAATGGAAGTATTGGAGCCAGCTCAGGAACAGGATATTTATGAAGAAATTTTCCGAAACGTCTTAAATTATAATGGCCAAGACGAAGACCAAACCGAAGAATAGACTATCGAACAAAAACTGTGTTTCAACAATTACAAGACGTAGCTGCATATTACGCATGATTTGCAGCAGCAAATTTAAGAAAAAAGCTCAATTGTAAAATTTGTTCCCAGTTTTTGATTGATGAAATCAACAAAGAAAGGGAACAAACTTTGCTAATAAAACTAAGAGCATATAGTACAAAAGCCACAAGTTCGGAGCTTGGGAAATTGACTGTTCCTTCGATTCTTTTCGAAGAAACAGTTCAAAACGTCGAAAGGATGTTTAAGGCGCAATTCCCAGAACGAAAGACTAAGAAAAATATTCTTAAATCTTGGTTAGGTGAAGTAGTCCAAACAACACAAAGAAGAGATTTTAGAACTCATTATGATCGGACTGATCATTTTTGAGACAAAAAGGATTAATAACAAGAACAAAATGCGGAAAAATATATTCGTCCCACAAACAACTGAACATGGAAGTTCAATTTTGATTCAGGCATAGGTTCATTGGGGTGTGGAAGACTTCACATATATTTTATTACATATATATATGTATATATGTAATAAAACATATATTTTCTATTTTATTATAGTTTATTATTAGATATATTATTTAATATATAATTTTATGAAATTATATATTTTTGTATTTTATTGTATTTTATTATTAGATATATTATTTTATCTATATATATACAAAAATGTTGTCAAAAACGTATGAAGCTAATGATCTCAGTTGGCATTCGACCATTTTCAATATACTTCTTTTTGTATGAAAGATATGGGCGAGAAGAAGGTTTTAAGCTATGTGCTATGTGCTTATGTGTATTGGTGTTCGATGTATGGCTGTTTTTAATTTAAAAATCTTATATATAAAGAACAATACAAATTATGTTTGTGCGCAATCTTTTTTTTTGGGTCGATCGATTTGAATGAATCAGGAGATCTTAGGACATGTTTGGAGAGTGCATATAAGGAATATGTTTGGTGTCCGATGTCTAGAACCGGAGTTATTACCAAAAATGTCACTCACATGTTTGTTATTGCTTTATTAGTATAAAAATAAATAATGTGGTTTGTTTTGTATACACACAATTAATTTTGGTTTCTCTTTGTTGCCGCGTGTATGCACACAGCTACAGCATTTGATTCCCATTAAAAAGAAGAAGGTTTTAAGATATGTGCTATGTGCTTATGTGTATTGGTTTTCGATTAATGGCTGTTTTTGTAAGTTGTTAAAATTCAAAAATGCTTACTAAAATTGTTAAATCTCATGAACTTATACACATAAACAATAAATATAAACATAAAGAAAAGATGTTGTCAAATCGTATAATTAATCATTTCGCCATTGTTAGTTCAGCCGGTGTATTTCTTTTACATAAACTACTTTGCGTTTGTTCAATACAAATCGTTTGACCGCTGCGTGAAAATTCGTGTTTGTGTTGTGTAAAAATTTAAAACGATTTCTAAATAATGCGTTTTCAATGCATCAATATGGTACGTCCACGTAGTAATTTGGGTCGATCAACAGGGAAAGTTGCAGCTAGAAGAGTAGGCAGAGCTGCTCAAACAGATCATGAACGAGCTGATGTTAATGCGGTTAATCGGCAGCGTAATGCCCGTATGAGAGCTGCACAACAAATAAATTTTGTGCGTGGTGCATTTATGTATGAATCAAATCTGAATTATGCTTCTCTTGATGTGGTTTCAATTGGATTAATAACTGTTGTGTGCAGTCATTGCAAGGCAATCAAATTTAAACATGAAACTCCTGGATTGTGCTGTGCAAATGGTCAAGTGAAATTGCCCGAATTGAATCCACCACCAGAGCCATTGCGGTCATTGCTCATTAGTGGAACGCCAGAATTTAATCATTTTGTGAAAAACGTTCGAAAATACAACTCATGTTTTCAAATGACTTCTTTCGGTGCAATTTTCGAAACCAATTTATGCCCACTTTTAAGACATATATTGCATGTGACACAGTTCATGTTAATTTGCATTATTGTAACACGTTCGATTGTGCAAATTTTGATATTCATCATATTCAAGGCCAAGTATACCATCGACTTTGTTCTTTATTGCCTTTCGCGATCACAGTTATCAATTTCTGCAGATATACGTTGTTGGCTATCCATCTGTTGAAAATAATCGACGCTGTGACATTTCAACAAATTTAAAATGGCATATTGTTGAGCGATTGCAAACAATGTTGAGAGATGAAAATCAATTAGTGCATTTATTTCAAACTGCTTTGGATCGCATGTCTTCTGACGATTATGCAATTGTTATAAGTGCAGATAAAACACCGCCAGAACAATATGCCGGACGTTTCAATGCACCGACCATCGATGAAGTCGCAATAGTTATTGTATGTGATGAATTCAATTCACGCGATATTGTTTTGCATCGTCGAAATATTCAATTGCAGAGAGTTTGTGAAACGCATCGTTGCTACGACCCATTACAGTATCTACTTTTGTTTAGTCGTGGAGAAGATGGATATCATTTGAATATTAAAATGGGAAATGCCTCTACCGGTAATTAATTATAGTTTTTGTGATTTTCAATAATTTTTTTCAATTTAGATTTAAAAAAAAATGTATTGACTTTCATTTTAGGTGTCGAAACTAATAAAAAAGTTAGTTCAATGAATTATTATTCGTACCGACTTATGCTGCGTCAAAATGATGTGAATTACATTTTACATTGTCGCCAACTCTTTCATCAGTTCGTTGTTGACATGTATGCCAAAATTGAAATGGAGAGGTTGAATTTTATCAGGTTCAATCAGAAGAAACTTCGTTCTGAAGAATACATCCATTTGCGAGATGAAGTAAACAGTGATGGAAACATCAATAATTTGGGCAAAATGATAATATTGCCACCGTCATATCAAGGCAGTGCGAGACACATGCATGAATATTCACAAGATGCCATGAGGTATGTTCGTCACTATGGCCGTCCAGATTTGTTTATTACTTTCAATTGCAATCCAAAATGGATGGAGTTTACTGATAATTTATTTACTGGACAAAATTCAACCGATCGCCATGATATTACTGCCCGTGTGTTTAAACAAAAGTCAAAGGTGCTGATAAACTTCATTGTGAAAAGCGAACTTTTTGGTAAAGCCATATGTTGGATGTACTAAGTTGAATGGCAAAAGCGTGGTTTACCGCATGCACATATCCTTATTTGGTTGGTTGACAAAATCACATCAGATCAAGTTAATGCTGTGATTTCTGCAGAAATCCCTGATCCAGTTGTTGATCCGGAATTGTATAATGTTGTTGTGCAGAAAATGATCCATGGCCCCTGTGGCGAAAATAACATTCATTCTCCATGTATGGTTAATGGAAAGTGTACTAAACGATATCCACGAACTTTAGTGTCAGAGACAGTCAGTGGAATTGATGGCTATCCATTGTATCGTCGGTGATCTGTTGAAGACAATGGTCGATGTATTACCATCAAAGTACGAGGTCAAGGTGTTGAAGTCGATAATCGTTGGATTGTACCATACAGTCCGTTGCTTTCGAAGGTATTTAAAGCGCATATAAACGTTGAATATTGTAATTCTGTTAAATCGATTAAGTATATTTGCAAATACGTCAACAAAGGCAGTGATATGGCAGTGTTCAGAGCTGCTGATCCGAATAGAAATGATGAAGTGCTTCAATATCAAATGGGACGATATATCAGTAGTAACGAAGCAATTTGGCGTATATTTTACATCCAACAGTTCTTCCTCTTGCTGTACATCTTGAAAATGGCCAACGTGTGTACTTTACAATTGCAAATGCTGCTGATAGAGCACTTGCACCACCAAATACGAGTTGATACTTTTGCTAGAACGTTATTGTATGCTGTGGTACCAACATATTTTACTTGGGACGCATCAAAAAAAGAGTTTCAGAGACGTAAGTAAGGAAGTCCTGTTAATGGTTATTCGAATGTGTTTTCCAGTAATGCTTTGGGCCGTGTTTATACTGTGCATCCAAACAATGATGAATGTTTTTATTTGCGGTTGTTATTGTTTAATGTACGTGGACCCAAATCGTTTTCTGATTTACGAACAGTTGATAGAATATTATGTGCTACGTACCGAGAAGCTTGCCAAAAATTAAATTTGTTGGAAAATGATGTGTATTGGGATGAAACTCTCGCTGATGCATGCGTAAGTGCTCATCCAAATCAAATATGGACTTTGTTCGCAATTATTTTGTCTAGGTTTTTTCCATCTAATCCATTGCATTTATGGACAGAGTATCGAGACTATTTATCGGAAGATATATTGCATCGAGGTCGTCGATTGACTTTTGATCCAATGTTGGACTATGCACCAGAAATTTACAATGATGCATTGATTATGATTGAAGATTTGTGTTTGGGCATTTGTAATAAAGCATTAGCACACTTGTAATTGACATCACCTAATCGTTCTATGCATGATATTTTCGAGCTGGAGTTGCAAAAAGAATTGCGATACGATTGCGTCGAGCTGAATGCATATGTTGTGGAGAATTATCCGAAATTGAATGTTGAACAAAAAGTGGCATATGATACAATCATTCGAGCTGTTGATAGTGGAACAGGTGGTTTTTATTTTTTGGATGCACCAGGTGGTACTGGCAAAACATTTTTAATTTCATTAATTTTGGCCACGTTGCGTTCTACGAATAAGGTTGCGTTAGCATTGACATCGTCTTGCGTATCATTGGATGGTGGTCGAACTGCACATTCTGCGCTTAAATTGCCATTGAATATTCAAGTTATTGAAACGCCAACTTGCAATATTTCAAAAACATCTGGAACGGAAGAATTATTGCAGCGTTGTGATATAATTATTTGGGACGAATGTACAATGGCACACAAAAAATCTGTCGAAGCGTTAGAACGAAGTTTGAGAGACATTCGAAATAATGGTGCATTATTTGGTGGTGCACTGATATTATTAGCTGGTGATTTCAGACAAACATTGCCTGTTATACCTAGATCAACTCCAGCTGACGAAATCAATGCTTGCTTGAAATCTTTATATCTACGGAGTTCTATATCAACTTTGAAATTAACCACTAATGTACGTGTACAATTACAAAATAATCCATCTGCAGCTACGTTTACTGAGTAATTGTTAAAAATCGGAAATGGAGCAATGCACTTTGATGAATTTGGATTGATCACATTGTCAAGTGATTTTTGTGAATTTATGCAGTCCAAAGAAGAGTTGATTGAAAGTGTTTTTCCGCATATTAAGCAAAATTATAAGAGCCAAGCATGGTTGAGCGATAAAGCAATTTTAACTGCGAAGAACACAGATGTCAATGAATTAAATTTTGCTATTCAATCGAAAATTCCTGGTGATTTTATTATTTATTTATTTTATTTTATTTTTATTAGTTCATTGTATGCTTACACAGTAAGAATTCACTTCTTTTAAGATAGTGTTAAGCTAAAAGTATACAAAGATAAACTATAACAATCTTTAAGTATTAATTAAATTTAAGTTTAAGCAATACAAAAAAATAAAAAGAAAAAATAGTTATAAATACAATAAATACAATATTTCTCTGTTGACAAAAGAAAAATTAAATCAAAGAACAGTTAGGGAGGAAAAGAAAAAAAAAAAGATTTATTTAATCATGAAAGTGGATTTTTAGCGCTCGACGAAACTCTGCTTCACCTCTTATACTTCTTAGGTGCCGTGGTAATGAATTCCACAGGCGGATGGCGTTGACGAAAAACTGTCTCTCCGAAGTAAGACATGAGTGACGCGGAATAATTAGTTGTTGCGATCTGTTAGAGGAACAATACTGAATCCTATTGTATAAACTGCACGGCTGTTTGCTTTGGATCACTTTGAACAGTAGTATAATATTTGGTTTGGTTTCGTATAAATCTGTTGATACCGATACCAACGAAGATGAAGTAGTGAATTATTAGTGAATTATCCTATTTTTGAATTCATTGGATTTGCCAGGAATACCACCGCATAATCTTCGATTGAAAGTTGGAGTTACGGTCATTATGCTAAAGAATTTAAATCAACCACGTTTGTGCAATGGTACGAGGCTTGCTGTTAAGAAGCTGATGCCAAATGTTATCGAGGCAACCATCTTGACTGGCAAATTCAAAGTTTTTATTCCACGCATTCCAATGATACCTTCTGATATGCCATTTGAATTTAAACGTCTTCAATTTCCTATTCGTTTGGCCTTTGCTATTACCATCAATAAAGTTCAAGGTCAATCATTAGGAGTTTGCGGTGTGAATTTGCAGTATCCAGTTTTTTCACATGGGCAATTGTATGTTGCCTGTTCGCGTGTAGGAAAACCTTCGGTTTTGTATATCTACACCGAGAATGTTAATAGCAAAACAAAAAACGTTGTTTACGACAGAGCATTGCAATAAACAAATCTTAGGTTTGATTGAATTATAAATTGTAATTTGTTTTATTTTATCTCTATCTTATGCACTACGATGTGTATATACTACGAAGTGTAAACACTAGCAGCGCAGAAAATAGGATGTCGTTGTTGTTTGTTTTTGCGCCGGAAAACAAATTGAAAATCATTGTTCATTATATCACTCTCTACTTATTTTTATTCCATTCAAATAAATCACATTGGTAAATTCGAACTATTTTTGTTTTGTTATAGCTCTGCAGTTCATTTGATGGCGTTAAATCGGGGAGAGACGAAGTTCGCCTCGTCCGCTAGTTTCCTTATAAAGATCAGCAGGTTTATGGGTTAAATGAACATCCGAAAACAAGGTTAAAGTTCAAAAATGTATAAGGTTTTCTAATGACATTCCTAAAAGGTGTTTTGTATGCTGCGAAACTCGGTCAACACGATGCGACGTACCGTACAGCACTATTAAACGCAACTTTTAATTTTGTATTGCTTTCGTGGTCAAGATTACTGAAAATATCATAACCGTAAGTAGCTAAGGGTAAAACATGCGATCTTATGAGTAAACAACGTATTTTTGCGGGTGTAAAGTAATGCGTAGATCATAGCATGCGGAGAACACCATACGTCTTACCAACTATGAAGGATATGTGATTTTTCCACGTCAGGCAACGGTTAAAAATAACACCTAGGTTTTTTACAGTTTCAACAGGAGAGGTATTCAAAATAATAGAAGGGAAATAGGAGATGTCTATCCTTCTCTTTGAGATTACAATGCACTTTGACTTGTTTGGGTTGAGCATCAAACAATTTTGGTTTGATCACCGCTTGATTTATTACAAATCTTCATTGATACAAGCTGCAGTGTTTTCAATAAGCCCCAGTGGGCAACGTATGTATAATTGAGCGTCAGCGGCATATAAATAAATAGACTAAGGCTTTACTATATTAGGAAGCTCATTTGCATACATAGTAAAAAATAAAGGACCAAGAATAGATCCCTAAGGTACCCCACTAGCATTTAGTAAAAAATTGGAAAGGACTTTTTTTAGTTCCACTTCTTGCAATCTATTTGTTAAGTATAAATCAATCAGCCGCACTGTACTGGGAGAAAAATTATAGTAATGCAAAAGTTTTTCACACAGAAACATGTCGAAGGCCTTAGAAAAGTCTAGGAGTATGAAAAACGTTATATTTCCAAGGTCAATATCTTTCCGTATATCCTCTGTAACACTTAATAATGCCGTAACGCAGCTATTTCTTTCCCGAAAACCTGATTGTTTTGTTGTTAGTATATTTTCTTCATCCAAAAATGAACATATCTGTTTGTTAATGATCTTTTCAAACACTTTTGACAAAAACGGAAGAATAGAAATTGGTCTGAAACCGTCACATTTTGAGGTTTTAGGCACATGTACAATTTTTGCTCTTATCTATTTCAACTTATTTGTAGAAATAGTCGTATAAAATATAAGTGCTATAAAAGGCAATAGTACAGGCAACAAAAGTTAAAGAAATACCGGCCGCATTCCATCTAGCCCCACTGCATTTGAATTTATAGAGAGGGCACTTTCAACAAAATCCTCTAAATGTATTGTAGAAAAATCAAACAATGTCCTTGATGTTCTTCTTTCATTATCGGTTAATGATATGGGTATTAATGTTGGATGAGATTGAGTTGGAAACAAATTTTCGGTTCAAGTCATTAATATCAAAATCTTCGCCCAAATCAAATACAGTGTTACCGATGCCAGTTTGCTAAATGACGTGCAAGCTGTTTCCTGCTTTGGGAATTATTAATACGATTAGAATTTGAGGCAACCTTTGCGTTTCGAATAGCTAAAACTGTTTTGTTACGTAATAAACAATATTGTTGGTGAAAACTATCTATACGAAATTTTTCCATCGATTATAACCAAATCTCGTTGTTGCATTAATGATTTGATTTCATTAGTGAACCAAGGTTTACTGCGGGGATAGAATCATTTAGTTTTTAATGGCACATGTATATCAAAAAGCCTTTCCACCATGTCATTCAGGAATTCTTCTTGTTCACAAGGAGAATATTTAAAACGAACATATCCCAATTCACATTAACAACATCAAAATGAAGTGCGACACAGTTTATGTGCTTGAATTCCCTGTACTCAAATGAACTAATTTTAATATCCAATTTAAAGTCAAAGGTCAAGAAAATTAGCTCATGCCCAGAGAACACAGGGACTGATAATTGATCATATAGGATAACTTTACTTTTGTTACTTACAAGAAATAAATCTAGCAATGGGGGCTCGAAATTAGAGAAATGAGTTGGAATAATTGTGTTCGCTGGGCAGAGATTAACGGAGTAAAATTCGTCAACAAATGAATTAACACTTAGCAGGTCGCAGTTGAAATCACCACACAAAGCTATGTTAGGATAAGATACTGAAATGTGTTCTAATGCGGAAATGAGTGGAAGAATACAAACGTTATTGGAAGGCCTATACACAGCGCCCAAAAGAAGCTTTTCATTTTACAACTCTAAAAAAATTAATTCGATTTCACTATTATCAGCCGAAAACTTCTTAACCCTGCACTGTAGCAAATCTGTAACAAATATTGCAACGCCTCCACCCCTACATCGTTCTCTATCCGACCGAAAGACTGTATATCCACTCAACGCACATAATTGATTATTTTGTTCAACCGTCAACCAAGTTTCGGATACACATATGACGTCAACCTGCGAATCTTCAAAGATGTAACGAAATTCATCAATTTTACATAACAAAGCTTGTGCATTTAAATGACATACTTGTAGGCCAGTTCTTTGTCGACTCAAAACTTTTATCATGGCACGTATATTACTGGCAGCCATTTTATTAGAAAGCAAATTCGCTAAGAACAATATTAGCACCACAAAACAAGAAAAAGCTTAAAAACAAAGGAAATGGATAGTTAAATTAAAATAGGTATTATTACTAAGCGATTAATTACTTAGCAAACAAAAAATTGAAATAATTAAATTTAAGGTATATCTACAAATATAAAATATGGAGCAGAAAAGGAAAGTAGTAAATGAATTATAAATAATTTAAATAAAATAAATTAACATCATTACTTAGTAGAGTTGGCATCCCAGTTTAAATCTTCAATGCAGTCGACAGCTTCAGCAGCATCATTCTTGTGACGTCTTATAACAACGTTTATAACAACGTTTTGTTTTTTGAGAGTCAATGCAAGTTTAAATATGTAGTAGTTGTTCTTAGTTAGAGCTTCACGCACATAAAGGGAGTTAGTTGAATTAATATCAATATCTTGTAGTTAAGGTTCTCTGTGGTGGTGTTACGGGACAATGCGATTGACCTTAAAATAAAATTGCGATCATATGGCGAATTGAATTTAATACAAATTTGAGTATCATTAGAGTTTGAATTTGCGGGCATGCGGTAAATGTTGTTAATTGAAGGTGGCTTAATTTGCATCTCGTTGCAAAGCAAATTAAAAGTAGATTTTAATCTCTGGTACACCAGAGAGAATTGCATCACAAGCAAAAACGGTTCGGTTTTCTTGCGCGTATTGGATTTTTTTACTGCGTTCAATTCGGTTTTTGCAATATCTGGGGCCAATTTCACAGATCATACACTACATACATTTCATACATCATACACCAAATCGATTATCATACATTACATCAAAATGTCTGTTTCACAGATACCATTGGAAGGTAGTGTATGATTCGTTTATACCTTCCATGAAAATGTATGATTTGACGTTTGATTGACAACTGTCAAATGAAATATGACATTTTAAAGAAAAAAATTGAAGTTCGAAAAGAAAAAAATTTCGTTGCAAAAAATTTTAATTTTTAAAGAAAAAAGTGAAGAAAAATACAGTCCACCAATACAATGGATATTTTATTTGAAGACGATTATATCGTTGATGTTGATCTTGATTCTTATGACAACGGTTCAAGGCGCGCAAGATCCTTTGATGAAAGAATCAACTTTAACATGGAAGACCCTTATTTCGTCGAAAAGTTTAGAATGCCGAGGATGTGTGTGGAGTTTTTAATGGAGCGGTTGGGAGTCCATATTGCACATCCAACTAAATGCAGTAGAGCTCTTTCACCAATACAACAAATCCTACTGACTCTGCACTGGCTTGGGAACGGCAGCCAATACCATGGCTTAGGAAATATACATGGAATTTCCAAGGCTTCCGTGTGCCGTTGCGTGAAAAAGGTTACTGCACTCATTTCGGAACGTCTTTTAGGTAGTTTATTTGTAATATATGTTAATATTTGTTATAAGACTTATTTACATACATATACATTTTTAAAGGCGAGGAGGTAGCATGGCCTGACAATGGAAACGTTGTAGCAGAAGAATGAAATTATTTTTCCAAACGATGACGAAGAAGACCATGACGAGTACAACGAAGAACATAATCTCAACGAAAACGAAAATACCCAAGCAATTACAGCGTTAATTGAATATATTAATAATTTCAATAACTAGTTTAATTTTAATAAATTATAATCCGAATTATAATATCTGTAATTTTGTTTTCATTTTTGGCGGTTGCTAACAAAATTTTAAAATTTTGGATAGACCTGCACAACTTAAAGTCTAGTTGGCAAATAAAGAAAATTCTCAGTAAAGTTTTAATAAGCAAAAAAATAACGAATTTGAATATGTAATCACTTTATTATTTTTATTTGCGTGTACAAATTTTGCTGAGTGGATATACACTCAAAAACACGGTTATTATCAAGAAGATATCGTTATCGTGATAAAAAAGGCTCTTGGATGCTAGCCACAGAGGATGCTTTCATAAATGCATGGTTGCTAAAGTGCGACGATTGCATAGCATTCATAAATGCAAATGATGAATGTCAGAGTTTCATAAATGTAAAACGCAAATATTTAAAAAAAATTATAAATAAAACACTGTTTTAAATAGAAACCGCTCCAACGATCATAATTATCAAACTATTCAAATGGCTTCTTTTTTCAAACTTTAACTTTAACAACAACTAACAACTAAAGAATCTAGAATTTATTATGTGTATCCTCCATTTATTTCTACCTATAATTATATTAATATCTTACGCTTTTTTGCGTACGGCACTGTAGACCCTCATACATTATATTTATCTTTAAAAATCATATGAATATTCAATGCTAACAAGAATTTCGCCGTAATCGGAAACTTATTACGAATCCCGAAAAAATCTCTCACAGAATCAATCGTAGTGGAAATGCTCATACAAATTGACATTACAATTGGATTCTGGGATAACATTTTTCGGGATTCGTAAAACTTTACGATTACGCTGATTATGCATATTGCACCTAAACTATAAAGTTATATGCATATAGCTACCTACCTAAATTTCTCCTTCACTTTCATTATTATATGTACATACATATTTATACACCTATAGGTTTCATATTGTATATGGGTATATATTACATATTATTAATCCATAATTTAGATTTAAAATATACATTTGTAGGTATGCACCTATGTAACTATTCCTTAGATCATCCATTCAATAATTCATTATACTAAGAATCATAATATAATATTACGTACATCGGCTTTAAAACTGCATATGAAAATACTATATGCCTACCTAATAACAGCGTAAATGATTAGCTACACTTTCGTTGTTAGGTACAAGAGCAAGTACTTACGATAGTCGTGCATTTAATTTAATTTTTTTTTATCAATACCAAATTCCACCAATTCCAAAAACCCTGGAAAATGGTGAGATTGAGGCCAATAACAATTTCCGCTCGGAAAATGATGTCTGGATCTCAAGCTAGCGACAGAGAAATTGAAATTACATTATAATTTAAAACGACTTGAAGTAAGAGCGATTCACAGCATTTTATTTTATAAAAATTAAGTTATAAATAGATTATTATGTACTATGTATATTATATGTATTATCTAGAACATATATTATTGAAATTAGTAATAAAATAAGAGTTATCTTGTTTAGACAACAAAGGAACTTTAACTGCTAGTTCTTAAAGAAATGTTATAAGCCAAAAACTTTTTGTTTGAAAAATTTTGTGGGACAATGACGACCAAATCTGATATTCACGATAATTGCACGAGGATAGCACGCCGGGCCACAAGCTATGGGCTCATAGCGGAGGATGATGGATAATTGTGGTAACTGTTACACGTCATCCTCATCCTCCGAGGAAAACGAAAAGGTATTTATATTTTTTGTGTATTCTGAAGGCGGTAGATTCAGAAAACTTTCTTTCTCCTTGCATTCGAGAGTTCTCAAATACAGCGTTACCTTCAACAACCTGTTCTTTAAAGTGGTGGACCGATTCTCGGCAGATCGATCTGGCCTAATGCGTATACCGCTAGAAGACGGCTGTTGCTGGACCGGAGTCAACATCGGTTGCTTCGGACTTGGTTCTGAGCTGTCTTTCTTGTCGCCATGCGACTCTTCCGACCCAATTCCAAATGCGACCTACCAAGATAAGACAAATTTAAATTAAATGATTTTTAGTAGTTAAGTTAGAAACAAACAAACCTCCTCTCCCACAATAGCCAATATGATTCTGTCATTCTCATCAGTGAGGTCCTCGGCGCGAGCCCCACCAACACCCGTCTTTTTAATGCGGTCGATCTTAGCCTAAAATTATATACATATGTTATATATAGGTATGTGTGTACTTTCAAATAAAATTTCATTAGTCTTACCATTGCATTCCGCCTCCAATTTTGCCAGGTGGTCCTGCGGAATTTTTCCCCATCATCCTCCGCTATTAGCCCATAGCCTGCGGCCAGGCGAGCTATGCTCGTCCATTCACTCTGAATGTCTCCTTTGGTCTGTTTTGTTCCACAAAATTTTCCAAATTTTTTGCTTGTAAAATCTTCAGGGCTCAACGAACAAATCTAATGTCAACATACGATATGAGGGCCAAAAGGCAATGCTTTCAAGGATTTGTCTTTGAAAATACACGCTGCTCAAACGATTGGCCTATGCGGTAGAACAGGCAGCTGAAAATCATCTATGGTATTGTCGTTGTTCGGTGAGCTGGAGACAATTTCTGGACGAATATTAATTGACAATGTGGATATTGCCGAAGTAAATCCTGATGAATTAAGATCCAGATTTTCGATAATTCCAGATGATGTCCATCCATTCCATGCTAGTATTCGAGAAAATCTAGATCCCAGAGGACAAAATGCCGATGTGGACTTGTGGAAATGTATATATTTGGCTCAGCTTAAGGATTTCATTGTAAAATCAATGCCTCAGGGTCTTGATACAGAAATAGATGATGTCATGAAAACATTGTGCACTGGATATAAACAGCTTTTTTGCCTTGTACGTGCAATCCTGAAAAGTTCTGTTTGTCTCTTGCTTGATGAGGTGAGCAGGTTCAATGGACACAACAAATGAAGCCACTTTATTGGATACAGCTCATAAGGTTTTCCATGGACGAACGATTATAACAATAGCGCATAGTCTTTCGATTTTAAAGGATTATGACAGAATTATTGTATTGGAGAATGGACGAATCGTCGAAGATATGGTACTCCAGCTGAGTTGCAGTCAAACTGAAATGGATATTTTTCTGCATTGCTGAACTCGAAACATATAAGATGATCGTATAGGGAATCTAGAAAGGCATTAACCATTCTTCTAGGTGCAGCCGTTTCTTGTGGACGAGGACAAGCATTAATTTGCCTCAAACATTCAAAGTTCAATAACAATTTGAAAGGAATTTTCTAATAATTAAAAGGAAAATGGTTAATGCAATTTTCAAGAGGATTTCAAAAGAAATCCATAAAGATATTAACCATTTTTCTATTACACAAACAAATTAGTTATTTAAATAAAAATTTAGCCGGAAAGGACCGCTGCTAATTTATAAAAGAAGTGGAAAAACTTACTTTGGTATATTTTTTTTATTTGATTGCATGATGTTGAAATTTCTTATTTTAACTGCAGAACTCGAACAACAATAATAACCACTTCAAATCAAGATATATATGTATAAACACAACTGCGCCAGCGAGCGACACCAATTCTTTCTATTGTATTAAATGTATGAAAAGATGACATACATTCTAGTCATACAATTCGTACAACAATTCTGTGAAACAGAAGATCACTGGAAATATTCCATTCAATTTTTGTATGTATGACAGTGAATCATACAACAATTCCATGAAACAGAATTGATGTATCAGTGCCGTCAAAATCATACGATGTATGTTATGTATGATCTGTGAAATTGGCACCTGATTGTTTGTTGACATCATTTAGTGTATTCTTTAGTTCGGTTATTTCGGAATTAAGTGTAGCAATATTTGTTTTAGCACCCAATAGAGACGATTCGAGTTCGTTTACTTTTAATTGATTATTTTCAATAGAAAGATTTAATTCATTGATTTGATTATTAATATTATCTGAGTAATTTCAGTAGTATTTAGAATTGTATTCTAAAAAAAAACACCTTCTTATTGACTATGTCTGGACAAGGACAAAATCTTCCAATTTTAACATTAAAATTTTAATCTTGTTGGATATAGTTCACATTGCTTTTTTGTCAAAAAATGCAAGTAAGTTGAACTGAACTTTAAAAAATTGCGTATTGGTAAGGCGCTCACTAACCAACTGATAAGTCCAAGTGAGATTGCGGGGATGAAACGCAAATTTTGTGGACTAAAGGCCGTTAAAAGCTATTTTGAATCAATAATTCAACAAGTCCAATTAAATATAATGCTAAGTCTTCTACTTGGCTGAGTAATTTCAGTAGTATTTAGAATTGTATTCTAAAAAAATACACCTTCTTATTAACTATGTCTGGACAAGGACAAAATCTTCCAATTTTAATCATTAAAATTTTAATCTTGTTGGATATAGTTCACATTGCTTTTTTGTCGAAAAATGCAAGTAAGTTGAACTGAACTTAACAAAAATTGCGTATTGGTAAGGCGCTCACTAACCAACTGATGAGTCCATGTGAGATTGCCGGGATGGAATGCAAATTTTGTAGACTAAAGGCCGTTTAAAGCTATTTTGAATCAAAAATTCAACAAGTCCAATTAAATATAATGCTAAGTCTGCTACTTGGTTGAGTAATTTCAGTAGTATTTAGAATTGTATTCTATAAAAACACCTTCTTATTAACTATGTCTGGACAAGGACAAAATCTTCCAATTTTAATCATTAAAATTTTAATCTTGTTGGATATAGTTCACATTGTTTTTTTTGTCAAAAAATGCAAGTAAGTTGAACTGAACTTAACAGAAATTGCGTATTGGTAAGGCGCTCACTAACCAACTGATGAGTCGAAGTGCGATTGCCGGAATGGAACGCAAATTTTGTGGACTAAGTGCCGTTAAAAGCTATTTTGAATCAATAATTCAACAAGTCCAATTAAATATAATGCTAAGTCTTCTACTTGGCTGAGTAATTTCAGTAGTATTTAGAATTGTATTCTAAAAAAAAACACCTTCTTATTAACTATGGCTGGACAAGGACAAAATCTTCCAATTTTAATCATTAAAATTTTAATCTTGTTGGATATAGTTCACATTGTTTTTTGTCAAAAAATGCAAGTACGTTGAACTGAACTTAACAAAAATTGCGTATTGCTCACTAACCAACTGATGAGTCCAAGTGAGATTGCTGGGATGGAACGCAAATTTTGGGACTAAAGGCCATTAAAAGCTATTTTGAATCAATAATTCAACAAGTCCAATTAAATATAATGCTAAGTCTTCTACTTGGCTGTGTAATTTCAGAAGTATTTAGAATTGTATTCTAAAAAAAACACCTTATTATTAACTATGTCTGGACAAGGACAAAATCTTCCAATTTTAACATTAAAATTTTAATCTTGTTGGATATAGTTCACATTGCTTTTTTGTCAAAAAATGCAAGTAAGTTGAACTGAACTTAACAAAAATTGCGTATTGCTCACTAACCAACTGATGAGTCCAAGTGAGATTGCTGGGATGGAACGCAAATTTTGGGACTAAAGGCCGTTAAAAGGTATTTTGAATCAATAACTCAACAAGTCCAATTAAATATATGGCTTAGTCATCTACTTGGCTGAGTAATTTAAGTAGTATTTAGAATTGTATTATAAAAAAAAACACCTTCTTATTAACTATGTCTGGACAAGGACAAAATCCTCCAATTGTAATCATTAAAATTTTAATCTTGTTGGATATAGTTCACATTGCTTTTTTGTCAAAAAATGCAGGTAAATTGAACTGAACTTAACAAATATTGCGTATTGGTAAGGCGCTCACTAACCAACTGATGAGTCCAAGTGAGATTGCCGGGATGAAACGCAAATTTTGTGGACTAAAGGCCGTTAAAAGCTATTTTGAATCAATAATTCAACAAGTCCAATTAAATATAATGCTAAGTCTTCTACTTGGCTGAGAAATTTCAGTAGTATTTAGAATTGTATTATAAAAAAAAACACCTTCTTATTAACTATGTCTGGACAAGGACAAAATCTTCCAATTTTAATCATTAAAATATTAATCTTGTTGGATATAGTTCACATTGCTTTTTTGTCAAAAAATGCAGGTAAGTTGAACTGAACTTAACAAATATTGCGTATTGGTAAGGCGCTCACTAACCAACTGATGAGTCCAAGTGAGATTGCCGTGATTTAACGCAAATTTTGTGGACTAAATGCCGTTAAAAGCTATTTTGAATCAATAATTCAACAAGTCCAATTAAATATAATGCTAAGTCTTCTACTTGGCTGAGTAATTTCAGTAGTATTTAGAATTGTATTCTAAAAAAAAACACCTTCTTATTGACTATGTCTGGACAAGGACAAAATCTTCCAATTTTAACATTAAAATTTTAATCTTGTTGGATATAGTTCACATTGCTTTTTTGTCAAAATATGCAAGTAAGTTGAACTGAACTTAACAAAAATTGCGTATTGGTAGGCGCTCACTAACCAACTGATGAGTCCAAGTGAGATTGCCGGGATGGAACGCACATTTTGTGGACTAAGTGCCGTTAAAAGCTATTTTGAATCAATAATTCAACAAGTCCAATTAAATATAATGCTAAGTCTTCTACTTGGCTGAGTAATTTCAGTAGTATTTAGAATTGTATTCTAAAAAAAAACACCTTCTTATTAACTATGTCTGGACAAGGACAAAATCTTCCAATTTTAACATTAAAATTTTAATCTTGTTGGATATAGTTAACATTGATTTTTTGTCAAAAAATGCAAGTAAGTTGAACTGAAGTTAACAAAATTTGCGTATTGGTAAGGCGCTCACTAACCAACTGATGAGTCCAAGTGATATTGCCGGTATGAAACGAAAATTTTGTGGACTAAAGGCCGTTAAAAGCTTTTTGAATCAATTATTCAACAAGTCCACTTATTTTTTTCAGTCGATCTCGTACTCTGGAGGTGTTAACACGTTTTCGGCTTCCCAGTTTTTTCCAAATTAAATTTCGTGTGTGAGTTTAAGTGTCACATTAAATCAACATTTCATAAGTGGTGTAGTAGCACAGTAGTAGAGTGGCCGACCGAGAATCTGAAGGTTGCTAGTTCGATTCCCAGCCGGGCATCAGAACTATGCAAGCTTTTTTTCACAATCGTGAAGTGGAAAACTTTATTGGTTGGGAAAACGATCAAAGGAGGAGGAGTTTAAGCACCGGGGCATCGAAAGGTGTCCTAGGTCCAATGATGCCAGCGATGGCATCAGCTGAGGGAACATCGAAAGATGTTCCAATTACAAGCAGTGATTCTGCAGCAACAACATCAACAGCAATAACAACAACGGCAACATCATCCGATGCTAACCAGAAGCGCAGAAAGAGGATCAAGTGCGCACCAAATTTGGTAAAGGGGAGATCCACGGCCACCTCAGCAAAGCTGCCAGCTGGGGTGAATACGTCCGATATAGACGAGACGTCAGAGGCAGCAAGACAAACCCAGCTAGACACTTCACCCAAAGAGGGTATTGAATATATGTCTCAGGAGGGAGAAGGGCACTTCACGACGGGCGATAGTACTGCCTTCGTGAACCTCTCCACATCAGAGGCGTCATCTGAGGAGGACGAGGAACACAGAACGGTCGCTCTCTAATTGAAGCATTCGAGGCAGAAATCCAAAAGATAAAAAGCAAAGTTAAAGCCAACCAAGAAGCCCGCCGAGCGAAACAACTAAAAGAATTCAAGGAACAAGAACAACAACAGCAAAAAGAACAATTACAAAACCAACAGTCACAGCAGCAGCCAAAACAACAACGGCAAAAACAACAGCAACAGCAGCAGACACAAGCCCAGAAGCAACCCAACAAAAACCGCAGCAGCAGAATCGAAAGCAGCAGAATCAACAGCAGCAGAAAAGTCAGTCTCAGCAGCACCAGCCACAGCCGCCGATTACGAAAAAAGAATAGGTGCCACCCATAAATACTTATAAAATGGAGTTACAGGATACCATAAATCTGTGTAAGTTGTCCATAGGTCAAAATTTTACTATAAAAAGATTAAATAACGATAGGCATTCTATCCATTGCTTCACACTGGAACAGCACAAAAAAATTAAAGCGTTGCTAAAAGAAACCACTACTGAATTTTTTAGTTTCACCCCTAAGACC
Source organism: Philhelius pedissequus (assembly GCA_910595825.1). Taxonomy (NCBI): domain Eukaryota; kingdom Metazoa; phylum Arthropoda; class Insecta; order Diptera; family Syrphidae; genus Philhelius; species Philhelius pedissequus. The sequence goes on from OU343160.1 coordinate 237,013,928, forward strand.
GAAAAATTTCAAACGGTCTTTTTGAAGGGCATAGATTCCAGCACGGAACCACAGGTGCTCTTAAGTGAACTCCGCCAAAAAGCGAAATTAATGTTGTAACTTGGGACAAATTAAAAATGCGCGACGACATGCTTCAATGCATGCGCTGCCAAGGGTTCGGCCACCCCGCACCAAACTGCTAAATGCAGTCACGCTGCGTTAAGTGTGGAGAGAACCACAATGCAGATGAATGCAAGTTAGGAAGGGAACGGGTCGAAGATAGGACCCAGGTTAAATGTGTACTCTGCCGAGGCGGCGGACACCCTGCTAATTGTCGGGGATGCCCGACGTTTCAGCTTATAAAGAACAATAAAGCAGCAAAGCAAACAGTGGTAGAAAAGCGTCCAACACTGCGCCCTCCTACAACAACGCCCAGCAACTCCCAAATTTCTTACGCCCAAATGGCATCAGGAAGGGGACGCAAGGTACAGCCTACACCAAGGGTCGCCCAACAGGGTGCCTAAGGCGTCGGGGGCACAGGCGGATATTTTGGGCATTCTGCTGGCTATCCAGGGCCAGTTGGATGGCCTCCAAAACCAGATAAGGGACCAAGCGACTAGGGTGGATTATCTCTACTCTGTTTTGCCGAGCTTAACGCAACTTAGAGGTTAAGGGCGCGCTGCCGGAGAGGCCCTCTAAGATCCTAGCTGTGAATGTAAATTCACTGATTAGGCCCGAACGTAGAGCGAATTTATTCCAAATGCTTAAAGACATAAGTCCAGATGTGTTTATGGCTAGCGAAACTAAGCTTAACCAGAAACATAAATTGACTACAAACAATTACAATATCGTAAGAAGAGACCGACGCAACTCCACTCAAGGAGGAGGCGTCGCAATCTTTATACGTAAAGGCATTAGTCATAAGGTAATATATAATAGTGATGTGCGAAAATTTCGGACGTTAGAGGCATGCATCATATGCATTCATCTCCAACAGGGGAAGCGAATGTATGTGATCGCTGCCTATGCACCGGAAACACCTCAGCCCACACAGTTTATAGCAGAGCTTGAAAAGCTTTTTGAATGCTTAAGATTGAGCTCGGAAGAAAACTTTTACATATTAGCCGGTGATTTAAACGCCAAACACATAGATTGGGGAAATCAAATACAAAATCCTCGAGGTAACCATTTGTATAATTGGATGGGTCGATACAACCTTGAGTATCGCGTCGATCTTCTAGCCACAGAGGGGCCATCGTTTCCAAGAAGCGGTGCCTATCTGGATCTATTGCTGAAAGACGCAAGACTAACAATTACTGACACTGTGGGTCGATGACCAAGAAATTGTTTACGAACGATCGAGTACGACAGTGACAACTGCGGACTCGCCGCCGTAATACGACTTCCGAACGAGCTTATGGAGTTGGAGGAGTATGTACCGGTGCATACTTACAATTACAGTAAGGTGCGCTGGCCACGCTTCTCGAACGTCTTATTGAGCGAATTACGTTCAAATGTTACGATTCTCTACCGTGCTTCCGTATGAACGGGAAGAGTGGAATCGGAGAGTTAAAAGATTAAAAAATTTATTTATTTCCTTGTTATATATTCTTTTATTTTATTTTACTTTATTTAAAGACAAAGGCCCGCTGTCTTGCTGCTGGGCTGCGACCTTGTTTGTTTGAATGTACTATTAACTTTGACTCTTCAACCATTCTTTAAAACACGAAGAGTCTTCACCCATAATGGTTCTCCCCGCTACAAAACACATATTTCTGCCCTGCGGTGCAGGTCATTCGTATTTTAACACACACCGCATTTATTTCCAATGACAATTACTATTTCATCACTTCCATACCTCGTAAGTCTGCCCTCAATATAGTGCAGTGTACCTCCGTCTTTCATTCATTCATTCATTCATTCATTCGGTTCGTGATATTTGACACTTCATTCTGCGTAGTGCTGTGCTGACCCATATTTGCGGTGTTTGCCCTTGGTAGTGGATATCAGATATCCACTGCCAAGAACTCTTGAACTACATATGCGTATTCTATGTTAGTCAGCCATCAGGCAGAATGAGTGTACCTACCGATGAAATGTTTATATGGAGATACACATGCGATTCGTCGGTATTGTTGGTGGGCACAATCTTACGAAATAAATAAATGAGAAACGATCGTCATTATGGGATGCAGATGTGGTTCGTGTGAAGAGAGACCACCGTGGATGAATATGAGGTAGGATGATCTGTAGTGCGGTCACTACATCCCTCCCCCCTTCGAAAAAGAAAATTCAAGGTTAATTTTCTGCAAATGAATGATATGGTTGGTTGAAAAGCTATTTATGTAGGTACATATACTAATAGTTAACATTTTAAATTTATTTTTAATACATATTATTTAGAAAAAAATTTTTTTTTTTTACATATATACTTTTCCTTTTTTTTTGTATACATAGAGTTAATATTTTTTTTTTATTATTTTTTTGCTTTTTCATACATAATATTTTTTTTTTAAATTTGTTTTTTTTTTTGTTTGGTAATTTAATATTTTTTGGAAACGTAAGAATTATTTTTTTTTTTAACATAAATTTAAACATAAAATTTTGATTTGCAGTTCAATATTTTCATAAGTAATTAATACATTTTTTTTTTATAGAAAATTTTATATACATTTTTTTTTATAGTTTAGTTTTTTGAAGATTATATGTAGATTATTATAGCTTTTTGTTCTTAATTTTAACGTTGTGTTGGGAAAAGATAGAAATTTATAAAAATAAACTCTTAAATTGTATACATTTTTTTTTTTATAGAAAATTGTATATACATTTTTTTTGTAGTTTAGTTTTTTGAAGATTAAATGTAGCTTAGTATAGCTTTTTGTTCTTAATTTTAACGTTGTGTTGGAAAAAGATAGAAATTTATAAAAAAAACTCTTAAATTTTATACATTTTTTTTTTAAACACCAGTTGTTAACACTAATTTCGGTGCTGTAGACGGGAGGGGTTCGGTTTTTATAGGGACTTGTTGTACGGTTAGGGAAGGTTTGTTCGTTTCCTGGATTTCGTTACTATTCTTTACAGGTTTTTGTTTCCTTTTCATACATCGAACTAGGCAGTAAAAACAAAATGCTAAGATCAAGACTAATATTGTATAGATCAATGTATATTGATGTATATCATGAGAGCTAATTGGCAAAAGCGGAGTATTTTCTTCAGACTTAAGATCTATTATTCGCTTTGATATAAGTTTAAGTTCATCCTGGCTTGAGAATTTTACAAGCGCTATCTCATTTTTATTTTTACTGATTACTGGAAGAGTAATATTGGTTAAAAACGTTGAAATGTTCATGGATGGTATATAAGAAGAGTGGGAAATTGTATCTATTTCACTGTACGAACGTATTATTAAATCCTTAGATTTGATATAGCAATTTCCAGTGATCTCAAGCTTAGCCGTTCCTTGAAGGGTGTAAGTTGTTAAGTCGTCTTTGCGAATTTCATCTATTTCATAACTGTGTGTGGTAGAGAATAAAGATTTGTTATGGGTAGAAAGTTGTAACCATATGGTTGAAATATTTGCCTCTTTCACTTCGCATGAGGGTGGTAAAACTTCCGACTTTCGTAATAATTCTACCTCGCAGTTGAATAGTTTTGAATTTAAATTGAACAAAGGATGTAGCATTAGGCATAAGAATGTGTTCTTCTGGTTTTTACAATTCTTTAAGTCGTTGGCATTGATAGGACTGTAGTACTCTTTATTATAATCTATTATAAGATCAACTAATAATACAAGTGATGCCATACCATAAAATGACTACTACTAAGGGATGCCACTTTTTAAACTTCTTAAATTATTTTTTGATCAAATATTTATTTTTAATGCTATTATTTTTTCTTACCTTTTATCTGTATATTAAGATTTTTCTATATCTTGAGATTCGTACTATTTTGATCTTCTTAATCATTTTGAATTTTATCTTAACTATTATCTTTTGTAGAAGTTTTTTCACTTCTGGAATGTTTTCTTCATTTTCCCTTTTTTCTTTATTTTCTTTTCTCTTCTTTTTTGCAATGTTACGTTTTTCCTTATATAATGCTATTGACTCCTATTCCTATGCTTCCTTTTTGAATTGCATTTTCGCCGTTTGTTTGTTTTTTATAAATTTCAGTGACTTCTTTTTATGACACCGTATATGGCAATGCTAATTTCAAGGCAGCACACCTAGTGATGAGTTACCTTTCAAAGGCACGAAATGGTTTCAAAGTGTGCCATTTCAATGCTAAGAGTCTTAATGACTCGAAGTTTGATAACATTAAAGATATTTTTAATGGTGTCAATGTTGATGTAATCTGTGTAAGTGAAACGTGGTTTAATCCTGATACCCCTGATTATATTCGCAACCTACCTAATTATAAACTTCTTCGGAATGACAGATATACAACCACAACTGGCGGAGAAGTTGCAATCTATTTTAGATCAACTCTTAAGTATAAGATTTTAAGTAAATCTTATTTGACAGGCATTGAATATATTGTTGTGGAAGTCTACGATGGAAATGAAAAATGTTTAGTTGCATGCGCATATAATCCTAATAGAACTTGTTCACCTGCTCCTTTGTTAACTGCATTGGAACCCTTTTTAATGTCATACGAAAATATTATTGTTTGTGGGGATTTTAATGCTGATTTACTTAAAACTGACTCTCGCTCCACTCAGCTCTTAGATTATGTTGCAGCGTCAGGACTTAAGGTTGTAAACTCATTTCCAACAAGATATGCACCAAATTGTTCACCCAGTCTACTGGATCTCTTAATTGTTTCTGATCAAAAAAACGTTCTTCTCAATGATCAACTCTGTCTTGATGGTGTTTCTGATCATGACCTTATTTTCTGTACTCTCGATATCGATTTTTCGCATTCCCAAATTCCTTTTTCCTTTACATATAGAGATTTCAACTCAGTCAACCTTGAATCGTTATATAATGATGCAAGTTCCTTACCTTGGAACTATTGTTATTATTTAAATAATATAGATAATAAACTATACTATGTAGTAAATCTGATTAAAGATCTTTTCGATAAGCATGTCCTCTTGAAAACTGTTACAATAAAAAATAAAAAATGTCCTTGGTATAACTCAGAAGTTCAAGCAGCAATAAGAATTCGTAGGAAGTACTACATAATTTGGAGGAAATCTCCAAGCTCTGAAACCTGGCGAGCCTAATCCGTCAAATTTCTCAATGTGAACTTAGTGCAAATACACTCAACACTTTTTTTGCCTCATCCACCCAAGTTCCTAGTAGTTTCAGTGCTAAAGATGAACTATCTTATGATTACGATGACGTTTTTGATTTTGAGGTTGTTTCAGAGGACGAGGTCATTAGCATCTTCAAGACCCTTAAATCTGAAGCTATTGGAGAAGACGGAATTAAACTTCGTTTTATTAAACTCATTTTGCCCTATGTAGCAAACTCCTTTACGCATATATACAATCACTGCATAGCATCCTCAAGGTTTCCAACTCTGTGGAAATCCGCTCGGATCACTCCTGTTCCTAAAATTTCGGTACCCGTTGAACCGTCTGATTATCGGCCCATAAGCATTCTGCCTTGCATGTCAAAGGTCTTGGAGAAGATTCTTAAGAAACAAATAATTGAACATCTTAACACTAAGAGGCTACTATCACCCTATCAATCTGGTTTCAGAGCTAACCATTCCTGTTCTTCAGCTATGGTTAAAATACTGGATGATATCAGAATCCAATATGATCAAAATAGTTTAACAGTTTTATGTTTGTTGGACTTCTCAAAGGCCTTCGACAAAGTCAACCATAATGCTCTATGCCAAAAACTTAAACACTATTTCGGGTTTTCGGATTTAGCGGTGTCCCTTATAGAAAGCTACTTATATAACAGAACTCAGCGGGTGGTGATCGAAGACGATTGGTCACATTCGAGTTTCTTGAAAACGGGAGTTCCACAGGGTTCTATCCTTGGCCCTATCCTCTTCTCTATTTTTATAAATGATCTTCCTTCTGTCTGTAAAAATGTCTCCTTTCATCTCTATGCGGATGATATCCAGATATATCTTTCAAGGAGATTTGGTCTGATAGAGGACCTTGTTTTTCGTGTTAATGAAGACATCATATCCATCTACAAATGGACAAAGGAGAACGATTTGACACTGAACCCTAAGAAAACTCAGGCTCTGCTTATATCTAAAACGGAGCACAATGTAACACAACTTCCCACCATCATACTAAATGAATCAAACATTCCTTATGTGAAATCAGTTACCAGTCTTGGTTTTAAACTAATGAGTAATTTATCCAGTAGGGAGCATGTAAATACTGTTGTGAGACGGATTTATGGAACCCTAAGGAAACTCTGGATCTCAAGGAACTTTACCCCTACCGAAACACGACTTCGATTAGTTAAAACGCTTCTTATGCCAATTATATCGTATTCTGAAATAGTTTATCCTCATCTTGATTCTATGTGCGAACACAAGCTAAATGTCGCTTTTAACGACATGACAAGGTATGTGTATAGCCTAAGAAGATACGACCATATATCTCCATATAAAAGCAATATTCTGGGCTGTACACTACAAGCATATACTAATTATCGAAATTGTATTTTCTTGCATAAATTGATTAACACTAAAACACCCCATTATCTTTTTGAAAAAATAAGTTTCTGCCAATCATCCAGAACAAGAAATATATCAATGCCCTCGTTTTACTTTCTAAGCTCACACGATTGTTTTTTGTAAATAGCATTCGCCTTTGGAATTCCTTGCCTGTGAGAATTAAGCAAATAGCGGAGACTGCAAAATTCAAGAGCGAAGCATTTAAACATTTCTCTAATGTGCGTTATTAAATATTAATCTTTTTAACTCAAACTAAATATAAGTAGAAGGAAAGAATGGAAAATGAAAAAATGTGGATAGCTATTATATTTATAAATTATAAATTTAGTTGAAAAGTGTATTGTATTTTTAATTTTAATTTTTAAGCCTTAAATATAATTTAACCTCCTTTGTAAAATACTATAAAAGACTAAGTCTTACTGTATTAGCCAATGAAATAAATAAATTGAAATTGAAGAAATTGATATTCTGTTGCAGGTTGTATGAATATAAAATGGTTTTTAAAATTTGTAGGTAGAGGGATAATTTTATAGAGGTGAAAATTTTCGGTATATGGGAGTGGAATCCTGAATTCATAAATTACTTTCTGTTGACGTATAGTTGCACTGATTGTACTAATTTGGTAAAGAGATAAGATGTTATTTGACACAATTGATGAAATTCTTGTACCACTAGGGATGTCTTGTTTGATTTTTAGTAGCGCTGTTCTTAGCTGATTTGGAGTAACTATGGTTGGATGTGGTTTGCCATGGTTAACATTAGTAACCAGGTCAATAATTTCATCTACAGTGTTTTGGTAACGCATAATTATCAAAGTAATTAAAGTGGTTAGGGATTCAATTTCGGAAAATAATTGCTGTTCCTGATTTGCATTATTTATTTTATTTGTTAATTCCCTACATAGTCCTAATATTATAGTTTTCTCTTCCTCATTACAGTGTTCAAGTTGTATGGAGGAAGTTATTTTTTGCAGTCTATTTTTAACGGGATCTTTCTCTGGCCTAACGCTTACGACATTGAAATTTGAAATGTCATCCCATTCGTAATCAATATTGTTTACATTAATTTTTTCTTCGTTTTCTGACGTATTCAGAAACAAAACTTTGACCATTTTTTGTTCAGGTCTTACGACAGTTTCGGCAAGATATATATCTGGACTTATTTCTTTTTTTATATATAATCGCATCTTTATTATGCTTGAATGGAATTTTAATTATCTGCTCACAACGTGGTTTTAGAGTAGTATAATTTTCAAACAGATTTTCCTTTTTTATTTTAGAATCTGGGTTGGTAGATCGTGATTCACATAGCGACTCGTCACGGCTCTGGTTATAGGCCCCGTGCATAGAATTGCATGTTTCTCCTAGATGCTTACCCCCATTATCCGTAGATAATGGCTCCCTTTCATCGTTTGGTTTTAGACCTTTTGGGTGGATAGTCTTACTTTCTGCTGATTCTTTTATATGATCAGTCTTACCTTCTGCTACACCTTCATATCGGTTTGGTTTTAGACCTTTTGGGTGTATAGTCTTACTTTCTGCTGATTCTTTTATATGATCAGTCTTACTTTCTGCTACACCTTCATATCTGTTTGGTTTTAGTCCTTTTCGGTGGATAGTCTTACTTTCTGCTGATTCTTTTATATGATCAGTCTTACCTTCTGCTATACCTTTATTATTTTTTATATTTTTATTATACCTGTCTTTTTTTTCGAAAGTTTGAAGAGATTCTGGGTCTGTGGAGAGTGTTTCACATGACAATTCGTTACGGCTATGGCCATAGGCCCCGTTCATAGAGCTGCATGTCTTTCTTTGATACTCACCCCCATTATCCGTAGATAATGGCTCCCTCTCTTCTACTTCATTATTATTTGACATTGGAATTATTAGAGATCTTTCTTTAAAATTTAATATGCACTTAAATTTTGATAGAAAGTCGTTTCCTATTATACCGTCATAGGGTAGATTTATATGATCGGTAAGTATGTGGAAATGATGTTTCAAGATCATCGTGTGATCTTCAGTTTCAAATTCCAAGTTACCATATATTATCCCCAGGGTTTGTAATGACTCCCCGGCTATGGTTGATATTGTGAAGGATTCATTACTGCTTTCTAAAGAACAAGTATTTTTTAAAAGGGATATATCTGCTCCCGTGTCAATAAGCAACGTGGTATATTTTTTTCGCGATGGACTAAATGGTAGACGTATCGTTGGCTCTCTGAATTCAGGACAGAACGATACGTGGAACTTAAGATTTAGTTCTTGTTCTGGTGGATATCGGCTGAAGTAATTATTCGAGAGGGGTAGCCGCTTGTCTCCTCCCGAACACATTCGTTTCCCTGATTTTGTTGCTGAGGATAAAAGTCTTCGCCAGCGTGCCAATTACTATATTCTGGTGTTATGTTATAGTGTCGGACATTATTTTTAAATGGATTTTTTCTAATATTCCCTTCTTAATTATTGCTATACGAGGGTGTTCGATTTGCGTAGGCTCTACAATTGCTTATCGAGTGATTGGGTTTTTTACAATAATCGCAGGTCAAAAAGTGTGTTTCCTTTTTCACAGGTTTATCCTTAGGGAAACTGGGAAACTGCGTGTTTTTGTAGCAGGTATCTTGTGTATGCCCCTGCTTTCCACAGATATTGCAAAACCTTGCCATTTGGTTATTAACGGGATTCGTGTAGTTAGAAAAGGAAGAGCTGTGGTTTATACGAGCGGCATGACCTTCGGCGTGGGCTATGGTTTTTTTTAGATCAACCCCCCCATAAGCTTTCGCTATAAGCTTAACCTGCTCGTTCTTCAAGCCATCCTCAAAAACTTGGATTGCTAGCTTCCGATTTTCTGCTACAAGGAATGCCCTTACAGTGTCATAGCTGGTTGTGGCAAAAGTAGCGGAGTTAAGACAATTAAGGGCTGCTAGAACACGCTCCCCAAATTCTTTAACAGTTTCTTTGAAACGTTGCTTTATGGTAACAAGTTCATTGTGAGCCGATGACCGAGTTTTCACCTCTTTGAATTCAGCCTCTAATTTTTCTTTTAGGCTCTTCCAAGTAAGGATAGTGTGGTGTTGTGTCAACTCAAAGGCAGAACCATGTAGCCTAGTTTTCACAATTTCCAAAAATGTCGGTTGGTCAGATTCTTTGATTGAACAGAAGAGGATATCTCCACATGATAGGGACTTAGCCAATTCTTTTGGTTGTCCATCAAAAACAGGAACGATGTTGAAAACATCAGTTATCCCTATTTTAATGTCCATTTCTGTATTCTTTCTTACAATCTGTTCAGAAGAATGAAAAGGTAAATTTGTAAAGATATCAGCAATAGTGTTGGCCTCTTTAATTACCTTTCTCATAAATTGTAAACGAGAAATTTTCGTAACAAACTCGGAATTATAGGAGAAAAAGGGTTAAGGGAAAGGACTGACGAAATATACAGGTACAGCAAGAAAAATGTGTATATAATATTAAAAATAATAATAAATGTTACTAAAAGTACATATATATATTTTTTTTTTTAAATTTTACTTGTGTTGTTGTTGTGGTTGATGCCGCTGTTGTTGTTGTTGCTATTATTGCTGTTGTGGTTGATGCCGCTGTTGTTGCTGTTATTGCTGTTGTGGTTGATGCCGCTGTTGTTGTTGTTGTTGTTGCTTTTGTTCTTTTGTTGCCAGGCAGGCTTTACGCCCTAAAGTTGAGGATTACGGCCTGGTCTTTTATCACTACCTACTGTCTGCCAAATGCTTAAGCTCTAAAGCTAGCAAGGTCTTACGCTCGTAGGATTTCTAACACTAATCACAAGAAAAAAACTTTACTTTTACTTCACTTTTTCTGGTGTGTAGCCCCAGAACGCATCAAGAGAGAGGTCTCTTGTATTGGCAAGGCTAATAACTATGGTAGAGGAGATCTTTATTTCGTAGATATCATATCCCACCGCTGCCACCAAATGTTACGATTCTCTACCGTGCTTCCGTATGAACGGGAAGAGTGGAATCGGAGAGTTAAAAGATTAAAAGATTTATTTATTTCCTTGTTATATATTCTTTTATTTTATTTTATTTTATTTTATTTAAAGACAAAGGCCCGCTGTCTTGCTGCTGGGCTGCGACCTTGTTTGTTTGAATGTACTATTAACTCTGACTCTTCAACCATTCTTTAAAACACGAAGAGTCTTCACCCATAATGGTTCTCCCCGCTACAAAACACATATTTCTGCCCTGCGGTGCAGGTCATTCGTATTTTAACACACACCGCATTTATTTCCAATGACAATTACTATTTCGTCACTTCCATACCTCGTAAGTCTGCCCTCAATATGGTGCAGTGTACCTCCGTCTTTCATTCATTCATTCATTCATTCGGTTCGTGATATTTGACACTTCATTCTGCGTAGTGCTGTGCTGACCCATATTTGCGGTGTTTGCCCTTGGTAGTGGATATCAGATATCCACTGCCAAGAACACTTGAACTACATATGCGTATTGTATGTTAGTCAGCTATCAGGCAGAATGAGTGTACCTACCGATGAAATGTTTATATGGAGATACACATGTGATTCGTCGGTATTGTTGGTGGGCACAATCTTACGAAATAAATAAATGAGAAACGATCGTCATTATGGGATGCAGATGTGGTTCGTGTGAAGAGAGACCACCGTGGATGAATATGAGGTAGGATGATCTGTAGTGCGGTCACTACATATCCCCACCAAATGACAGGAACCTGACAAATACTGAAATTGACAGATACTTAGAACAAATGGACGAAACAATTCAACGAACAATGAGCAGAACAATACCGAAATACAAAGAACGTAACGCAACCGACATGCACCGTAACGCAACAGTTGACGCACTACACAGACAAAAAAGAGGACTACTGACAAGACCTAAACGATTGTACAGACGGTCTACTGACACACGAGATCTGGAGGTTAGGACACTGACGTCGGCGTCGTCCATCAGAAACATCAACCAATTGATCAAAGAAAATTATAGGTTTTCCATTAATTTGTTCTGGGACAATAAAATTCGTGCCGTTAACTCTAGTGACCCAAGTATGTTCCCAAAAATTAATAAGATTTTTAGAAGAAAGGATCATAACGATCTTCTGTGTCCTAACCTCCAGAGGAAGACAGAGAACAGAGACGTACTTCTGACAGCAGGCATAGACCCAGACGATGCCGTATTGGACGATGACCTCTATATAATCGAAGATCCGCAGGAGAGAGTAGAGGCTGTGGGGGCTGCTTTCCAGCAAGTGTACTAGGTAAATGCTAGCATTCGCCCGAATCATGACCTGGAGAACAGAGCTCTGCTTAATCACTTTTCTCCGGAACGACATAACCGAATGGCGATCTGAGAACCTTGGTTTTACCGGGTTTAATGATGAAGATTTGGCAAACGCCATAATCGGCGACCGAAATGGGTCCAGTCCCCTTTTAATTTCGAAGAATGAGCTCCAGCTCATTTTTGATTCATTAAAGAAAAAGAAGTCAGCAGGAGTCGATGGCATATCCAACGTTGTACTACGACATTTGCCTCAAGAAGCAGTTGACATTTATACCACACTGTTTAACAACGCGCTGAATAATGCATATTATCCAGTACGGTGGAAGATAGCTGTGGTGCACCCTCTCCCAAAAAAGGGAAAGGACAAATCGAATCCGGCGAATCTCCGGGCGATAAGTCTTCTTCCAAGTTTCAGCAAAGTATTTGAAAAGGTTATTAATAGAGCCCTGTTCAAATGGGCGGAGGACAAAAATATCATCCCGCATAATCAGTGCGGTTTTAAGGCGGGACATGACACAATTCATGCAGCGTCTAAATTAGTTTCTGATATCCAATGGAACAAAACTAAAAAGCAGTGTACGGGTGCCTGTCTGGTTGATTTGGAGAAGGCCTTCGACACCGTATGGTTAGAAGGTCTCTATCTAAAGCTAACCAGACTAGGTATAAGTAAACCTCTATTGTATATGCTTTACGACATGCTAAATGGTAGAAAGTTTGTTGTCAAGAGTGGCAATGTAACTTCTATCGCAATTTTTAATATTAATAATGGTCTTCAGCAGGGAACGGTTAACTCGCCGATTCTATTCAGCTATACTATGATACTATGATAGGTAGTCTAACTCAGGCAATTGCGTACGCCGACGATCTAATTGCCTACAGAACAGCTAATATAGTTGAGGTCATCAAAAGTCTCTTGCAGAGTGACTTCGACAAGATTCAGCAATATTGTGATAACTGGAATTTGAAAATCAACTTCCAGAAAACAGAAACTATTTTGTATAGGACTCCTTTGTCTAGCGCCTCAAGGGATACGAGAAAGAACTGGAGCAAGCTGGTGATCGTAGAGCCATATGGACATCCACTGGCGAGTAAAAGTGTAGTAAAGTACCTTGGCATCTGGTTAGATCAGTACCTGTATTTCGACAGACATATAGGTGCTGCCTTGGCCAGGGCTAGGGGAGCCTTTGCCTTGACAAAACGACTGTTTTATAGCAGCTGTCTTGACAGCAGGGTGAAGGTGATTTGTTACATGGCCTTCATCAGGCCGATGATTGCCTACGGATGCCCGGTGTGGTTCAACGTTGCCCCATCTCAAATGGAAAAGATTCGGTTGTTTGAGAGGCAATGTCTTAGACGTTGCCTTGGATTACACAGAACACCAGAGTCGGAGAACACAAGATATTATTCCAACCAGGTTCTTTACAACGGAGCCAACATAAACAGAATAGATAATTTTTTGTTTAAGCTGATTCGGGGTCACACTGCAAGAGCGATGTCCTCAACGAACAGCTTAATTCTTCTGGCTTACTACCCCAATAATGAATATTTTGAGAGTGAGCGGTTAAGTGGCTACATCCCTCCCGAAGCATTCCTCTATTTAGACAGTCGAGGGCTGATACAGGGTGGAGGGGCGGTTCCGCTCATCCACCACGTCAGCCGGAAAACTGTGGATAGGCGACTCCTGTATGGTCGAGACGTCATCGTTCAAGGTGGAGAAGAGCGCCTTCGGTTCAGTAGCTCTGTATCCGATCGGTACCGGAGGGATAGGGCGAAACAGGAGAACTAGTTTTGGTGGCTCTCTGAACAGCATCATAATATTTAAAGTCGATGAAGATGGTGTGTCTTGGCCGACTTACATAGATTTAGGGCAATTAGGTATAGGGAACAGTCGGGGTGGCACAAGAAAAAAAAAATTTTAAATATGTATGTATGCGGGGGCATATGTGCATGTATCTGCGTGTCCGTGCATGTATGTGTGTAATGAATGTGCGTATGTACATGTATGGGTGGATTGCATGTTTTTGTGTTTCTGCATGTATATAACAAAAAAAAAAAACAAAAAATAAAATTTAGAAAAACGAAAAAAATGCTGCTGTGGCTGTTCTAGTTTTTAAGTAGTTTTAAGTGGTTTTGGGTATTATTAGGTATTTTAAGTAGTTTAAGTTATTTTAAGTTAGTATAAGTTAGTTGTATCTAGTTTTAATTCTTTTTAGTTTATCTTTAGGTAGTTCTTAAGTAAAAATTTTAAAATGATTTGATACTGAGTTTTTTAAAAAAGTTTTTTTGGTTAAATGAAAATAAAATAATAAGATTTAATTCAAATAGTTTTTTAGTTCGAAAGACATTAGTTCTAAGAGTTATTGTTTAGTTTAGAGCGCCCGTAAAGGGCCAGTAAATTAGTTGTAAGTTATTGATAATTAGGCTAGTTTTAAACAGCTTTTTGTCTAGCTTTAAGATAGTTATAAGTTAATATTAAATAAAAATGAATTTACAAAAAAAGTCCACTTATTTCAGTAGTATATAGAATTGTGTTGTAAAAAAAAAACACCTTCTCATTAATATTATCTGTTATTCTTTTTTCGGAGTCGCTTATGTGTTTTTTGATAAGAGTTGATTTATATAATCACTTTGCTCTTTTAAACGATTTTCTATTGTTTTGCACTTTTCAGCCTCCCCGGTAACGGTTTGCAAGGTGTGGAATCCGGGGAAACCGCTGCGGGTGTGTTGCATTTGCGAGAGGCTCCGGAACTAGACATTTTAATGAAGCAAAAAAAAGAAAAGATTTAGGTATACAAAGTGAAATCGAAACACTCCAAGAAATATTTAATTATTTTAAATCGATTAATTAATTAGTTAAAACTCTTTTGAAGCTAAATAACAGATTATCATTAAAATTGATAATGTTTCACAAGTTTTCGGTGAGTAAAATGAAAAGATAAAAAAAGTTAGCCAAACTCAAACACACGTGGTTTACTCAGTAACGGATACAAAAGTTAAAAACTTACTCTCTTTCTTCAACGGGTCGAAATGGCTCTAGCGTCGCTGCGCTTTAGTTCTTCCCTCTCTTTTACCACTAAAAAAAAATCTTTTATTCAGGTCCGTACGAGTTTTTGGTATCAAAACGGCGCTTCCCAGCACTACTTTTGTCTATATGCGAGTTCGCTCTGACCACCATTTTACCTACCTACATACATATCTATATAAAACAAATTAATGTTACACGAGCAAGTGTTGAAACCCCAACTATTATGGGGTTGTTCAAAGAAAACAAATGATGAATCTATCCAAAATTTCCAAAACAAAGTCCTTCATGGAATAGTAAACGTCCCTTGCTACATAAGAAATATCGATTTACATTGTGACCTTCATATAGAAATGGTTGAATCGGAGACCTTCTTAAATGTACGAGACAATGTTTGGAAATTAAGTAGTTAATTAGTTTGCATATATAGGCGAACAATGCGAGTCTGCAAAATTATTGTACAATTAAGGCATGTAAACAGTTTAAGCAAAACAAAAGAAGACAAAATAAAATGCACGACTGGATCGTACGAACTTGCTCTTGTAGGTAACTCATTATCAAGCAACTTTAGTACCTAGATAGGCTCTTAGAAGATGTTGCTGTGATGAGCTGTATGTATCCGGTAGATTGCTAATTTAACAACTTTATTAAGTCTGGTTGCCTTAACGAATGAATAATATCTGTATACCTAAAATTGCATTTTGGACTGCTGTTATGACGAAACTGATCTACAAATATCGGTAATATGTCATTTTGTAGATAATTCTTCTGTCTACAACTTGTTCTAAGGTAATCTTGAACAAAAAATAAGATTCTTGGGAATTATTAAACAAAACAAAATAAATAAGTTCTGCAGCATTTTCCTTCCGGCACCACTCTTAAAACTAGGTTTTTTTTAATACAATATGTTTTACCAAACATAACAATACAAAATTTCCCCACTCAAAACACAAGTTTATTACATTTTTTCTTTACTAAGTGCACTATACCCCAATGTGTTCGACCATTTTTCTTTAAATCTATCAATAATTTACCGAAAATGTACATTTTTTTTGTGTAGAATGACATAAGCTACTTTTTTCAAAAGAACCTATGGTTTTCGAGCAATTTTTAAACAAACTGATCACATCCTTCTACGTGCAACATTCGATTTACCTTCCCCATACATATTGTGTGCGTTAACTCATTTATTCTGAGCAATCTGGAATAATTTTCTGTTGTTGTAACGGATGCAAAAGTACATCTGATGAAAAAACAATAGTTCTCATCAAACATTTTTGGAATAACTAGTTATCCGAGAACAAATGTATAGAACAGCTGACTGCAAACTTCATTATTTGTTGTTCTTGGTTTTTGACAGCTTTCAGCTAACCTATCTGATTTGTTCACAAATCTACTGGAATAGTTTTGTAGCCGAGATAACATATCTATTAAGTGGGTGAACGCTCCCAGTGAGTTGCTTTCCACGTCATGCCACCTGGAAGTCAGTGCGTGATTTTATGTGATGCATTTCCCATAAGAAAAAACGAAAAAAGGGTGTGCAAAACAGGAAATGAGGAATACAAAATCGTGTTGAATTTAATGCTTCAAAAACTCAATGCTGTCTCCTGTTGTCAAAGAGGGCCCTCCCCAAATGCCGAATGCTATTTCCTGTCTACAGAGCGTCATGCCGTTGTCCATGAGCGTGGATATATGCCATTTGCATTACCGACCAGCTTTTGTGGAATTACCACATATTCGATGTGGTTCGCAGCAATATGCTTGGGTTTTCTGAGACTATTAAAGAAATACGTCTCCCCTTCTGAGCGGGCTATAATCTGTAAATCCTACATTCGTCGAAAACTTGAGAACATCTGTTATATTTATAAGGGCAGGTGCTCCCACAACTAACTAACTTAGTTCTCTTGGATAAAATCCAAAATAGAATTGTTTACCAGCCCGACATTTTTCTTTCCATTGCAATTTTTCAAACACTTAGAACCAATGTGCATCAGTATCTTCTGCCTTATCCTATCCCACTTTTCTAATCGCCCGCACTGTGTTAAAGAGCAGAATATACATATTACAAAACCTATTTTTAATTTGCTTTTTTTTTATACTATTTTATTGTAGCAGAATATTTATACATTATTTTCTTAAACTATATTGCACAATTTACAGAGTTATGGTATAAATCTACCTTACTACTGTCAATACTTTTTTTTTAATTTTAAGTATAAAAGAACAATGAATTAAATATGATTGAAGGAAAAGCTACTCAAAAACCTTCATTAAACAAATATACAAAAAAAAAAAATTAATAAAAACTATGTAGGTATAATATTATATGGTACAGTAAGGAGTAGAAGGGTGGACGGTGCGAATTTTTCAAACCAGGCTTTATCTCCCCAAAAAAGAAGAAAGTAAACACAAAATATGTAAATAAATAAAAGTATGAATAAATAAATTAACAATAAATAAATTAACAATTATATAAATTATTAACAAATAAATAACTTAACGAATAATAAATAAATAAATTTATAAATAAACAAATTAACAATTAAATAAATTAACACATAAATAAATTAACAAATAGATAAATTAACAATTAAATAAATTAAAAAAATAAATAAATTAACAATTAAATAAATTAACAAATAGATAAATTAATAGATAAATAAATTAATAAATAAATAAATTAAGAAATAAATAAATTAACAATTTAATAAATAAACAAATAATTTACATAAATTATAAATTAACAAATAAAAATAAATAAATTAACAAATAAATAAATAATTAATGAGAAAAAAAAAAGTTTTATTAATCACAAAATAAATAATTTATTGAAATTAGTATCACAGAATCAGTCTTATTAAAAAAAAAAAAAAATGTAAACTATAAAGCTAGGTTTGAAATTAGAACGTTATCAGACATTACACAAGAAGTGACATAATGCTCATTAAGTTTAACAATTCTGGATGTTACCAATTCAATATTTGAAATCTCGTGAAGTTCAGCTGTTGAGAAAGACCATGGGAGGTTAAGCATCATTTTTAAAACTTTGTTTTGAGCTATTTGGAGCCTGCGGATGTGACTCGATGCACAATTCCCCCATGCCGGCGCCCCATAAAACATAATTGCTTGGAAAACTGCTTTATAAATCAAGAGTTTATTTTTCTTACTTAATTTTGATTTACCATTTATAAAAGGATAGAGCGTTTTAATAGTTATGTTAATCTTCTTAATTACTTCTTGTATTTGCACTCTAAAAGTTATTTTTGTATCTAGGTGTACACCAAGGTATTTAACATTTGAACACCATTCGGTGCTTAAGCCATTAACATGAAGATTGTTGCTAGGCAGGAAACAGGGTTTTCTTTTTCGAGTAAAAAAGATAGCCTGTGTCTTTGAAGCATTTAATTTAATCTTCCAATCGAAAAAATAATCTTGTATAACATCAAGTGCAGATTGCAAGTTCGTTTAATATTGAAACCAATCGAATCTGATGAATAGATGCAAGTGTCATCGGCGAACATTGCTTTTTCGCAGTTAGTGAGGCATGGAAAGTCGTAGTTGAAAATAATGTATAATATTGGGCCTAGCACTGATCCTTGAGGTACACCTGCTACAATATCATAAGTACTCGAGTACCAATTATTAATAGAAACTTTGTAATTTCTTTCGGATAAAAAAGATTGAATTGTTTTGATCAAGTAGATTGGAAAATTAAGCCTAGAAAGTTTATGTATTAAACCATCATGCCAAACTGTATCGAATGCCTTCTCAACGTCAAGCAGAACCATTCCTGTACTTTTTCCTCTTCTAAAATTAGCTTTAATATATTTAGATATTCTATCAACTTGATGGACTGTACTATGGTGAGCCCTAAACCCAAATTTTTCGAGTGGTAATATGTTATTTCTTGTTACTTGAGAAAGAATTCTACTTTTTATTATTTGCTCAAAGCATTTGCTTAAAGAGCTTAACAAACTTATAGGCCTATAATTGGTAGGTATATTAGCACTTTTACCAGGCTTTAAAATTGGGATAATCTAAGCTGTCTTCCATGCATTAGGAAAGTAGCATAATTTAAGAAAGCAATTAAAAAGAAGCTTTAAATATTGAATTCCTGATTTTGGCAAATTCTTTAGGTAAATGTTTTTAATGCAATCAAAGCCTGCGGATTTTCTTGTTTTTAGGTCTACAAGAACATTCTTGACATCTTCAAATGTAACTTCTTCCTGAGTACCATTAGGAGTACTTAGATTAATCATATTGACTGTGTCGCTAACCATAGATTCAACTATGGTATTACAGGGAATACCACTAGTTGCCAAGTGGTTCTCAAAGAAAGTTTCAGCCAGGACATTAGCTTTGTCACCATTAGAAACTAATATATTGCTTCCTAATTTCAGAGCTGGAATAAGTGTATTTTTCTTTTTAATTATTTTTACCATGTTCCAGAATGGTTTACTTCCTTTGTCTAAGCTTCAAGTTTCTCGTTCCAAGATCTATTCCTATACGTTGAAATGGATTCTTTTATTAAAGCGTTAAGTGACTTAAGTTCATCTTTATAGAAAAGTTCTCTTGTTCTTATCCATTTCCTCCGATTGCCGTTTCGAACTTTTATGAGTTCAAGTATATAAGGAGGTAATGTATTTGAACTATTGTAACGCATTTGTCTTTTAGGAGCTGCTTTTTCAATACTTTTTCGAACAGCATCTGAAAAACAGGAAATACTAAAATCTATTTGTTGTTGATTGACTGCATCAATTAATGATGAGGCATGCAAATTAGTCAACCTGGATCGCATTTCTCTTTTATATGTGTTCCAATTTGTATTTTTAATATCCAAAATTTCATTATTTCTTTGCAATGGTGAGGTAAAAGATCTTATTATTACTGGTAAATGATCTGAGCTTAGGTCGTTTATGACCATAGGTTGGTTGAAAAGAGTAGACATATTGCTCAAATACAAATCCAAAGTTGATGGGTTTGATCTATTATCAGCAGGGTAATAAGTTGGATGGGGAGGATACAAAATTTCAAATGGATGCCTAGAATGAAGATTAGCAAGAATGTTTCCCCATGCGTTTGCTCTTAAGCAACCCCAACTTCTGTGCCTGCAATTAAAATCGCCCCCAATTAGAAATGTGTCATTAATGCTTATAAATTTCCTCAAATCATTATTTAAATGAAAACGTTTCTCCGCATTAGCTGAACCTCCAGAAAAATAAACAGAGAATATTTTTAAAGCCGAACCATTTTCGAAAGGTATTTTAATTCCTACGTTTTGAATTATTTTAGTTTCTACAATTGGCAATAATTCATGTCGTATTGTTTTTTTCACTAACACGCAACACCGCCCCCCCTTCTATCATCTCTATCAAGACGGTAGCAATTGTAATCTTGATTAGTTAATTTGTCGTCAAGACTTAACCAAGTTTCAGATACTAAACCTACATCAACATTGTGCTTTTTAAGAAAAGCAAAAAATTCTTTTATTTTACATCGAATGCTTCTAGCATTCCAACATATAATATTCATTGATGTTCTATTCATTATTTATTGCTACTATATAGATACTTAATCGCTAATTGTGCAATTGTGTTGAATTGGTCTGCTTTAGTTTGGCATTTACCCAACAAAGTTATCATCTCCGCAGTAAGCTTGTTGATCTCTTCCATTGAAAACAAATCTGTTTTATCGGTAGCAATGTTGTTGTTTGACCAAGCACCACAATCGGTGGGAATAGAAACAGGGTTAGAAACCGGTTTTACTTGCGTGGGCGCTCTGTGATTAGTTGGCAGAGGTGGGAAGACAGAGGTGTTTGGTACATATGACCGATGTATTTTTTCGACATCTTGAGTTCGATGTTTATTCTTGGAAGAAAGCTTTTCCCTCATATCGAAAAAGCTTTTGCGGCTCATACATGCGAGGTCAGTGGACTTGTGTGTTGCATTGCAGTTTGCACATTTAATATTAGTTGATTTGCACTTACTTGTTTCGTGGTTTTCAGAGCAGATCGCACAGTGGGTCTTAATGTGACATTTTTTTTCTCCGTGCCCGAACATCTGACAATTAAAGCACTGAGTGTAGTTTTGCTTTTGACGTCGTGCAAATTCCCACTTAACTTGTGTTCTGAATATAGACCGTATGTTTTTTTTAAGATCTACAAGCCTAACGGAACCGCTTTCGAGGAAGACTATATAGAAAACATCAAGAAAATGTTCATGCTGTTTTTTTATTAGTTTAATATTTTCACATTTTAATTTTTCTATTGGCATTTCGTCGAGTCCAAAAAGAACAACTTTAAATGACCTTGCTGTTGGAAGGTCATGTGTGAAAAATTGCTAGTTTTTATTTGTTAATGCAGAACATAAACTTTTATGATCTTCACTTCTTTCACAGCTAATTTTTATACCAATAGACATTTTTTTTATGCAATAATTATTTACTTTAATTTCTTTAAGCATAGAGTGAATATTTTCCGATGATTTTTGCAAAACGCATATTGACGGGATTTTAATTTTTTTAATAATTGGTATAGCATCTAAAACTTCTTCACATTCGATATCATTATCAGAGTCCGGAAGACATTGCAGGGGGGTAAACCGCCCAAACTTAAGATTATGGTCGTCCGCACTCATCTTACGATTTTTGGTGTTGAAAGACAAATTAATGTCTTCAACTAAAGTTGGTGATCGATTTCGTTTATTAATGTTTATGACTTAGGATGTACCGCACAGAAAAACGTCTGATTAGATCAGACAGCCGATTAGTACTGTTAATTTGCTTTATTTTGCAAATAAAAGCTGCAAAAAACCCCTGCTTGTTGTTGCTATTTTTTTTTTTTCAAATGAGCTCCTGTCGGCAGTTAAAATTATATTACGTGCGTAATATGGGAAGGTGGCTTAAGAGGTTAACGTAACATAGGGGTTTTAATGAATTTGTATGATTGCATATTTTATAAGAAAAAACAATAAATTCTAGAAGATACTTTACGTAAAAGACTGCGTCCCGATATTAAATTTATTTATGTTTTGAGGCTTAGTTTATTTTGTAGTTAAATATTTTTTTTATATACAAATTGTGTATGTTGAACTTAATTTTTGCGGCTTTTATCTCATAAATATTTTTTTTTGAAATAAAATGCGCTTATGGTTTTAATTACTTTGTTTATTATTTTTATTGTACAAATGAATTTCTTAAACAAAAATTACATACGCAATAAAAATATATGTCAAAGTAATTATATAATTTCTTGTTTAATTATCTTTCTGTATATATAAATACTGCTGAAATTATATAATAAAGTAAATTATAGTTTAGTCTCATATAAAATATTTTTAATGCTTGCTTTTTATATATAATATTTTTTTTTGTAAAGTATTGTCTACTTAAAGAGTTTATTTAAAATTATGCTTAAAATATTAAGGGCTTTAAAACATTGGGACTTAGATAATCGTTGATAATAAATCAAGCTGATTAACCTTAAATTATATATAACTACATACTTTTTCATACTTTTGGTTAACTTTAACTGTTTTCAAATATTAAATTACTTAAAAAACTAATCCATCGAATTTTAATAGATAAAAAACAATATACAACATTTTATACTTAAATTGCATTATACATAGCCTGATGTATATTTTACTTTCCATAACGTCATATATATTGGTATACGGAAAAAGTATTATTGACTAGTTTAATAAAACAAATATTTTACAAGTTTATGAAAGGATCTTTCTATATGTACACAATTAAAATTGTCTATTTAAGTACAAACATTTGCGTTATATTTATTGAAGTCGCTTTTTACCGTCTTTTCAAGGCAATAATATGTAAATATTAGATGTCGAAATAATATCCACTCACGCAGTTCATATTAATTGGGCGGAATAAAATGTAAGTACTCGTATCTAATACACATTCAGTATCTATATATTTGTTTACTGCTAACTATAGAGTTGTGTATATTTTATGTTATACATACATACTTATAATAATAAGTTCCCTTTTTTGTTTGGTATTTTTTTTAAATAAATATTTGTATTAAGGTTTTGGTTCTTAAGTCACATTTTTGAAATTAAGTGTAAAAAAAAGTTATAGATTCCAATAAGTTTTCTTAAAAATGTCATTTATATATATTTACATATCTCAAAAGTATCAAACCATAACATTTTACAAGCCCCAAATTGATCTGAACCACAAAATCGACCTTATTACTTTTACCATTTCAGGTCTATCTTAATTGCAAAACGTTATCTAACATTAATAATCAGACTTAAATTTTAAACACTGGTGAACTAATTTTTGTGTATGAAACAGATTTTTTTGTGATAAAAATGATATTCTGAATTATATTACTGATAATGATACTATTTCTAATCTCACTAAAATTTTTCTATTCACATGAGTATACGAGTATGTTGACAAAGGTAAAGCCTTAAATACAGCTGGCCGTATGACATAAGGGTTAAGTAAGATGTTATTGCTTTATGGAAAAAAGGATGGCTTTTTTTCAACAAAACGTTATTAGGTTATTTGGGTGCTTATATGTGTTAAGACAATTAAGAGAGTAAAAAAAAACAAGATTTTCCGGCAAGTTGAGTAATAGTGAAATAAGTCGCATTTAATGTTTTGAATGAACAACTTTTATTTTATAAGTTTTTTTAAGTTTTGTATTTAGCCGCCTTATTCAAAAATAAATGTTTAGCTAAAGCAAACACAATTCTTAACCCCAGAATTTCACTACAAATTTAATTGAGTGTTATCAATTCGGGAATTTACTTGTGGATAATGTACATACAGTAATGTAGGTACAATATATGAATATAACTTCATCAACATTGAAAATAAATTGAGTTGAAATCTGTAGTTGAATCGGCTAGTTTTATTTCGTGAATTTTCAATAAATTTATGTTAATCACTTGCGATAAAAAAAATGGTATTTATTTTATTTTATTAATATTTGCGTATTTGTTTGATTTGCGTGCGATTGTTTAGGATATTTTTTTTTTAATATACCTATATATTTTTGTGTCTAAGGTAGTAGGGGTAAACGGTGCAAGTTGACTCCAGTCTAGGGGCATGTAAGCTCAAGGAGAATAACTTCAAGTTAACACAATTGTATGCACTTTTCTTCTTTTGCAGAAAAAAATACCAATTTTCTATCAATTATGTAAGCATCCAATTTTATCTGTCCGTAGAGAGACTTCTTCCAATCGTAAAATATTTTTTAAATTGGGAGAGGAAACAAGAAAATTAATGTATTTTCTTTCGAAAAAAATTTAAAAAGTGTTTTTTACAAGAACGAAAATGGATGCGGAAATAAATAAGGAGCTGGAAGATTTAGACTTGTTTAAATAAAAAAAAAACTATTTATTTACAATTCCTTAATTGCACAATGCGTGCCATAAAAACAAACATAACTCATTAATAAAAAAATTTAAATTTTCAAAATGAACATATTTTTATCATATACATATGTATATGTACAGTGCATATACATAGGTACATTACAGCTTACTTCCAGAATTCACACTACTTGGCCTAGGAATACTCCTAATGCAACCATTTTTTCTCTGGGCAGCATCCGTCGTTTCAGTGTGGCTCCTCATGTTACTGTTGCACGTGGGGCTAGCATTAATTATTTGTTGCGTCTGCAGTTGTTGTTGCGGGTGAAGATGATTCTTACATGTGATTTCACTCGGTTGCGCTGACAGCCCTGATTTTGAAGCTGTTGCTATCGTTACGGCTGCAGCTTGTGCTGTAGCCAAAAGTTGCGCCTGCGATGAACACGCGACACATGGACAAGGTCTACCCAATTTCATAGCCAGCATAGATTTAAGTTTTAGGGCAGGTCCAAGTCTCATGCCCAATTGATTCATAAGGTGATCTTCCGTAAGTAGGGGTAGGCCAGAACCATCGATACACTGTTCTCGGAAATTCTGAAATGAAAATAAGATAAAGAAGCATCTTTAAAATTACCAACTTGAATGTTTTTTTTTTTATAATTTACACGCGCTCAGGGGATTATGATGTTACCCTTCATATGTTTTTTAACAAAGCGCGGGCATGAGAGAAGAGCTGGTTGTTGTCTCAAATTTATCTCCAGGGTTGGCGGCTGTATGCGAAAAATTTACCGTGTCCTATTTATCTGCCTCTTAATTCGCATTATTTTATTTATTACGTTGTCATATTGTATGAGTATACTAGTTTACTTAATCACATGGTGTTAGGGTTATGCCTGAACATTATTGATGAGCAAACCAGCAACTCATTTTATGAAAATTTTAGAATTAGTTTTTAATTAAAAATAAGATGACATAGACAACCGCAGGTTGACAGGCGGGCACACATCTATCGCGCCACGCACCCCCCCCCCCCCCAACATAACAAAATATTAATAATACTAGATCTAGAAAAGACTATGTGTAGCCAGATTAACCAACATAAAATATAATGATAATTGTCCACTACTGCCTGCTGTCGCTGTGGTATGTGCCAGTTTTGTAACCTGTTCTTTAGCTGCTAATAGGAATATTGAGAAAATCTGCAGAAATAATAGATAAAAACACGATTGAAAGTAATAAATACATCCGGGAATAAGCATATGACAGAGAAACCGTACATAATAGTTGTTATTGGTATAATAGATGTTTGGAAGTGGGCACGCGCCCTTTAATAGCAATAACATGATCTTATCGCCGCTGATATTAACTCCGTGCGCCAATCATGTAAGGTTGATTGTTTTATTATTTTTTTTTGTTAATATTGGCTAGTTAATAATACAATCTAGAAGTAAAGTTATAACTGTTTTAAAAATTGCAACAATTGAAGAAATGTTTTACATCAAAAGTAAATACATTTCCGTGCACTAGCACGTAAACTGTTTTAAAATAAAATGCACTACTGGGTGGCACGTACTTGCTCTTATGTTCGATTACATCACATGCCAAAATTATTAACAGAAACGGCTAAATATATTTTTAAAGTCGTTTTTTACTTATTTTTTAAACACAAAATGTTTTTGATTTTTTTCTAAAAAAATTAGTGTGGCAATTTTAAATATTTAATAATATAAATTTAGAAACACTATTTCAGAAAAACATCATCCACCCGTTTCGAAATACGTAAAGCCGTGTATGAGAAAGCTGAAAATCAAAAAAATGGTTGTATGACAGGTACCGTTAATAACAAAATATATAAAAATTTTTGATCAAAATGTAGAATATGCTTAAGGTAGTGCACACACTTTTTTTTAATCAAAATCGGCAGAGCTGTTTTCCAAATAATTAAGATGGTGGAAAACATTGTATGGCAAGTACCGTTATTTTTGGGGCTAAACACCGATTCAAAAACCTGTTTGAGATAATCACCTAAAACGCTTAAGTGGCAAGTTAGAAGAAAATCGCTTCAGCTGTTTGGGCTGTAGGTTGTTCTACATACAGATAGACAGACGGAATATCGGGGTCAACTTTTTTGGTGATCTCTCTTATCGTAATGTCAAGTTTGATTAAAATCTCGAGTTCAATTTTTTATCCGAAAGAAAAAATGCAATAAAAAGAAAAAGCCCTACAAAAATATAAATAAAAATAGTGCGAGTTATATATAGCTACTATCCAAATTAATTTAATTAAGAGAAAAACCATCGATGGCTAAGCTGAAAGATGGGCAAGCAGGAGGTTCGAATGGAATACTAGCTGAGTCTTATAAGTATGCAACAAAGCAGATGATAAACAGTTTAAAACTTATGTATATACAACAATATTTTGGAAACTGATGTAATTCCTCAGGAATTCGGGTAGATTATCCATAATTTTTACAATCCATACAAAAGGAATTTTATCAGTTCTGTCTAATTACAGGGGGATATCCTTTCATATTGCTTCTTAAAAATCTTCACCTTAATCTTACAAAATGCACTTTAATCGAGAAAAGCTATTGAAGGAGTTTCAGGCTGGTTTAATACCAAGTTAGACAACTATGGACCATATCTTCGTTTTTAAAAGTATTGCGGATACATTTTTTAACAAAGGGAAGAGTACACGTTTTTTTTTGACTTGAATATCAAAGAAGTTCGGAAAAACCATTCAGAACATATATAGGGACATAATGGCGGGAGTATGGAATGGAGAACAGATGTCTGAGTGGTTCTTAGAACACAATCTGGAGTCAGACGCTGGGATGTACCTTGTTGAAAGCTTAGCCAGTGGCATTGAACACGAAGATCACTGCATTGCCACTCATAATAAATCGGCTCTCTCAATACTGTAGAATTTGGAACTTGGTATAATCAATTTGGAAAAGTCAAAAGTTATGGTTTTCAAGAATGTGGTATGGAACTGCGCAAAAGAAAAAAGCCTTGGAGTTTGCTTTACAAGAAATTTGAATATGGAAAGATCATTGAGAGAGAAATTGGTAAAGGAAATAGTGAAATCAGCGCAACGTGGAATAGATGTTTTTTTTAACAAAAACATTGCACATAGCAGCAAATTTAAAGTTTTCGAATCAGCATCAGAATCTATTTTGTTTTATGCATCACGGGTTTGGGGTGCTAAGCAATATGAAACTGTGGAAATGCTACTACTTCACAACATCAAGCGAATTTTTCGACTACCATTCAATATGCCCAATTACATGGTTATGTTATAACGTGTTTATCGACACTTTATATTCGAACGCTTAAATTTCAAATAGTTTATGTTCTGAAAGTTATTAAGATGCAAAATCACAGGATTTCCAAGATAGCGGGTCTTCAAGTCATACATTCTAAAACAAGTTGGTTTGATGAATAGATGAAACTAGCGAGGGACTGTGAGATTGACCTTAATCTACAAGTAAACGAATTTCACTTTGATAACTGGAAAACATTGCTTTACCAGCTTATCTCTTCTGCACTTGAAGAGTAGAGAGAGATTCTTAAGCAGCCCAACAGGGTCCCTGCACAGATCAATATATTGCAAATTAAATCACAATCTGGAGAAGAAGAATTATTTTCGGGATGAGAAGTATACACTAAGTTGCAAAACTTATTGTCCAGAAGTCTTCCCTCTGGATTAAGTTTGCTTCAAATTACTAAGAACAATTAGTATAGCTAAGCAGGATTGGCTTTTGAAATACACTTTTCCTTCATATGTAAGAGCTTTGGATTTTACTCAATAAAAATACAAAAAAACTCACTTACGTTTTGAGAAATATATTCTAATTTGAAGGATTAGCCCCATTAATATTCAACTAAATCACCTTAAAACAATTATTAGATTAGATAAGGTTTTATTTATAAAAATAATAATAACAATATTAAATAAATAATATTGTTATAGTAAATACATACATTTGTAGCTGTGGCGTTGCCGTCTGCGTGTTGATAGTGTTGTTGTTACTGGTAGTGTTGTTGTTGTTGTTGCTGCTGGTAGTGTTGTTGTTGTTGTTGCTGGTAGTGTTGTTGTTGTTGCTGGTAGTGTGCGGTTTTATATTTGGCTATTTTTCTTGGTTTAGGTGGTTGTTGTTGCTGTGCTGCTGCTGATAATGTTGATATTGTTCTTGTTGTTCTTGGTGTTGCTGGTGTTTCAGTTGCTGATGTTGTTAATGGTGTTGGTGTGTTTGATGTTGGTGTTGTTGATAGTGTTGTGGTGGTTGGTGTTGTTTTTGTAGTTTATGCTATTGTAGGTTTGTTGTTAGTGTTGGCGATATATTAAATGTGTTTGCTATCGTTTAACTAACGATATTCAATGTTGACGTCGTGTCTGTATTTAAGAGCTGCTGACAAATAATTGGAAAGGGCTGCCCAGTTTGTTCCATTCAGTATGGTATTTGCTTGCTCCATTGCCAAAGTCAGCTTCACAAAGTAAATTAATGAATGTCCCTGTAAATAGGACATATTACTAGGAAGGGGAAGGTATTTCCTTTCGTTTTCATGTTACATATTGTGCAGAGATTTAATTCTTTGTTGATGAATGTTGAACCATTCAAATTTAGCATATCATACCTTGCTGAGCTCTAAAAATTAGGGAAATCGATGGAATTCCATTAGTCGCTAAGATAATTATTGCTGTTTAGGCTGAAATTCAGCTTGGGGTAAATCATCCTATTGACAGAGTGAGTTGCTTGTTGGATGTATTCGTTATGATGTTGCATGTCTTGTATTTCTAGTTGCGTATACATGTTCAATTCTCCTAGATATTCATATTGTGTATTGGGGTTGTATCTACATTTATGTGATAAAGTTTTCCATTCCTAAACACAATGTTTATAATATATACTAGTGATTTCGGATGAGTATGTACTTGGTTAAATCCAGCATTTACTACTAGTATATTGTTACCAGTATAAACTTTTTGTATGCATACCATAAACAAATACTATAAATCATGACTTTTACTAGTAGTGCTAGTATTTACTTTTACTTTCTACTACTAGTAAGTACATACGTTTTATGCAAATGGCCCAAATTGTAACATATTGGTCTATGTTATCGTCTATTTCTATAAATCAAACATACGATCTAACCAACAATTTTCCTTCAAACCTTACCTATGTTATTTAAGCAAGAAAGTATTGATTTTTAAATCGATAAATGGCTGACTTAAAATTTATTGTAGACTTAGGGCCAATTTTTCAACAGACAGTTAAGGAGTCAGTTAGTACCTACCTATATATTATCCAGATAGAGCAAAAATCATTTTGTCAACAGTCAGGTATAGCTTAATCCTAGGAATAATTGTATCTGCTCATTTTATAACGGAATAAGAATTTATTCTGAGGAATAAAATAAATAGCTATTTTCGATGTCAAAAACATTTTGAAAACTTATTGCTTTGAAATAAACGTTAAACAAACATTAATTTCGATGTTGTTATTCAGTTGTTTAACAGTGAAGTATGTTTATTCCTCTGGCAGCTAAGTGCGTGTTTATCTGAGATTGAAAAATCGGCTCTTAAAGACTTAAATTAAAGCTTAGTAAATACACAACAATATTCTTATTATTGTTAACCGAAGGTGATAGAAGTTGTCTTAAGTCTCTATGTCCAACATTCCTTATAATTCCGAAATAGCTGTCCCTTTCCGATTAATGATGATCAGATTTAAAAAAATAGAATGATAAGCCCAAGTTTTATTAAACTAGAATTTAAGACAATCTTGCCTCAATGAATACAGACCGATTTCACTTACAAATTGTTGGTTTTATATTAATATAAGATTACTGCGGACCCGGCCGCGGATTGCTGCGACTTTATTATATTACGTTCAATTACTAGATATTAAAATTGTTATTGTTAAGGAAGTGATATGTAAAGACTAATTAGTAACAATCAGTGTTTTCCATTCATTAAGAACTAAATGATGAACGATATTACTCGATAAATAAAGACAGAGTTAAAACCAATAAATTTGATGGTTTTCCAACGCGTGAGCATCCAACATACCGCTGCCTATACATAGGAGAAACACGGTTTCTCCAAGTCCAAGCCAAAAATTGTCGTTCGTTGTCTGCTTATTTACGTATTTTCTTCTTATGTTCGATCACATCGTTTGCAGATTATATATATTAATAATCTAAATATATTTTTAGTGTCGTTTTTACTTAATTTTGTGTATACAAAATTCCTTTAATTTTTTTCGAAATTAAACAAAATTGGTCTGAAAATTTTAGACATTTAATAATATAAACTAAAAAAACAATTAAAAAAAAAATACTTGACACATTTTCGAAATTAAGTTTTTGTTAAATAAAAAAGCTTTACATAGCTTTAGAATACTTTTTGTATTTTGTATCTTTGTATTTTGTATTTTATATCTTTATACTTTGTATCTTTACATTATCTTTGTATTTTGTATTTTATATCTTTATACTTTGTATCTTTACATTATCTTTGTATTTTGTATTTTATATCTTTATAATGTGTATCTTTGTATCTTTGCGTGAAAGCTTTTTCTTATGGTATAAATACCACAGCACAGAACGATTTCGAGGAAGTTTTTGTGAACAGCGAAGGAAAGCGGTTGCAATATACTTTAAGGTATTCCTAGAAGGTCTTGCTAATTGTTTTTCTTTGCTATCACCAGATCGGAGAGTTAAGGGGCGAACTAGGCGATTCCTGGGTCTCCTTTAGTTCTCAGGTTTGGAGTCATTTTAATAATATTAATTGTATAATTGTATTTCTCTTAAATAAAATACGTAAGCGAAAATTCTACGACAACTTTTCTTTTGTTCTCCTTGATAGGAAGCAAATAAGGAAAACTCGACACTACATTGGCGCCCAACTTGTGGACTATTTTATTACAGAGAAAACAAGACGCAGCAAACGAATTCAGCAAATAAACCAACGAGAAGACGCTGCTATGGCAAATTTATCTCCAGAGCAATTTCAGCAACTGATCGTGGCTCTCGCCGTAAATAACTATAGAGTTGGTTCGTTTACAACATGCACAGCTCGATTCCGAGGGGAACGAGATAGCAACAAGCTCGAGGAATTTATAGCAGCGATAACAACATCCAAAGAAATTGAGAAAATTAATGACGAGGACACTATTAAAGCTATACCCATGCTGTTCGAGGATTATGCCGCATCATGGTGGGTAGGCGTAAAATTGAAAGTTACCACTTTTGAAGAACTGGTACGGCTTCTTAGGGCAGTGTTTACACCATCTAAGCCAGCTTGGCGTGTGTTTCTTGAAATTATGGATAATAAACAACATCCGAATGAACCCATTGATAGCTTTGTCTGGAAAAAACGGTTATTTTTTTTTCAAATAGAAAATATCCACGATGATATGCAGATAAATATGATTTATGGCTTTCTAGCACCTAAAATTAAAGAGCGAGTATCTCGTGAGGCTGTGGACTCCTACGAGAAACTCCTATAGCTTGGGAGAGAAGCATAATTGGTAGCGGTTGAAACATCAGAGGCTAATGTTTCGGACAAGAAAGAAAGTTACGGTGAAAAAAAACCAAGAAAAACGATGCACACATTGTAGAAGCCGAGGGCATACTAGCGAAGAATGCTTCAAGCTAAAAAATCAGCAGGAAAATATAGCCCAGCAAAGTACTGTTAGACCCACTCTTGCTTGTTACGGATGTGGAGCTCCTGGTATTACACGAGCTATCTGCCAAAAGTGCAACCATAATAAAAAAAAGAAGTCCAAATTACCTTTCATTTAATACAATCTCAACAGCTTTAATAGGCAAAGATGCTCCAATAGCTCACATACAAATGTTCGGTCTAGTGGGAGATGCAAACTTGGATACTGCGGCTCGGACAAGCATAGCCAGTGCCAGCCTAAAGAAATTGATGACGAAAAATAGTTGTGTGTTCCAAAAAGTTAAAGCAGATGTTAACCTAGCCGATGGAACAACAAGAGTAGAAATGGTAAAAAGCACTATTTGTAACATAAAAATCGGGGGCAGAGAGAGAAGAATTCGTTTTATATCTCTACCAAATGCTACAAAGAATAGGACTCTAATAGGTGCAGATTTTATGCAACAAGCTGGAATTGTCTTAAACATGGGCCAAAAATACTGGTATTTTGAGGATGATCCCGAAAACAGATTCGATTTTTTAAATCCTATGCCAATAGTGTTGAATAGCATGCAACAGGCAGGTGATTAAAGTGAAAGTGGCGAACCAAAAAAACCATCTACAAGTCAAATAAATAACAAATCAACGACCCAAAATCGAAAGAAGACAGGAGTTGAAGATTCACCCGATGTACTCGAAAAAATCTCTCTTTTCTCCAGCTGGTTACGGGAACGAAAAATGTTAAGCCCCATTGCTAATACTCCAAAACACGAAGACATCGAAAACTATGGACCTAGTGTTGAAAGATTTGGAAAAAAACAAACAATGATTATTCACCGCATTCTATCCAAGCTATTTTTAAGGATGCCATACCGGAAAGTGAAATAACACCTAAACGGAAAAAACACAATACCTATTTGGTGAATGCAAAAGGACGAAGAATAAGTGAAAAGAAGAATATGATGCAGATTTTATGCCAATATTTTCAATTGAAATATACTTGAAGGCAACTGATGGAGTAGACCTTGTTGCGAGTCTAGGTTATACCACGGGGGCGTCTTCGGTGCGGGTAGAGAGTAATGGCACGCTTGCTTATTGCACGGCTAAGCTCGACGGATTGGGGGTAGTTCTTGCTCTCTACCGCCACACCTCCTACTCAGCAAACAAAAAAAAAATCTCGTGCCTTTGTATAAGGATGTGGAAAAGGAAGGTGGTGAGGATAGGATAATAGGGACCTGGAATTAAAATGATAGGAATCGCACAAATCTAGTTACCTATGCCACTGCATTGAAGAAAGGATGGGGTTAGCTTTGAAATTCACGGCGGACACCAATCCCCTTTCCTTTGATTTTTGAAACTTAAACTAACCTACATACTAAGCCCTAAAATTCTAGATGTTGTATATGTATATATACAAATATAAATATCCATGTGTATTTGGATACATATGTATATTTACCTATAACTAAACCTAAATCTAAATCCTAAATCTAACAATCAAAGAAAAGGAATTTTTTTGCCCACCTAAACTCCAAGCGTCCCACTGTCTCTCCAATGCAATGGTTCGTCGAGACACTAGAAGGCCTTGCCAGATGTTGTCGGCAAAAGTTCGGCCTGCCCACCCTTGTATCTGAGATACAACCATTGCTATCTCCTTGGCCATGTTCTCGGAGATAGCCCCTAACATGAACCTCCAATCGTAAACTACAGTAAATTGTCCGAAAAATCTGTCTTCATCTATGCTTTGAAGTCATATACGAGAAGTAAGTAAGTCGGGTATTATGTGTGATAGCATATCTTAAACGGTAAGTTGATAACAAAATAAATTGTTCCTATTCGTCGACGTAAGTATTTAAGTTCATAAGTCATTGTTTATTAAGTATGATAAGTAATGTAAGTAGGCTAAGTATATGTATGTAAAAAGGTTTGTATAATTCATAGAGTAAGTAGGTAATTAGTAAACGTAGGTATAGTTCATAGTCAAACCATATGTTTTGTAAAAAAAAATATAGGTAAGTAAAGTCCTAAGTATGAGAGTGTAGTTACGTTGTAAAGAAAATTAAGTATAGAAAGTGTGGTTCGTACGGTGAGTATATAGTATGTCTAAGGTAAGTATAGTCAGTATCGAGTCATTGTCTACCCAAATTCCAATTTATCCTCCCCCATCGCCGGCCCAGTCGACCTTTCACACACCTCTTGTTAAAATTTTAGCACACCATTATTATTTTAATTCTAACCAGAACAAATAAAAATTTTCAAATGTGATCAGTTTTATTATGATTTTCATAAAAATATAATTTAATCCAAAATTCCAAAAATTAAATAAGAAAAGAAAATAAATTAGTTAAAGAGAACAAAAATATCATTAAAAATTAACTATGAATTCTGGGTCTATCTAAGCGGACCGTAGTGTAAGTATTTTTACCTACACTCTATAGGACTATTTAATTATTCAAGAAAAAAAAAATCTTATAATAAGAAATATTGTCATTCATTTGACGTACCGGAGTGTGGGTACTTTCACAGATTTATCAGATCATCATAAAAATCATCTAAATATATAATTATGTATGTGGTTAAATTCAACGACTTACTGGAATGTATGTATGTGGTTTAACTTCCCTCGCTGTGCTGTCAGAACTGTCCAGGGTATTGAAGGCTTCAATAGTACAGCCCAATGAATATTTATTATATATATTTAAATGATTGTTCTATCAAAATCTATTAAGCATACACCGGCACTGACACTTCACTTCAATTTCCTTTTTTTTTCTTTTTTTTTTTTTCTCTCTCAAATCTCAATTCAGCACTCGTTACTAATTTGTTTTCTTTTCTTTTACAACATTAAATGCAAAACAAAAAAAATTTGTTTAGTTTCAATTAAAAGACAAAAAAAAAATCTCTAGTAAATTCCAGAAGGGAAAAACCAAAACACAAATTAACGCAAGTCGGTGCGACCGGCGTCAGTACCCTTAAGGATACTCCTTTGCACAATTGCAGTCTCAAAACCTGCCAGCCACAGCCAACTAGGCACAACCTCCCTGACGATCTGGTGCAGATTGTCACCCTCAGCACTTTAAAAAAACTTGGCAGAGGTCCAGACCACCAGTCTCTATTGTTTCATTTGATCTAAACCTAGGAATAACGTATATATGTACATAAGTAACTACTTGGAGCACTCGGAAACTAGCACGGTGGTATCCTACATCTGCGCTGAAGGGAATCTAACACTGGTCTTCCTTTGGCCTATCGCCAGTCCACCCTATGGTATATACCGGCTTTGCCTGTCTGACAAACCTTCAGGATTAGGGATTTTGATTTCTAAAAAAAAGGTGTTTCTTTTTATCTGATTTATTTTTTTTCTTTCCAAATAATTCTATTTATCTAACCTTAATTTTATTTGTAGAGCTGTTTTACTTAATTTTTGTACAAAAATCTTCCTCCGATTTATCGAAATTATCTTCCAGAAAATTTTTTTTTTTTTTTTTTTTTTACACAAAGAAAATAACTTCCTCTATTTTTGGGTTTGCGGTAAGTAAAGAAAATTAATTTGCAATCATACCTTATCAACATTTAATCATAAAAAAATCAAACTATGTACCTCTCGACCGTTGTCTTATGTAGCCTGTACTCCCTTATTCTCTTGTGCAACATTCCAACATTATTGCATCTCCTAATTCGCTTTTATACAACAAATCCACTACTTCCCCTATCTAGCTTTCCACGAGCGTTCCATTTAGGCCCCCTTCAGCTATTGCACTACCCTTACCCACAAACTCATTTCATATATTCTTTCCATTTTTCCAAATATATTATCTGAGAGCTTTCTCCTTGACCTACCTCACTGAATACCTATATACATACATACACACAAGTTCAGCGAAATAAACCTAATATTGCACTTAAATGGTAATATTTAGTTTGCCTACGAATAAACACTAAACATACCTAACCATACCCAAACATACATAAACATACTTACATATATAATAATAATAAAAATAATAATAATAATAATACACAAATAACTACATATAATACATATTACTAACAAAATTCCGAACAATTAGTTGTTTGCTATTTGAATTTTGAATTCAATTGTAAGCACTTTGAGTCAGAATGATTTGCAATTTAGCTTAATGAGCTTTTGCTAAAAGCTTTAGCCTATTACAAATGTAATCCAAACAGATGTCGTTTGTAATTAAATTATTTTGTAACGTTCGTCAATGTTTTTGTCGTGTTTGTTTACCTTTTATTTTGTGTATTTTTTCTTTATAGTGCAAATATTACAATAAAACTATTAAAGGAATTTAAGAAAATTAATTCGTAGTTAAATAAAAATTCGTAGAGTAAGAAAAAAAAAAAAAAAAAAAAAAGACAAAACAAATGCTGTCACCATTTTCCCGCAAAGTAGGTATGGCTGTTTTATTTTATTTTTTTAATTTCTCATGGAATTTGTCATTCTTTTTTTTTTTTTTTGTCTGATCAATGGTATTCAGATGAACGGCCAATCGGCTCCGTAACAGGCTCGGCGACAGTTTTGGAGTGGTCGTGACTAAACTGTGCCGTAAAAAAAACCAACGAAGCCGATTGTTACGATAAAGCCGTTCAAACGTGTGGCTCGTCCCACTCCCTGACTTCGTTTTCTGTGTCATGTGTCGGGCAAATTGTTTATGATTTTTTTGTTGATTTAAAGGATATACATATAATGATAAGGTGGACTAGGACTTGTTATCAGTCTTTTGCTCTCTACTTTAACATAAATGAAAATTAACTAGGACATACAGTATGGTTGTAAAGTGTATGTATATACAAATATAGTTATTAATAAGAAAATTTAAAAAGGAATCACAGTAGGGCTTATGTAACGAGGTGTATGTATGTATGTATGACGTGCACAGGTCTATACATAAATAAAAATCTTTACTATAAATAATTAAATAAATCTATACTATATATATATAAATAAATCTCTAATATAAATAAATAAATAACTGTATAAATAAATCTCTATAAAAACATAAATATCACAGAATGTATAAATAAATAAATATATAAATAAATAAATAAATCTATAAAACCTAAATATCACAGATTGTATAAATAGATAAATATATAAATAAATAAATAATTCTCTAATATAAACATCACGAAACATAAATATCACATATTATGAGGACATAGATATTATATATATATATATATATATATAAATACCTATGTAATAAATAAATAAATAATATATCTATACAAATAAATAAATAAATAAACTATATAAAAATAACTAACTGAGCTAGAAACTAATTATCACAGATAAAAAGGAAAACTTCAACAGCAACTGAGTGCGTCTAATACTATCAAATATGCAAATCTTTGGCATGAAAAGTACCTACTTTTTCGCCACTTAGGTTACCTATCTCGTAGAGCGAGTTTCCAATAGGTCGGAGAACTATTGATTTTATAAACTTAGGACCTAGTTTCGCATTATAATGATTAGCTTTATCACTCTGTTTAATTTCCTTCTAAAAACTATCTGGCCAATCTTATATGTTACGTTTTTAGATCTTGTGTTGTAGATTTTAGTTGCCTTGTTGTGAGCTAATTTTAAATTATCGAAAATTTGATTTCGTATCAGCGCTAGTTTGTCAGTTTTGGACGAAATTTGAACATCACTATCCTTCAACATTTCGAGCTTTCTCAACAGTTCGTAAGTCTGGCCGTTTTGAACCATTTGTGTTCCAAAGACGGCATAATATGGTTCGAAGGTGGTAGCATCATGTATCACGCTTCGAAGGGAAAATGCAGTATTGCTGACGTGGGTGTCCCAATTCCGTTGGTCTTTAGTGATGTAGGAACGGATTTTTGCTAACACAGACCTATTCACTCTCTCCGAAGCGTTGGCTTGGGGTGAGTAAAAGGCCGTACGAACATGTTTAACACCGTATTTTTTTAAAAAGCTTGCAAACAATTCCGATATGAATTGTTTTCCGTTGTCAGAATGTATATACTCTGGCACACCAAACATATGAAACACACTTTCTTCGAGGAACTTAACTACCTCAGTTGCTGTTGCTTTACGAACGGGTTTTAAAAATAAATATTTACTAAAATGATCTAAGACTATAAAAATGTGTGTGTGTCCGTTCTTCGTTCGTGGGTATGGTCCTAAAAAGTCAATGTATAGTCGTTGGAAAGGTCGTTCTGTAATTGTCTGTTGTCCCATGGGCGTCCTTGATGTAGCGTTCATGGGCTTGCTACAATTGCATATATCACAGCTTTTTACGTGGTTTTGTACTTCGACTGTCATGTTGGGCCAGAAATACCTTTGCCTCAACCTAGACAAGGTTTTATGGATTCCGCCATGACCAGCAGCAAAAGAATCGTGTGCCGATTCCAAAAGGCTTATCCGCAACTCCCTCGGAACCCAGAGTTTCCAGGCTCTGTCTTCTTGAATGGGGTCACCCGTTCGTCTGTCTGTCCGTTTGTATACCAAACCGTCGGATATTGTTATGTCAGGCAGTTGGTCTTTGTTCTCTTCTATTGTCTTCTTCAACTCCACATACTCCTCCGAAGAAAAGCATGGTGAGTTGAAGTCAACTTCCGGCATTTCGGTAACGATCTCGTCCATATGGACTCGTGAGAAAGTATCCGGGACTACATTGAGGATACCTTTTCTGTGTTCAATATTGAAATCGAATCCTTGGAGTTTGAAACTCCAACGCGCTAACCGACCACTCAAGTCTTTTTGTGTCATAAGCCACTTAAGACTTGCGTGGTCAGTGATAATCGTAAATGGTAAACCCTCAATGTAGGCTCGGAACTTCTTTACTGACAAAACGGCCGCATAACATTCAAGTTCCGTCACACTATAATTCCGCTGAGCAGAACTAAGCTTCTGGGACATAAATGCTATCGGTCGTTCGTTTTTCTCGTCATCCATCTGAAAAAGAACGCTCCCTACACCAGAAGATGATGCGTCGCACTGTATATAGAAATGTCTAGTGAAGTCTGGGTTCGTCAGTATTGGTGCTGTCACTAACATGTTCTTTAAGTCTTCGAATGCCGTAATGGCTTCGTCAGTCATAGTAAAGTCCTTCCCTTTCTTGAGACAGTCTGTCATCGGGGCTGATATAGACGCGAAATTGGGTATAAAGCGCCTATACCAACCCGTCATCCCTAGGAACCGACGAAGTTGCTTTGGAGTCTTTGGAATCGGAAAATCCCTGACCGCAGACACTTTTTCAGGATCTGTTCGTAGACATCCATCGCCGACGAAGTAGCCTAAGTATTTGATCTCCTTGAAACAAAACTTGCTTTTTTCGACGTTTATCGTCAACCCCGCTTCACGCAAGCATCTCGCTACCTCTTTCAGGACGCTCATATGGGTTTCAAAATCTGGAGAGCAAATCAAAAGGTCATCGAGATAGACAAAGACATTCTCTCTCAAACGAGCGGGAATGACTTTATCCATGAGCTTACACATTCTCTGTGCGGCGTTGCACAATCCAAACGGCATCACCGTGAACTGGTACAACGGTCGTCCAGGGACTGTGAAAGCCGTCTTCTCTCTTGATTTGAGCTCCAGAGGAATCTGCCAAAAAGCATCCTTCAAATCGATTGACGAAATGAAGTGCGTGTCGTGAAGTCGACTTAAAATACCCTCAATGTGCGGCAGAGGATATGCAAATTTTTTTGTTGCCGCATTTATTTTTCTGGAGTCTAAGCAGAGTCTGTTCTTTCCCGGCTTACGTACCAACACGACTGGAGAACTGTATGCGCTATTGCTCTCTTCAATTACACCTAGCTCAAGCATTCGGTCGAGCTCAGCGTACATTAACCTCTGTCCGACAGGTGAGATCGGGTAATGTCTTTGTTTGATGGGAATGGTGTCGTCCTCCATCTCAATGACATGTTCTTCGACTGTCGTCTTACCCAATCCCAATATTGCAAAAGAGGGAAATGCTAGCTTGACCCGCTCCAGTTCTTCAGCTTGTGTTGGTGTAAGCTTTCGCAAGGGATTGACCTCTTGCCCCTCCATCGACGATGGAATATCAAGCGCGCTTATTATGTTGGGAGCGACCTTAAATGTCCTCCAAAAATCTACTCCCAGATAGAGCTGCTGCTACAAGCTTGGGACAACATACAGTTCCATCTCGTGGGTGTTACCGCCCCATGTGACATTTGTCTTGAAGCATCCTTTAATGTGTTGGTTCTTTCCGTCAGCTGTTTTTATGTCCATTGTCATGTTTGTTATTCTAATGTCATGTTTCCGTATAAAATCTATTGCCCCTTTTCCCATACAACTTAATGAAGCTCCACTATCTAATAGACCTACCATTTCTTCACTTCCTACTACTACCTTCGCATAAGGCCTATTATCGTCAGAAATCGCTAAAATAGTAGCTTCTACTTTATTTTTAGTTCGTCTGTAAATTGCACATTTTTCCCTAAGCCTACTTATTTTTCTAAAGTTTCTAGAGTTATTTATTGCTTCGTCATATTCAGTTAGTCGTTCATGTAAACTTTTGTACTGTACTGGTTTTTTGGTTTGGTCATTTACTAGTTTTATTTCACGTCTTAGAATTTTTATTTTTCCGGGATTTGTTTCCCTGGAAGAGAAACATTTGTCGGTCGAGTGGTCCCGGGTGCACTGCCGACCTTCAGGTTTTCCTGACAGGAGGCGCACTTAAATGAAATGTTGCCCTGCCCAAAACTGAAACATGTAAGTGCGTGAAATGTTGATGGGCAGGTTGTGGACGTATCGTTTTTGTCTGTACTTCGGTCAGTCTGTCTGTCTCGCTCGTTAATTTTATAGGTAGGGTGTCGTTTTTCGGATCTTGAGTTCGTAGTTAGTTTGTCAGTGCGGTTATGTTGTACCGCAGAAATATGCATATCTTGTTCGTCCTCTGAGTCAGTCAAGTAGCGTCTAGTCCTTACTAAGTCATTGTCTTCGATTGCACCTATTTGTCTCTTAAGCTTAGAATCTCTAATCGTCAAGTGTTTTTCTGCCCTACGGCACTCTTCCCTTAGATCTCGGATATCCTTGATGGGACATCCGAAGACCAGTGTCGCTACTTTGTCCTTCAGATTTTGCCTAACAATAGAAACTAGATCCATCTCACTAGGACGATTCCTCATTTGCAACGTGAGACTCCTAACATCCTCATAAAATTCATCGAAGGATTCATTTGGTTGCTGTCGCCTGTCCATAATTTCCCTGAGTAACTCATGGTCCCTTTTACTATTTCTAAATTGTCAAACTAACTCTGATTTTAGGTCATAAAGATTCAAAAATTCATCGCCCTCGTTTTCTTCCAGAAACTGCCAGTACCATCTTTCGGCGGTTCCTGACACTAAGTGATGGAAATTGGCAAATACCTGCTCGTTAGTGATACCATTTATTTTTTGTAGCGTATCTATCCTGAAGATAAAACTTTCGACCGTCATACTTTTGGGTGTCCCATCAAATTTGATACCCCATTTATGTATGTCTACACGTTTAGTGTGATCGACACATGGTCTAGTCTTCGTTGGCTCTACGTTGCCTCTGGGTGGAGAATAAACTCTTGGTAGACTTACTTCAGGATCTGCTAGGAGCCTCTCTTCATTACGCTTTTGTCCTGCGTACAGTGAAAGTGTTGATTTCTCGACTATACGCAGACGCTCACTCATAGCAGACATATTCACAGTCACCGATTCTACTAAGGACTGCATTTTAGCCATGTTTTTCGACTGTTCTGCAAGAACAGCCATCGTGCTAAAATGGGTCTCATTTATCGACCTTGAAATCGCGCAGTCAATAACCTTTTTTAAATTTTCTCCTCCCATGGTTATCTCATACTCTTCCTTGTCCTTTTCCATACTTTGCCCTATTGCTTACCCTGGTTCTAGCAAGACACATTCCCTTTGCAACGCCTTCGTTAGCCTATTAATCGAGTCCCTGGTTTCCTCTACGGTGTCCTGTGTCTGAGGACCTAATACCTGGCAACTCAACTCCTGTGACAAAATAGGCCTGTTACCCTCGTTTGTCTCTGCCTGCAACCCGCTGGCCAATTGGCTGAGGTTGACCTCCACCAGCTCGTCAAACGGATTTCTTAAGGTGCTCTGGTTGAGCCCTGGCTCGGATAGAGTCGGACATGACTCAACCCTGGCTGCGGTACGAGTGAGACGACCTCTACCTCTTGGTCTCACTACAGTGCCTTTCTTGACAGCACCAGTCGCACGTTTGCTCATTTTAATTCAACTTTTTTTTTCACAAAAGCACCAGCAAAATAAATTCAAAAAGCAAAGAAAAAAAAACCAAAAAAAAATATAAAAACAAAAAAAAATTCTGATATTTAGAAATTCAAAGAAATTTTTTTTTTAAATTCAAAAATATAAAAAAATCAAAAATAAAAAAAAACAAGTTAAAATTAAGAAGAAAAAGAAATGCATTAAAACTAATAAAAAAATCAATAATAATGAAAAAAAAAATAAAAAGGCAATAATAAAGTTCTTAAAGTAAAAAAAAAGACAACAAGATAAAGTTAAATTCAAATTTAAAA
Organism: Philhelius pedissequus; assembly: GCA_910595825.1. NCBI lineage: Eukaryota > Metazoa > Arthropoda > Insecta > Diptera > Syrphidae > Philhelius > Philhelius pedissequus. The sequence goes on from OU343160.1 coordinate 237,056,429, forward strand.
AAAAATAAAACTATGTAAAAAAATTATTAAAAGTAAAAAAAAATAACCCAAAACCAAGAAAAAAAATTAAAAATTAGAGAAAAAGGTAAAAAAAAATAAAATCAAAAAGTTGAAGAAAATTAGTAATCCAGTAAAAAAATAAAAAAAATAAACTTGTTAGAAAGTAATAAGAACAATATATCTATAATCATGATGAGGTGTGTGAAGATACGACTGAGTATCCAAACGAATGTGAGAGGAAGGTAAAATGGTATTATTGTCTAGTGTGTTTGTTTGTAAATGTCTGGTCAATCGTCAAGTTTACGTCCTGTTAAGTCTTCGTAAGTTCTTGTCTAATGTCAACCAGTCAGTCATGTTTACGACTGGTACCTCTGTAACTCGACGAGTGCTTCGAGTTATCCCTAGGCTTCCCACCACATCGAGCTTTCTGGTATTAAACCTAAAAGGTGGTTGGCTAGGAAGCAGAGGTAACCTTCCACACAGTAGAATTTAAAAACTTCACGTTCACGCCACTCTATACGTCTGAACATACCTGACCATGTAAGGCTAGCAATGAACGTTCAGCTTTTCCATTCTACTCTGCTAATTGCACTGTGAAAGACTTTGTTCAACCTCACAAAATCTACTGGTACTACACCTGTCAGATTGGACAGCTGAACTCTATCTCCCACTATACAACTAGCTATTACGGTCTCCAGATTTGTACTTTAAGGATAGGAAAGGTAAAAAAAAAATTTTTTTTTTTTTTTTTTTTGAAATTAAAATGTGAAAAAAATTGGAGTTGAAGATTATTGAAAGTCCAAGGGGATGATCTTAAGATAAAAATCATCTCCTTGGAGTCCCAATGGATCTTATAGCCGTTCGTTTCGTTGGGCGCCATTGTTGCGAGTCTAGGTTATACCACGGGGGCGTCTTCGGTGCGGGTAGAGAGTAATGGCACGCTTGCTTATTGCACGTCTAAGCTCGACGGATTGGGGGTAGTTCTTGCTCTCTACCGCCACACCTCCTACTCAGCAAACAAAAAAAAATCTCGTGCCTTTGTATAAGGATGTGGAAAAGGAAGGTGGTGAGGATAGGATAATAGGGACCTGGAATTAAAATGATAGGAATCGCACAAATCTAGTTACCTATGCCACTGCATTGAAGAAAGGATGGGGTTAGCTTTGAAATTCACGGCGGACACCAATCCCCTTTCCTTTGATTTTTGAAACTTAAACTAACCTACATACTAAGCCCTAAAATTCTAGATGTTGTATATGTATATATACAAATTCAAATATCCATGTGTATTTGGATACATATGTATATTTACCTATAACTAAACCTAAATCTAAATCCTAAATCTAACAATCAAAGAAAAGGAATTTTTTTGCCCACCTAAACTCCAAGCGTCCCACTGTCTCTCCAATGCAATGGTTCGTCGAGACACTAGAAGGCCTTGCCAGATGTTGTCGGCAAAAGTTCGGCCTGCCCACCCTTGTATCTGAGATACAACCATTGCTATCTCCTTGGCCATGTTCTCGGAGATAGCCCCTAACATGAACCTCCAATCGTAAACTACAGTAAATTGTCCGAAAAATCTGTCTTCATCTATGCTTTGAAGTCATATACGAGAAGTAAGTAAGTCGGGTATTATGTGTGATAGCATATCTTAAACGGTAAGTTGATAACAAAATAAATTGTTCCTATTCGTCGACGTAAGTATTTAAGTTCATAAGTCATTGTTTATTAAGTATGATAAGTAATGTAAATAGGGTAAGTATATGTATGTAAAAAGGTTTGTATAATTCATAGAGTAAGTAGGTAATTAGTAAACGTAGGTATAGTTCATAGTCAAACCATATGTTTTGTAAAAAAAAATATAGGTAAGTAAAGTCCTAAGTATGAGAGTGTAGTTACGTTGTAAAGAAAATTAAGTATAGAAAGTGTGGTTCGTACGGTGAGTATATAGTATGTCTAAGGTAAGTATAGTCAGTATCGAGTCATTGTCTACCCAAATTCCAATTTATCCTCCCCCATCGCCGGCCCAGTCGACCTTTCACACACCTCTTGTTAAAATTTTAGCACACCATTATTATTTTAATTCTAACCAGAACAAATAAAAATTTTCAAATGTGATCAGTTTTATTATGATTTTCATAAAAATATAATTTAATCCAAAATTCCAAAAATTAAATAAGAAAAGAAAATAAATTAGTTAAAGAGAAAAAAATATCATTAAAAAAATCCAAAAATGTAGATATTCTTTAAAAAAAAATTAACTATGAATTCAAGGTCTATCTAAGCGGACCGTAGTGTAAGTATTTTTACCTCCACTCTATAGGACTATTTAATTATTCAAGAAAAAAAAAATTTTATAATAAGAAATATTGTCATTCATTTGACGTACCGGAGTGTGGGTACTTTCACAGATTTATCAGATCATCATAAAAATCATCTAAATATATAATTATGTATGTGGTTAAATTCAACGACTTACTGGAATGTATGTATGTGGTTTAACTTCCCTCGCTGTGCTGCCGGCAGAACTGTCCAGGGTATTGAAGGCTTCAATAGTACAGCCCAATGAATATTTATTATATATATTTAAATGATTGTTCTATCAAAATCTATTAAGCATACACCGGCACTGACACTTCACTTCAATTTCCTTTTTTTTTCTTTTTTTTTTTTCTCTCTCAAATCTCAATTCAGCACTCATTACTAATTTGTTTTCTTTTCTTTTACAACATTAAATGCAAAACAAAAAAAATTTTCTTAGTTTCAATTAAAAGACCAGAAAAAATCTCTAGTAAATTCCAGAAGGGAAAAACCAAAACACAAATTAACGCAAGACGGAGCGACCGGCGTCAGTACCCTTAAGGATACTCCTTTGCACAATTGCAGTCTCAAAACCTGCCAGCCACAGCCAACTAGGCACAACCTCCCTGACGATCTGGTGCAGATTGTCACCCTCAGCACTTTAAAAAAAACTTGGCAGAGGTCCAGACCACCAGTCTCTATTGTTTCATTTGATCTAAACCTAGGAATAACGTATATATGTACATAAGTAACTACTTGGAGCACTCGGAAACTAGCACGGTGGTATCCTACATCTGCGCTGAAGGGAATCTAACACTGGTCTTCCTTTGGCCTATCGCCAGTCCACCCTATGGTATATACCGGCTTTGCCTGTCTGACAAACCTTCAGGATTAGGGATTTTGATTTCTAAAAAAAAGGTGTTTCTTTTTATCTGATTTATTTTTTTTCTTTCCAAATAATTCTATTTATCTAACCTTAATTTTATTTGTAGAGCTGTTTTACTTAATTTTTGTACAAAAATCTTCCTCCGATTTATCGAAATTATCTTCCAGAAAATTTTTTGTTTTTTTTTTTTTTACACAAAGAAAATAACTTCCTCTATTTTTGGGTTTGCGGTAAGTAAAGAAAATTAATTTGCAATCATACCTTATCAACATTTAATCATAAAAAAATCAAACTATGTACCTCTCGACCGTTGTCTTATGTAGCCTGTACTTCCTTATTCTCTTGTGCAACATTCCAACATTATTGCATCTCCTAATTCGCTTTTATACAACAAATCCACTACTTCCCCTATCTAGCTTTCCACGAGCGTTCCATTTAGGCCCCCTTCAGCTATTGCACTACCCTTACCCACAAACTCATTTCATATATTCTTTCCATTTTTCCAAATATATTATCTGAGAGCTTTCTCCTTGACCTACCTCACTGAATACCTATATACATACATACACACAAGTTCAGCGAACTAAACCTAATATTGCACTTAAATGGTAATATTTAGTTTGCCTACGAATAAACACTAAACATACCTAACCATACCCAAACATACATAAACATACTTACATATATAATAATAATAAAAATAATAATAATAATAATACACAAATAACTACATATAATACATATTACTAACAAAATTCCGAACAATTAGTTGTTTGCTATTTGAATTTTGAATTCAATTGTAAGCACTTTGAGTCAGAATGATTTGCAATTTAGCTTAATGAGCTTTTGCTAAAAGCTTTAGCCTATTACAAATGTAATCCAAACAGATGTCGTTTGTAATTAAATTATTTTGTAACGTTCGTCAATGTTTTTGTCGTGTTTGTTTACCTTTTATTTTGTGTATTTTTTCTTTATAGTGCAAATATTACAATAAAACTATTAAAGGAATTTAAGAAAATTAATTCGTAGTTAAATAAAAATTCGTAGAGTAAGAAAAAAAAAAAAAGAAGACAAAACAAATGATGTCACCATTTTCCCGCAAAGTAGGTATGGCTGTTTTATTTTATTTTTTTAATTTCTCATTGAATTTGTCATTCTTTTTTTTTTTTTTTTTTGGTCAATGGTATTCAGATGATCGGCCAATCGGCTCCGTAACAACCTCGAAGCCAAGGACAGAAACCAATTGGAGGAACTCTTGCATATAAGCACAAATATTTTTAGTACTCCCAATTCTGTTACTCCATAAACCACACATCGAATCAACACTGGAGATTGTGACCCAATTTCACTACCTCCATATAGACTTGCATTACCGAAAAGAAATCAATTAAAAAAAGAAATCCAGGCAATGCTTAATAATGGTATAATAGAGGAAAGTGAGTCCCCATGGGCCGCTCCAGTGGTGATGGTTCCAAGAAAAGAAGGGGGTGTCAGAGTCTTTGTCGATTATCGCCAGTTAAATGCTAAAACCATACCTGATAAATATCCAATGCCAAGAATTGACGATCTGTTACACGAAGCAAAAAGTACAAAATTTAAATCAACCCTAGACCTACAAGCAGGACACTGGCAAATTGGGGTACATGAAGAGGATAGAGTCAAAACAGCGTTTATTACTCCTTTTGGATTATACCAATTTAAATGCACGCCTTTCGGACTGAGAAATGCCCCTGCAACTTTTCAGAGGCTCATTGACCGATTTAGAGCAGGACTTGGAGATATTCTAGTTGTGGCTTACCTGAATGATATCATCATTTGCTCTCCGACTTTTGTTCAGCATATAAAAGATATCAAAGAAGTTTTTAGGAGATTAAATAAGTATGAGCTTCGTGTAAGCAAAAAAAATGCCGATTTAGTTGCGCAGAATTGAAATACTTGGGCCATCTATTGAATTCCGATGGTATAAGTACAGATCCCGAAAAAATTCAAGCCATTAAAAATCAATCAGAGCCAAGAAATGTTATACAGGTACTTTCCTTTTTACAAACATATTCCTGGTACCGTCGTTTTATCCCTAATGTTGCCGATGTGTCAAAACCGTTAAGTCAGCTTACAAAAATGAAGGTGAATTGGTCTTGGACAGAAGTACACCGAAAAGCCTTCGCTACACTTAAGAAGCTCTTAACATCTGCACCAATACTCAGACAAGCCGACTCAAAAATTCCGTTTCTCTTAAAAACAGATGCCAGCAGTTACGCATTAGGAGCAGTTTTACTCCAGGGGGAGGGAGTTGACGAACACCCCATTGAATATGCTAGCAGACTGCTGAGTTATAGTGAAAAAAAACGGAACGGGAGGCCTTGGCGATCGTGTGGGCCACTTTGTAATTTCGAGGATACATCGAAGGATCAGAAGTAACTTTAATTACCGATCACCAACCACTAAAATGGTTAATGACTCTCAAATCCCCAACGGGCAGACTAGCGAGATGGGCTCTTCAACTGCAACCATTTAATATTAAAATTGAATACAAACCAGGACGTACCAATGTTGTCGCAGACGCTATTTCAAGGCCACCTTGCGACGAAGAACATACAGAAAATTGCGAGATTTGCTCTTTTGAAATTGACCTCCTAGGAAGGGATCTAGGGAAGTACGCGAATCGCAACTGGGGGATCCGAAACTAAAAATCATAATCAACTCACTGGAAACATCCGACGAAGGCTTTATCCGATGGACAAAACGTTTAATATAATGACGGCGTATTGTACTGTTACCAGGAAGATGAAGATAATGAAGAAGCTCAACTGGTGGTTCCCGAGCCAGAACGAACCTACATTCTTCAAACCTACCATGACGATAAGACTGCAGGCCATTATGGTGTAGAACGAACCATAGCGCGAATTGCCAGCAGATATTTTTGGCCTGGTATGCGATCTGATATATCTACCTATATTAGAAATTGCATCGAGTGCCAACGTTACAAAAGTCGCAATCAAAAACCATCGGGGCTACTTCAAACAATTCCTAGCAGCCAAGGCTTTGAGATCATCGCAATCGACTTAGTGTGAACTCTTCGAATGACTACCGATGGACATCAATGGATTCTTATTATAGAGGATATAGCTAGTAGATGGATTGAGTTGTTCAAATTAAAGGAAGCTACCGCAGAAGCCTGCTCAAAAATTTTAACAGATGAAATATTTCTCCGATATGGACTCCCACGGCGTATGATCAGTGACAATGGTGTTCAATTCATATCGGTCATCATGCAAAAATTGACATTCTATTTTGATGTTCAACAAACTTTTACTCCAGTTTACCATCCGCAAGCTAACCCCGTGGAAAGAAAAAATAGGGATCTTAAGACCCAACTTTCTATTCTTGTGCAGAATAATCACTCTTCATGGTCACAAAATCTGGCAGCTATTAGATTTGCCATGAATACCTCGCTTTGTCAAAGCTCGGGTTACTCAGCGGCTTATTTAACATTTGGAAGAGAGCTACGCACCCTCGATGACGTCCAACATGACCTAAAGGCGATTGTGGAATCCGAAAATTTTATTCCGCAAACACTCAAAAACGCCAAAGAAGCAGAAGCATATCAACAAGATCGAAACAAAAATTATGCCGACAGAAAGCTACAACGACAACCCTCACTAGATGTAGGAACTAAAGTAATGGTTACTACACACATTTTGAGCAATGTTGGAAAAGATATCAGTTCCAAATTCGTTCCAAAAAGAGATGGGCCATACATAATAATCAAGAAAATTGGTTCCTGCACCTACAAAGTCGCGAAAGAAGATGAACCATTAATTCCACTTGGAATATTTCATTCCTCCGATATAACCCTATTCAGAGGTAACCAGACTTCTACTCCACTGATGACCCTCAGAAAGCGGGGCCGACCGAAGAAAATAACATAAAATTTGACATAATTCCGTGACGTTCATCATGTCAAAGGGGGAGAATGAAGCAGCTTACTTGTACTTAATAGTCAAACAACCTATTTTTTTTGAATGTATATACGTTATAAACGGTGATTTTTTAAGAGCTTGGTTTTTGAAAATTCAAAAAAACACAGAAACTTGTTAAAAGTGAATGAAATTTTTATTTAGATCGGTAAATCAATTTCTGCCATTTACTTTTTAAAATTAATTTCACAAAACGTGAGATCAACTGCTCGCCAAATTCGCCTCTCAATTGATGCATGGTTTCGCGTGCAGTGTGGCATGTGGCACCGTCCTGTTGGAACCACATGTCGGCCGAGTTCAATTCTTGCATTTTCGGCAAAAAAAAATCTGTTATCATCGAACGGTACCTTTCTCCATTGACCGTAACCCTGCGGCCTTCATCGTCCTTGAAGAAGTACGGCCCAATGATGCCGCCTGCCCATAAGCCGCACCAAACAGTGCATTTTTCGGGATGCATTGGTAGCTGCTGAATTGCCTCTGGCTGCTCTTCACTCCAAATACGGCAATTCTGCTTATTCACGTATCCATTTAGCCAAAAATGAGCCTCGTCGCTGAAACGGACGTAGCTTGCGAAACACATTTTTCACAGAGCACGAATTTTGATATTAAATTTCAATAATTTGCAAACGTTGTTCAGGCGTAAGTCTATTCATGATGAAATGGCAAACAATACTGAATCGAAATGTCAAATGTTCGTGGAATTTGTCATGTGTGATCTGTCAAAAATATAAACGTCAAAAACCAAGTAGCAAAAAAATCACCCTCTATAAACAAAGTTTGAATGTTTGAATAAATTTCTGTTGCTGTATTAAGTTTTTTTTTAAATAAAAAAAGCTTCACATAGCTTTAGAATACTTTTTGTATTTTGTATCTTTGTATTTTGTATTTTATATCTTTATACTTTGTGTCTTTACATTATCTTTGTATTTTGTATTTTATATATTTATACTTTGTATCTTTACATTATCTTTGTATTTTGTATTTTATATCTTTTAATGTGTATATTTGTATCTTTGCGTGAAAGATTTTTCTTATGGTATAAATACCACAGCACAGAACGATTTCGAGGAAGTTTTTTTGAACAGCGAAGGAAAGCGGTTGTAAGATACTTTAAGGTATTCCTAGAAGGTCTTGCTAATTCTTTTTCTTTGCTATCACCAGATCGGAGAGTTAAGGGGCGAACTAGGCGATTCCTGGGTCTCCCTTAGTTCTCAGGTTTGGAGTCATATAAATAATATTAATTATATTTCTCTTAAATAAAATACGTAAACGAAAATTCTACGACCTCTTTTCTTGCAAATAAGGAAAACTCGACACTACAATTCCAAAAAAAAAAAAAATTATAATTCGAAGGACCTAACAAATTTGATAGAAATCCGTCTAGCCGTTTATGAGAAAGTCGAAAATCAAAAAAATTGTTGTACTTATTGGAGGTACCGTTAATAACAAACTATGTAACAAAAAGTTCAGCCAAAATGTAGACAATACCTAAAATAGTGCACAGTTCCTTGTATCAAAATCGTTAGAGCCGTTTTCGAAATAATCAAGATGGCAGAAAAAATTGTATGACAAGTACCGTTATATTTAAGCAATAAGTATTAAACAATATCATATCTTAGGCACAAAACAGCAAAATAAATGTTAAAAACAAAGCGTGAAAATCGGTTAGATAATTTCGGAGCTCATCTTGCACAACAGCGTGACACACACAAATACCTTGAAATATTTTGGAATGATAAACTAAATAAAATAGAATACACGTCCAGAAATTCAACTAAACCTAGACACAATTTAAAAATGATTGTGAATACGCCCAAATGTCAATTTCTTCTATTTTTTCAACAAATTCCTTTGTATGTTAATTTTCTTAAAGGGGGACATTTCGCAAAATGTGTGTGTACAGGGTGCCGCACGAATCGTGCTACAAAAATAAAACGTAATAACTTTTTTTCAGTGTGAGTAATCGGCTTATTTTTTTTATTTTATAGGCTACTATTTAGATTTATCAAAATGAATGCTTGGGATACTAAAAAAGGATTTGGATAGTGCAGCGACAACATTCTTTGCCGTCCGTCATTTCCGTCCAAAGGGAATTTAGGTTGGAGTTTGGGGGTACTCCCCCGAGTAGATGGACCATTATGAGGCTGGTGAACATGTTTGCCGAATCTGGAGGCATCGAACGAAGACCGTATCATAGAGATCCCAATGTTCGGGTTTAGGATACAATCGTGGCTGTTGCATCGGCAATACAGGCAAATCCAAGTGTTTCGACTCGAAACTTATCGGGTCAAATTGGAGTTAGCAGCCGGTCATTACAACGGATGCTACATGATGACTTTAACTTGTTTCCGTACAAAGTCCAAATTACAAGCAAGTTAAACCCTCAGGATTTGCCTGTTCGCCTGGAATTTTGCCAAAAAATGATTGCAATGGCCTGTTGTATAATATTTTTACGACGTCCATCTTTCGGACAGAGAGATAAATGTTGTATAATATTGTATGTCCAGAGAGTTGCCTACCTATGTAAGGAATTCCAGATTATTTAACTGGCCCTGGCGGCCCGTTTGGGTGGCCTTAGAAGGCCGATATGTTTTTGTTGCCAGTATATTTGGATAGCCACTGGCGGCTATTTGGATGTGGCCTTAGAAGGCCAATTTACCTGAAAATAAATTAAAGTTGGATTAATAATGTACCTTTGATACGGGCTGGGTATTCGGTCGAAAATGATAGAGTTACAATGAAAGACTTATTTACTTTTTTGTTTAATTTATTCGTTCAACTGAATGTTAACTGATCTTAACTGATACCTTATTACTATTTTCCTACACTATTTATACAAAAATATTCTTACTCTATCATCCCTACCAATTTACATTTTCTTTGTGTTTACAAAATTTGTTCTATTAACATTGAAATGTATAGCAATTACCTGCCCTAATATTGGAATGCTAAATAAGCATTCCTCAATAATTATTACTTAATATAATTTAAATGCAATATATTATTAATTGCCATATATTTCATTTGCTGAATTAGCATTATTCATTTAACATACATTTCCTACACATACGTTTAGCTTCATTCAATTTCATTGTTAACATTGCTTGTCCCAGTTCTTTTCGTAATTCAATTATTGGTCATTGGCCACCAGTGCATTTTTTGTCATACTAAACGATCGCTTATGGTTTCAGTGCATTGTTTGTATACACTACCTGGTCGCGTATCGTTTAGCTGATTCACACCATTCTGTTGTTGGTGTTGACCTTGATATTAATTTGATATTTTATTTAATGTTTGTTAGGGAAGGTCGTGGTCAGATTGTTATTTTAATTATTTTAGTTATGTGAGATCTAACACTTTTGTTTGTGTTATTCATCTCACACAACACCTCCCCCCTTCGGAAAAGTGCACATTTTTGTTTGGGAGAGACAAAAATTGTGTTTGGCCTTGCAATGTATCGATGAAGTTGATTTGGCTGTCGTATGTGTGGAATGTCTTTTCAATGACAATAATATATTAGATTTTAACTTTTTTTTTTTTGTGTTACATTGTTGTTTAAAATTTTTGTTGTTTTTTTTTTTTTTGTGTTTTGTTTTATCTAATTTTACAATAAATTTTTTTATGGAAAATTTTGAAATTTAATTTTGTTAAATACATCTTATAAAATTTTATGTAATTCATGATTTGTTTCTTATAATTGATTTTTTTTTCTTTTTTTTCAATCTTATTTTACAATATATTCTTATGACAAATTTTGAAATCTAATTTTTTCTTATAACTATATATACACATTTTTTTTTTTTTTTTTTTTTTTTTTTTTTTTTTTTTTTTGCCATTTATTAAGTTTTATCTGGTTAAATATATCTTATTTGTTTCTATTTTTTTTTTGAATTTACAATATATACGTATGAGAAAAAAAAATTTTAAATTAAATTTTAAATAATATTATTTTTTCTTATGACTTTTAATAATATATACACATTTATTATTATTTTTTTTTTGTTTATTTTGTCATTAAGCCTAAGTTCACTAAACTCGGTTGAGTTTTGTTGGAGTTGACCGTGCGTTTAAACCTTCGGAATCCTGTTGTTGTCTTAACGTTTCTTGGGATTTTAAAGCTGGAAAAGTGGCTTCGAAGTCTGCTGGATTGTGTGATGGCGGATCCCTGGTGTGTTTTGTGAGGTTGTCTGTATTGTCTGATTTAGCAAATGACATGTGTTTTGTATGTATATGTGTTTCGTGTAATTTATTGGTGCATGTATCATGTATTAGTTTAATTAGTGTTTCTGTGTACATGTGTATAATGTTTTGGGGCTTTGTACCCTCTTTTTGAATTTTGGGCTCTTCATCTCCCTTTTTTTTTTTTTTTTTTTTTTTTTTTTTTTTTTTTTTTTGGGGGATTTGTATCTCCCTCTTTTCATTATTTTTAGATTTGGGGCTCTTTGTATCTCCCTCTTTTCATTATTGTTAGATTTGGGGCTCTTTTTCTCCCTCTTCTAAATTTTTTTTTTTTTTTTTTTTTTAATTTAAATTTGGGGCTCTATCTCCCTCTTTATTTATTGTTGAATTTACATTTGGGCTTAATGTCCTCTTTTATTATGTTAAATTTAAATTTGGGACTTAATGTCCTCTTTTATTTATTAATTTTTAAAGTGGGGGCTCTTCATTTAACTCTTTTATGTTTTTAAATTGGGGCTCTTTATCTCCCTCTTTATTTATTTATATATATATTTTTTTTTTTTTTTTTAATTAGGATTTTATTTTATGTACTTAGTATTTTAATTAAAATTCTCAACACTATAAAAATCGCTATTTAAGCGTGTTTATTATATTCTTCGTCTTCAGAATGAAAGTAATGCTTCAGACGATTGTTATGTATTGTAACGTGTTTCTTCCTAATAAGAATCACGCTATTTGTTGGATTGTCGATTTTTACTAGTGTGTATGGACCTGTCCATATTTCGGACAACTTGTGTTGTCTATTCTCGTTTTTAATCAGTACCTTATCTCCAATATGGAACGTTTTGGTTCTAACAATCTGATCGTAATACTTTTTGGAATTTCTTTTGCTATTTATCAGATTTTTTCTGGCAATAGCGTATGTTTTTTGGAGTTTATTTCTTAGAGTGAAATAGTAGTTTTCGTGATCGTATACCGGTTCTGGTTCACGTTTCAGATTTGATGGTATATCGGATGTAAAACCAAAAAGACAATCCATTGGAGTGAGTTTCGTTCCTTCATGGATGCTGTTATTGTAAACGAATGCCGCTGTTCTTAAATATTGATCCCAAGATCTTGGGTTATCATCACAAATAGTTCTTAAATACTCTACTAAAGGTCTATGGGCTCTTTCTAGTGCGCCATTTGACTGAGGGTGATATGCAGTTGGCTGCAATTTTTCTATTTTCAAGAGCTTACATAGTTGCTTAAATAACTTACTTAAAAAATTTGTTCCCTGATCAGTTACTAACTGTTTTGGTATCCTATATCTAGTGATTATTTGTTCGTAAAATATATGTGCAACGGTTTCTGCCTCTTGGTTTGGCATAGCATAAAAATCTACAAACTTAGTGAGGTTATCTTGAAAAGTTAATATATACTTATTTCCTATGTATGAATCTTGTAGTGGACCTACTATATCTAAATAAACTTTATCGAATGGAGTTTGGCAAGTATCTGTTATTACCATTGGCATTTTAACCTCTGGGCTAGCTTTCATTTTTTGACATTTTGGGCATCGTTTAATGTATTTCGAAATGTCCCTAAACATTTTAGGCCATTTGTATTTTTGTCTTATTCTTTTATATGTGTTTACTACACCTTGATGCCCACCAAATGGAGAATCGTGATAGTCCCTGAGTATAGTTAGTATGTCATCTGATTTGAGGATTTGTTCCTGAACGTGTCGGTTGGGCTTTTACATTGTGTAGTAGGTGGATTTTCGTTATTCTCAACTATATGATCTTCGGTAGATGGGCGTGAGTGGTTGTTAGTTTTGTTTTCATCTAACCCTTCCTTGTCATTTTGTCAAGCGCGTTGAGCTCTGGTGACAGCCAAACATGTGGTGTTCTTAGAATTTGTGTTTTCCTGTGATTGTGTTTGTTCTTTTTGTTCGTTGTCATTCGGTATTCTACTTAATGCGTCTGCGTTGTTGTTCTTTTTCCCTGGTTTATATTTAAGTGTACAATCGTACTCGGAAAGTTTGTGATGAAATCTAATAAGTCTGGAAGTTGGGTCTCTAGTTCTGAAGTTTCCCGTTAAAGGTTCATGATCTGTATATACAGTAAATGTACGTCCCAATAGGTAACATCTAAAGTTTTTTGTAGCCCAAACAATGGCTAGCATTTCTTTTTCAATAGTGGAATAATTGCGCTCAGCTTTGTTAAGCGTGCGACTTGCGTATGCAATTGGTTTGTCTTTCCCCACTATTCCTTGTGAAAGTATAGCTCCTATCGCTTCGTCACTAGCGTCAGTCGTGAGTATAAATGGTTCGTTGAAGTCAGGGTAAATCAAAAGCGGAGGGGATATTAAGAGGTCTTTAAGTTTTTGGAATGCTTCTTGACATTTTTCTGTCCACTTAAATTTTACATCTTTTCGGGTTAAATTAGTTAATGGCCGAGCTATTTTTGAAAAATCTGGAATAAATTTTCTATAGTAGTTAGCGAGACCTAAAAAAGATTGTGTTTGTTTTACTGTACGAGGCACGGGAAAACTTTGTACACAGCTAGTTTTTCCGGGATCGGGATGCGCTCCCTCTGCGGAACACCTATGTCCTAAATATACAACTTCTCGTCGGAGAAATTGGCATTTTTCTACATTAAGTTTTAAATTATGTTCACGCAACCTATCAAATATTAACTGTAGTTTTTTATTGTGGTCGTTTATATTTTTGCCGTAGACAACGATATCGTCCAAGTACACAAAACATTCCAGGCCTTGTAAGCCGGTTAAGATGTAATTCATTAAGCGTTGGAAAGTAGCTGGGGCTCCTTTGAGTCCAAAAGGCATACGTTTAAATTCATAATGCCCATAAGCTGTACTGAAAGCTGTTTTTTCCCGATCTTTTGGGTCTACCAAAACTTGGTGATATCCACTAGCTAAATCTAGGGTAGTAAAATATCTGGAGTGACCTAATTGGTCGAGGATATCTTCAATGCGGGGTAGTGGAAAAGCGTCTCCTACTGTACATTCGTTTACCTTGCGAAAGTCAACGACAACTCTCCATCGTACTTCGCCATCCGGACCTGCCTTTTTCGGTACAACTAAAAGTGGCGAATTCCAGGGGCTTTTACTTGATTGTACTATATCATTTTCGAGCATTTCGGCAAGTTGTTCGTTGATTATGCCTCTTTGTTTTTCAGGTAATCTGTACATTTTCGTGTTAATGGGTGCCTGGTCTTGTTTGATGGGAATTTCATGACACATGGTCTTAGTATGGGAGAGTTTGTCTCCAGGCAGAAAAAAGATGTCATTGTATTTTATACAAAGGTCCGTTATGGCATGCCGTTCTTCATCATTAAGAGTGTTATCGTTGTTAAGTAGTGATTCTAACATTTGGATTCTTTCATTTTTATGCCCAAGGCCCCTCCTAGTGCAATAACATGATACTTGTTTACTATTGGATTTCTTGTCCACTAGATCTATTATTTCATATTCACTTAATTTTGCAATTTCTAAATTAATTTGTTTTAAACTAATGGGATGTTGGTGTGTATTTATTATGGGTACTATGATCCTATCTTGATCACTTGGTAATAAACAATTGCCTACAAATAAACCGTCTTCTAACTGTTTAGATAAACATATCATTGGTTCTTTGAGTTTAATGGGAAGTTCTAATATTGTTTTCGACCTGGGTGTTATTTGTATTGCTGGATTTAATGTTTTACTAATTCTAATTGTTTTTATACTCTTATTACTACTGCTTTTTAATAATTCTAACGTGGAATCTTTTTTGTCTGTATTAATTAATATAAGTGTGTGTATTATTGTATAGAGTAATGTAAGTATTGCTTTATATATATCTTGTATTGTGTATGTAATTGTATGTAATATTTGTGATTTTTCTAATTGTGTTAATTTTTCTTTTTTAATTTGTTCATTTTGTATGTATGTTTGCTGGTGAGAACCATGTATTTCGTCTGCAGGGTGCAGTAGTGTTTGATTATTTAACTTATTTTCTGCGACTGCAGTATATATTTTTTGATATTTTTTATCATTATTTTCATTCAAAGATATATTTATATTCATAAGTTCTTTAATCTCTTGTTCTAATTGGAATAAGTTATTACTATTATTGTTGTCTAATTGGGGGAAGTTATTACTATTATTATTTACTAGTTTGGAGAAGTCATAACCATTTTCTGAGGTACATAAAGGTTTACTACTGGCTTTAGGCTTGTTTCTTCATGTGAGATTTTGTTTTTTGTGCTTATTATTACCATGATTTAATGGAAATTTATTCAGCTCAACATTTTCGTCAGTCACAACGTTTTGTTGCCCAATTCCTCTCTGATCCACTTTTCGAGGTGGATCTTGATAAATCGTTGATGGCAAATTTTCGGTTGTGTTCAAAGAACCTAAAAACTCTAAATTTTTCGATACTGCACTTTCAGATGTTTTGTCTAGGCCGGTCGCATTGTCGCGCCGCAAAATACATTTATCTTTCAGTGCCTTTTCTTCAAAACTTAGTGTAGTTTCTACCAATTTGTGATCATTGCGGCTATTTTGGGTTGTTTGTTGTATTGTGTTTGAGTTATTCACTTGCGAGTGAGTCCTCGTGAAACAACTTCCATTGTGCGAAATGGACAACCCTTTTTCTTCGGTTACCTCGGATTCTTTTAAAGGAATACTGTATACCTTTTCTACCTGAATACCTGTGTTATTTTCAAGTATTTGTGAAAACGTTAATAATTTGTTGGGCCCATCTACATTACAGTATTTACCCATGAAATTATACCCTAGAATTCCATCGCCAGGGATGGCTAGGTCATTTTCTATGACTTGAAACTCACAAGCAGGACGTGTGGGTATTTCAATTGTCCCTATGCATTCTCCTAATGTATTGCCGAAACCACATGGTGTATTAATGGTTAACTTCTTTTGGTCGTTTAAATAAATTTTATTCCCCAATGCATTTTTTTTTATTAGACTAACCTCTGAACCGGTGTATACTAATAAACGAGTTGTGTTACGTTTCCCTATATTTAATCCTATATCTATTGAAGGTAATTTTATTTGTTTATTTGATTTTATTAAGTCTGAGTCCTGGATAGGATCAGTTTCCGTTTGCACTTGGTGCTTATTTTGGGTTTGCCCTAGCTTTTCCTTAATATTATTTAGAGTCGAACCTGGGAGCTTTCGTTCGACTACTGGGAGTTTCCCGACTGTGAACTCTCCCATCGGTTCTTAAATGTACATTCATTAATTGTGTGGTTATTTCTACCACACCAATCACATATTGATTGCAAATGGAATACCCTATTCTGGTAATCTGTTTTAGGTTTATTCTGCGAGTTTGAATTCTCGTTTCTAAATGGGTTAGATCTGCTAGGTTCTGGGTTCGTTTGGGATTGGTATGCATTGGGTCTTTCCCTACCATAATTATTTTGTGGGTTGCCTCTACCGTAGGTTGGGTCACTTCTATTCATATTGTGGTAATAGTTATTACCTTGGGGGTTTCTCCTATCGCTCGATGGGTAACTATTTTTGTGAAAATTTTGTGGGTTCCCCCTGTAGGAGTTTTGGCTATTATTAGTGGAGCGTTTATTGCAGTTCACAGCTTCGTGCCCATAGTTTTTACATAATTGGCAGATCGGTGTGTTTAACCTTTTGAGACACTCACTATATGTGTGTCCCTTAATGTTACAAAAACTGCAAGTTATTTTTGAAGAAGGGTTTGAGGGAAAGGAAAGGTTGTTTGGTGACCCGTTATATGCAAGATTTCCTGAATGGTTAAAATTACAGGAAGTTTGAGGCATTGGTGGGGTTGTTTCAACCCTTTGTACATGTTTTTCCATGCTAAATGCAGTCCTCACCAATTCTTCAAAGCTCTGTGTACCAAGAGTGAATAGGTACTGACCTAGTTGTTTATCTGAAACCCCGGAGGCCAGAGATGACTTGGCGAAATCCTCAAGCTGGGTTTTAACCACCTCGGACTTGTTCCCATATTTAATTTCTGCTGCCTCTCGACATTGAGTTAGCGAGTGTCGAATGCGGCTCACGAAAGTGTTCAATGTTTCGAATTGACTCTGACGGCTGGTTATGAGGTTATTAACTAAATCGTTATAATCCTCTATTGGAAGATATGCCCGGTTGAGTAATTCTTCGAAACTTTTGAATGTGGTTGGTCTCGTTGTTTCTACTAAATCTAGCGCGTCTTCACGTAATTTAGTGTATAGTATTTTTATGAAGAGCGCTTCGTCCTCTTTTTGAATGAATTCAATTATTGGACGGATGCATGTGAGGAAAGTCTGTAGCTTTTGGGCTACTTTTGGGTCCGTCCCTCCTGAAAATTCAGGGATGCCATGCGAAAGCTTTAGCAGTTTTTCAAAACCTAACGACATTTTGGGAGATTTTGTTTCTATGGATCGGGTTTCAAAATTTGGGTGAGATAACCGTTTAGGTGTGTTTGCCTCTGCGATTTCAATCGAGAGTGGGGTTAATAGGGGTTTATGTTTAGAGGTTAGGTGTGTTGTTCATGATAAATGTTCTCACGTTATCAACACGAGAATTAAAGGGACTTCCCGGCGTTTTACTTGCAAGCATTTTCTTTTTTTTTTTTTTAATGTGACTCTATATTTAAAAAATAAAATATCAAATTTTGTTTGCTTATTTAGAAATTTTGTAAGGTAAAATGAATAATTTTTTAAGAATCGCAAATCGATACACATAGGTATTTATGTAATTGAGCAAGAATATCTTGCCGCTTCTATTCTGGCGAGATTCAGATACTTTATTTCGCATGTTGAAAAGATTTTTTTTTTTTTTTTTTTTTAATTCTGCTCTCTATTTATAGAGTTAAGGTAACTTATTTGGTTCTCGAAATTTTTATGAGCTTAAATAATTTTATAAATAAGTGAAAAATTTACACTTCCATACTTTATTTTTTTTTTTTTATTATGAAAAGATTTTTTTTTTTTTTTTTTATTTCTGTGAAGTAATAAGTGAAAAATTTATACTTCAAAAGTGTAGAATAAAATACCGGTAGAATACCGATAAAGATTAAAGGAGACTCAAAAATTAATCGCACATGTTCTGCATTTCACCCCCTTTTTTTTTTGAATTTGAGGAATGAAAGCCAATTTAGATGTATTCCGCATAAAACAAAATTTTTAAGTAGTTCAGTCCGAATGTGGAATTGTAGGGTTTTGAAAATGAAGATTCGTGCTCCACATTTCCAACATGAACCGTTACAAACTGTCTGCAACAGGTGATTTGACAGTTCGAAAGTCAACTCGAAATGAGCTGGAAGGATTTGATTCCGCCCGAAATGCAGAACACGTTATTTCTTTTTAAATGAACTTTATATTCGTTTAGAATTAATTTTCACTCGGAATGAAGAACATGTGTGAATTTAAAATTTTGTGGTTCGGATGATGCTACTAGAGTTAGAGGACACTCCAGTTTTTGACGTTATTTATATCCTCTTTATCAGCACCATCCTACCGGCTGCGCCAATGTTGTATAATATTTTTACGACGTCCATCTTTCGGACAGAGAGATAAATGTTGTATAATATTGTATGTCCAGAGAGTTGCCTACCTGTGGCCTTAGAAGGCCGATATGTTTTTGTTGCCAGTATATTTGGATAGCCACTGGCGGCTATTTGGATGTGGCCTTAGAAGGCCAATTTACCTGAAAATAAATTAAAGTTGGATTAATAATGTACCTTTGATACGGGCTGGGTATTCGGTCGAAAATGATAGAGTTACAATGAAAGACTTATTTACTTTTTTGTTTAATTTATTCGTTCAACTGAATGTTAACTGATCTTAACTGATACCTTATTACTATTTTCCTACACTATTTATACAAAAATATTCTTACTCTATCATCCCTACCAATTTACATTTTCTTTGTGTTTACAAAATTTGTTCTATTAACATTGAAATGTATAGCAATTACCTGCCCTAATATTGGAATGCTAAATAAGCATTCCTCAATAATTATTACTTAATATAATTTAAATGCAATATATTATTAATTGCCATATATTTCATTTGCTGAATTAACATTATTCATTTAACATACATTTCCTACACATACGTTTAGCTTCATTCAATTTCATTGTTAACATTGCTTGTCCCAGTTCTTTTCGTAATTCAATTATTGGTCATTGGCCACCAGTGCATTTTTTGTCATACTAAACGATCGCTTATGGTTTCAGTGCATTGTTTGTATACACTACCTGGTCGCGTATCGTTTAGCGGATTCACACCATTCTGTTGTTGGTGTTGACCTTGATATTAATTTGATATTTTATTTAATGTTTGTTAGGGAAGGTCGTGGTCAGATTGTTATTTTAATTATTTTAGTTATGTGAGATCTAACACTTTTGTTTGTGTTATTCATCTCACACAACAGGCCGAAGAAGACAACACTTTGATTAATTGTTTATTAATGTCTGATGAGGCCCATTTTGACGTATATGGAGTGAATCTAATCCAGAAATGATCCATGAGACGAAACTGCACCCAGATCGAATCACTGTGTGGTGGGCAGTTTCATTAAGGTGTATTGTCGGTCCATACTATGAAGAAAACGGTGTAACAAAAACTGTCAATGGGGACCGTTATTTAAAGATGTTGAAGTAGTTTTTTTTACCCAGAACTTCGACGAAGACTTATCCCTTTCAGCAGGATTTAGTTTCAACAAGATGGACCAAGTGCATATGTAGCCACAGAAGTTATGGCGGAATTCCAACGAAAATTCCCAAACAAATTGATATCCAGAAACTGCACTTTCCGCTGGCCCTCAAGGTTATCTGACCTGACTGCACCAGACTTTTTTAATGGGGTTATTTCGAGCACGAAGTGTACAAAACGAAACCCAGGAATTTAACTGAATTGAAGCAGTCCATTAAGACATTAATTGAGGCGATCCCAATTTCAACCCTTCAGGCCGCAATGAACAATTTTCTGATCAGGTGCCGCATATGCGTGGATGAGCGTTGACGTCATTTGCGGTCACGTATTGCATATTACTACCAATTGCTTAATAAGTTATTATTTTTAATAAGCACCTACATTTTAATCGATCAAAATGAAAAGGAAATACAAATAAAATTCACAAATCTAAAGAAAAAAATGTTTGGGCTGAGCATAGGAAAAATCAGAGAATGACAATCAGAATAAAGAGACATGGAAAGAATGCGCGCTGTTCAGTGGCGAAAGAAGGGCGGTTTTGGGGACAAGCATATTCCAACGAAGGGCTAACAATACTACAGTACAATGATTTTAATGTATAAGGATCAGTACACTCAGAGGAATTTCTTTTCAGGAAACCTTACAATGAATTAGTTTTTGAAATAATAGAATTAGTGTGTAGTTAGAATAAGAGTTTCTCATCAAAAACAGCACCAAGATCTTTAACATCATGAACAGTCTTTATAAAAACATTGTCTAAGGAATATGATGGAGCAATATGAAATAAAGAGCGGTTGTAGCACATTGAGGTACAGTTTTCAACATTGAGTTTTAGATCATTTTGTTTACACCAGTTATAAAACAAATCAAGATCATTTTGCAAAAGCAAGCACTCAGCAGTACTTGATATAACGGCAAAAAAACTTGATATCATCTGTAAACATTAGGCATTTGCAAAATTTCAATATCTCAGGAACATCATTTACGTATAATAAGAAGATAGGGGGTCCCAAATGGCTCCTTTCAGGAACACCTAAGGTAACATGTATTTGCTTAGAGCAGATTTTATCAATAACAACCATTTGCTTACGACCACACAAATAGGATTTAAACCAACGCAGCAAAGGAACACAAATTCCATAAGCACCAAGCTTCTTCAAAAGAAATTTAAAGTTTACTCTGCTGAATGCTTTTTAAAATCCGTATAAATTAAGTAAATTTGGTATTTCAAAGGGGAACATTTGTCGGGTCACAAATAAAGGGGCCTGCAACGGAAATATAGAAAAAGTTACTACCCTATTTCCATATACATTTATTAAAAGCCAATCGCCAGAGGAACCTATATAATTACGAAGGTGATCATGAAGAATATTTTCGTCGGTATATCTATGTTCTTTTATTGGACCATTTATTTATGCCATTAAAAAAAAATTCTCGACCATCGTGAATTGCTTTTCAAAGTTCAAAATATTTTGCCCAAAAATTGTGGCGAGCTTGAAGAAGCGGAAATAAAAAGTTCTACTGAGGTATTTGCTGAAGAATTGCGAGATGAACTAAAAGTATGCTTAGATCATTTTCTGGTCGAATAGAAGATGTGGCGCAGGTAAAATTATATTTATTTTATTTTCTAGATATATGTCAAATGTCAACGTCAAATTAACTATGGTTGCAAGCATTTTCTGAGTATATCAAATGAAAAAAAAGTCCCAAAAATTTATTAGACTCGTTAAATGTTTGTCATTAGTCCTTATATAAATCCGTTTACTGCTTTATGCAAGATAAATTAATAACAAACGACTACTTTCTTTGACGACTTATTATAAAGTGTCTTTTATTTTTATTCTTAAACCTAACAAAAAATCTCTATTCTACGCTTAGAAATGAAATGTAGTCAAAATATGAAGACCAATGCACTGCTGATGTAGCAGTAAGCGGGCGATACACATAAGGTTGGTGTCCAGTTCGGCTGACCCAAAGGGAAATGGTATGGCGCTTATGCTGATGTGTGAACTTATGAATGCCATTGCACTGCTGATGTAGCAGTTAGCGTTTCCAACGGCAAACGATGTGGGGATTATGCCGATGTGCTAACGCCTCCCCCTGTTAGGTTCGAGACGCCTTGGTTTCGATTTTTTATATATGTGATAGCTTCTTCTATTCTTTTTGTTGTAGTTGCTTTTTTTCCTTATCTATTTTTCCTTTGTGATATAAGTTTGAATAAAGTAATTGCCGAGATTATAATCAATATCAGGGACAAGTTTGGAAATGTTGACCGCCATAAAGTCTTCTGGTTAGAAACGTCTTCTGTAAGTGTTTTGAGGTGGTTTCTGTTTTGTATGTAGATTCTATAAATATATGGTAGTTATAGTTGGGGTTTTTGTTCCATCTTATAATAGCTAATATCTTAGCTGGCAGTGGTTCGGCATGGATTGGGGTAGAATAAACTATATACGAAGTTTCGTTGATCTTAAGTTCATTCGAGAATGTAATTAAATATGTCCCCTCTACGATAATGTCTTTTTCATCAAATATTTTGGTCGATTGGACTTCGTTCAAAATTATAATTCTGTCTTCGATCTTTTGTATCTCTGGGAGTTGATAAGAGCTTTCAGGTGGACAGGCCGCTGGTTTACAGATGTGCATCGTTGTTGTATTTACACAGTTAGTCAAAGGTTGATATGAACTTGTATATTTGGCTGCATTATTTACATCTAACTTAATTATTTTATTGTTATGACTTACATGATACATTATTACAAAAATACAGATTTTATTTACCTTAGGTACTTTCAATATATAGAAGATAACATTGGAATTTTGTAGTACCTTTACTTTAGAAGATTAATTAATTAATTTATTTTATAATTTCATTTTTTCCGAGTACAACTGATAAAATATTATCATTCAAATAAGATATGATATGTAAGCATTTCTATTTAGGAAGTAATCCAAAAGAAGTAATTGTTTGTCGAATTTTGTAACAGAATTTTATTTGATATAAAGGATTAAATTATTAATTTGATCTGATACTTCGTTAACTTTATCTTGCAGTTGAGAATTAATTTCAATTTGTCTGTTACTAATTTCAATTAAAAAGTTTTCTTTTGTTAGAAGTAATTAGTAATCGCTATGATCTGGTGTACCTGCTACAAATTTTAATGCCGATCAACGTTGCCGAAAGCACTACTATAGTACTATTGTACTACTTTCGACATCTCCGTACTACCGTACTCCTCCGTTCACACTCGTACTACTATTTTTTTCAAAAGCGAAACAAATCTTGCATATGCAGTGAAGTGAAACGTCGCCCTTTAAAAATGTCTTTCCTTTTTAAATCTAAAGCCATTTTGGCAGCATTCAATTTCCAACTTGTCGTTAAAAAGGGAATTCCCCTGTCTGTATTACTTTTTTTTGTTGTCGCGTGGGCTTCACAGATGATCAACACCAATATGGGAAACTTTCGTACGTTTCACCCTCCAAAACCCATTTTTTAGTATTGTTGGATTTGTAAATTTGACTTTCTATCCATGAATAGATATGAAATCCAACAAAAATATGTGGTGTAGTGAAACTGATATTTTTGCACTCGAAATCTGATTGTGATTACACCCATATGCAAAAATATCAGTTTTATCATATACAGGTGAAAAATTATCACTTTCACAACGGTAGTAGTTTGTAGGCAAACCAAAACACCTGAACTTTTACTATACAAACAAAAATCAAATAAATGAAATAATCGAAATTAATGGAGTTTGCCAAAACTATTAACTGAATTATGCGAGCAAATTTCTAAGCGCATTGACTTTGATGACAAAATTTTAAAATCAATTTAAGGTATTAATCCTTCAAACTTAGCAGAAACACAATTTCCATAATTTTGCTTGATTTGATAGATAAAATACATAAAACCTTGATTTAGATTGGCGAACAATTCTTAATCAAAGCATGGTATCTAGATCATTAGATATCGAAGAATTTTGTCAGATATATTTATTTTTAAAAATGCTCTTCATGAAACATTTTCCTCTAGCACGGAATTTTGTGAGTGCATTATTAAGTCTTCCCTACAGCAGCGCAGCGGCGGAACGAGTTTTTTCTCAGGTTTACCTTATAAAGATATAAAAAGAAATAGATTACACACAAGCACATTGAACGCAATTATGAGTTGCAAAGAATTACTAAATGGAGTTGATTGCAGCAAATGGAATCCTTCAAAAAGCTTTTTGAAATCATTAAAAATAGTATTTTCTTTTTGAGAAAAAATTCCTTCCGCCGCTACGCTGCTGTGGGGAAGACTTAATAATGCACTCACAAAATCCCATGTTAGAGGAAAAAGTGTTTCATTAAAAGCACTTTTAAAAATAAATATATCTGACAATTCTTCGATATCTAATGTCGATTTCGTTTCAACAAAAACATTGATCTGCCGTCGATCAGCCGTCAATTTTTTTCTGAAATTCAAATTCGTTTCATATTAAAACCAATTTTTTTTCTGGAAAAACAGATCCGTATTGAATCTCTTTTTGGAGACGGATTCAAAACGGATTTGTGCACAGATTCTTACACACACTACAATATTTGTTTTGAAGTTTCCCAATTGTTGTGTTGTGAATTAATTTTTATTTTGTGGCAGTGTACAGAAAAAGTAAATTAATATATTAAAAAAATAAAAAAAATTGTTAAAAACTTCTTGGAAACAAATATTAAAAAAGTGCAAGTGAGTTTAGGAACTCTCCGCGTCGGAATCGGGAAATTAAAACGAAATAATTAACGAATTGAAGATTTGTTTTTTTTTAGAGCTGCCAAGCAACACACACAGTCCCAAAAAGAGATTCGGTCCGTAATCGTTCGTTTCAAAGCAAAAAAGTATTGGTTTTAGTAGCGAATCCTATTTATTGAAACGAAATCAACATAATGAATTAGATGCCATGCTTTGATTAAGAAGTGTTCACCATTCTAAATCAAGGTTATAAATATTGATTATATCTATCAAATCAGGCAAAATTATGGAAGTTGTATTTCTTGTAAGTTTGAAGGATTAATACTTTAAATTGCTTTTAAAATTTTGTCATCAAAATCAATGCGCTTGAAATTTGCTCACATAAGGTCATTTAATATTTTCGACAAACTCCGTTAATACCGATTATTTCATTTGTTCGATTTTTACTTGCGATATACGAGTATGTAGGTACTATAGGCAAGTTTTGAATTTGGACAAAAATCGACCTGGAGATTTTAATCAACGTTGACATTACGGTGATAGAGAACACTAAAAAAGTGGGTCCCGCAATTGCGTCTGTCTGTCTGTACAAGTCTCTACATCCTAAATGGCTGAAGCGATTTTCTTCAAACTTCGTATTTAAGCGGTTTAGGTGTTTGTCCAAAATAAACTTTTGAATCGTTGTTTTAGCGCCAAAAATGACAGTACTTGCCATACAAATTTTTCTACCATCTTCATTGTCTCAAAAACTGTTCTAACGATTTTGATAAAAATTGGTGTGGGTCACAAAATATTTCAATTGGCTTTAATCCACACAGTCCACAAAAACAAAAACAAAAATAATATGTAAATATTGTTTGCGTTTTCTTCGAATATAATTACTGGCCAGACCACGGGCATAAAATCAACAAATATTTCTAGGTGCCTGAATTTAACCAAATTCCCCTAGAAAAATATAATTTGCAGTATATATACATATGCTGCAAATTCTATTAGAGTCGGTAGACATCGACCAAAAATATTGCGTAGTGAAGGTAGTGCAACAGCAAGCAGAAGAAGAACAACAAGAATGACATTCATAGCAGTAGCAGAAACAACAACGGCAACAGCAAAAGCAGCAGAAACGGCAACAGCAGTAGCAGAAATAGCAACAGCAGCGGAAACAACCGTAGCACACACAATCCCAGCAGAAACAACAGCAACAGAAACAAAAGCGGCAGAATCAACAGCAGCGACCACAGCTGCTGATTACTAAAAGAGAAAAAGTGCCACCCATAAATACATATAAAATGGAGCTTCAGGATACCATAGATCTACGTAATTCGGCAATAGATCAAAATTTTACTATTAAGCGGTTAAATAATAAAGATAGACATGCTATCCACGCCAAAAGGTGAATGACGATCTCGATTTTTTCGGGGTCAAACTGTTAGAGATAGGCGGGAGAAGCGGAATCTTCCCTTCTTTCTTGTGCAGCTTTCATGCAGCAGTAATCTAGATAGTTTGAGGAGTATCTACGTCCTCAACTACCAGGTTGTACCTTGGGATAAACTGCGTTGCCAAAGGTTCGGCCACGCCGCGGCAAACTGCAAAATGCAGTCACGCTGCGTTAAGTGTGGAGAGAACAACAATGCAGATGAATGCAGGTTAATGAAGGAACGGGTCGAAGATAGGACCCATCTAAAATGTGCACTCTGCCGAGGCGACGGACACCCTGGTAATTATCGGGGATGCCCGACGTTTCAGATAATAAAACACAACAAAGAAGCAAAGCAAACAGTGGTAGAGAAACGCCCCATAGTGCGCCCTCCTACAACAATGCCTGTCAACCACCAAATTTCTTACGCCCAAATGGCGTGAGGAAGAGGGAGCACGGTACAACCTACACCAAAGGTAGCCCAACAGGCCCCCGTGCCTAAGGCGCCTGCGGCACAGGCGGATATTTTGGGTATTCTGCTGGCCATTCAGGGCCAGTTGACTGGCCTTCAAAAGCAGATCAGGGAGCAGGCGACTATGGTGGATCATCTCTACTCTATTTTGCCGAGGTTAATGCAACTTGGAGGTTAAGGGCGCGCTGCTGGAGAGGCTCTTTAAGATTCTAGATGTGAATGTAAGTTCACTGATTAGGACCGAACATAGAGTGGATTTATTCCAATTGCTTAAAGACATAAGTCCAGATAAGCTTAACCAGAAACATAAATTGACTAACAGCAATTACAATATCGTAAGAAAAGACCGAACCAAATCCACTCAAAGTGGAGGCGTCGCAATCTTTATACGTAGAGGCATTAGAAATAAGGTAATATATAATAGTGATGTTCGAAAATTTCGGACGTTAGAGGCATGCATCATATGCATTCATCTCCAACAGGGGAAGCGAATGTATGTGATCGCTGCCTATGGACCGAAAACACCTCAGCCCACCCAGTTTATAACAGAGCTTGAAAAGCTTTTTGAATGCTTAAGACTGAGCTCGGCTGAAAACTTTTACATATTGGCTGGTGATTTATACGCCAAACACACAGATTGGGGAAATCAAATACAAAATCCTCGAGGTAACAATCTTTTTAATTGGATGGGTCGATTCAGGCTTGAGTATCGCAACGATCTTTTCGCTACAGACAGGCCATCGTTTCCAAGAAGCGGAGTCTATCTGGATCTATTGCTAAACGCAAGACTAACAATTACCGACACTGTGGGTCAACGACCCAGAAATTGTCTACGGGCCAGTGACCACTGCGGACTCGCTCGGACTTCCGAACGAACTTATGGAGTTGGAGGAGTATGTGCCTGTGCATACTTACAACTAGAGAAGGGTGCGCTGGCCACGCTTCTCCATCGCCTTATTGAGAGAACTACGCTCAAATGCTATACCCCCACCAAATGACAGGTACCTGACAAATACGGAAATAGACAGACACTTACAACAAATAGACGAAACGATTCTACGAACAATGAACAGAACAATACCGAAATACAAAAAACGAAACGCATCCGGCATGTACCATAACGCGACCATTTATGCACTACACAGACAAAAAAGTGGACTACGGACAAGAATAAAATGCTTGTACAGACGGTTTACTGACGCAGGAGATCTGGAGGTTAGAACACTGAAATCGTCGATCAAAAACATCAACCACTTGATGAAGGAAAATTATAGGTTATATATTAATTTGTTTTGGGACAATAAAATTCGGGCCGTTAACTCTAGCGACCCGAGTATGTTCCCAAAAATTAATAAGACATTTAAAAGGAATGGTCAAAACGACCTTCCATGTCTTAAGTTCCAGAGGACGACAGAGAATAGAGACTTACTTCTGACAGCAGGCATAGACTCAGAGGACGTCGTGTTGGACGATGACCTATATATAATCGAAGGTCCGCAGGAGAAAGTGGAGGCTGTGGGGGCTGCTTTCCAGCAAGTGTACAAGGTGAATGCTAGGATTCGACCAAATCATGACCTGGACAACAGAGCTCTGCTTCTTCACTTATGGCTCCGGAACGATATAACCGAATGGCGATCTGGGAACCTTGGTTTTACCGGGTTTAATGATGAAGATTTGGCAAACGCCATAATCGCCGAGCGAAATGGGCCAAGTTCACTTTTAATTTCGAAGACTCAGCTCCAGCTCATCTTCGATTCATTAAAGAAAAAGAAGTGAGCAGGTGTCGATTGTATATCCAACCTTGTACTACGACATTTACCCCAGGAAGCAGTTGACAATTATACCACACTGTTTAACGTCGCGCTGAATAATGCATATTATCCAATGCGGTGGCAGACAGCGGTGGTGCATTCTCTCCCGAAATAGGAAAAGGATAGCTCCAAACCGGCAAATCTCCGGTCGATAAGTCTTCATCCAAGTTTCAGCAAGGTATTTGAAAAGATTATTAATAGGGCTCTGTTCAAGTGGGCACAGGGCAATAGTATCATACCGGAAAATCAGTTCGGTTTTAAGGCGGGATATGACACAACTCATGCTGCGCCTAAACTGGTTTCTGATATTCAATGGAACAAAACTAAAAAGCAGTGTACGGGTGCCTCTCTGGTTGATTTAGAGAAAGCCTTCGACACCGATTGGTTATAAGGTCTCTATCTAAAGCTAACCAGACTAGGTATAAGTAAACCTCTATTATATATGCTTTATGACATGCTAAATGGTAGAAAGTTCATTGACTAGAGTGGTAATGTAACTTCTACAGCAATTTTTAATATTAATAATGGTTTTCAGCAAGGAGCGGTTAACTCGCCGATTATATTCAGCATTTACACCAGCGAACTGATAAGTAGTCTAACTCAGGCAATTGCCTACGCCTATAATCTAATTGCGTACAAAACAGCTAATGCAGTTCATGTCATCAAAATTCTTTGCAGAGTGACTGCGACAAGATTCATCGATATTGTGATGACTGGAAGTTGAAAATCAAGTTCCAGAAATCAGAAACTATTCTGTTTAGGACTCCATTGTCAACCGCCTCAAGGGATACGGGGATACCAGAAAGAACTGGCGCAAGCTGGTGATCATAAGGCCACATGGGCATCTACTGGCGAGTAGAAGTGTAGTAAAGTACCTTGGCATCTGGTTGGATTAGTATTTATATTTCGACAGACATATAAGTGCTGCTCTGGCCAGGGCTAGGGGAGCCTTCGCTCTGACAAAACGATTGCTTTATAGCAGCCGTCTTGATAGCAGGGTGAAGCTGATTTGCTACATGGCCCTCATCAGGCCGATGATTGCCTATGGATGCCCGGTGTGGTTCAACGTTGCCCCATCTCAAGTGGAAAAGATTCGGGTGTTTGAGAGGCAATGTCTTAGACGTTGCCTTGAATTACACAGAACACCAGAGTCGGAGTACAAACGATATTATTCGAACCAGGTTCTATACAACGGAGCCAACATTAACAGAATAGATAATTTTTTGTTTAAGCTGATTCGGGGTCACATTGCAAGAGCGATGTCCTCAGCCTACAGCTTAATTTTTGGGCCTTATTACCCCAATAATGAGTACCTTGAGAGTGCACGGTTATGGTTATATTTTTTTTGAAAATTCCATATTTCGAAAACGGGTGAACGATTTTTGCTGAAATTTTGTTTTTGAATTTGTATTATTTAATATTTAAAATGTTCATGCCAAATTTTTTAAAAATACATTTAGCCGTTTCTATAAAGAATATTTTGTATATAACGTAATCAAACATGGGAGCAAGTACGTGCGATCCAGTCGTGCATTTTATTTTTTTTTTTCAGAAAAAGTTCAGCTACTTTAGTTTGCCTACAAACTACTACCCTTGCAAGGGTGATATTTTTGCATCTTTATATGAAAAAAAACTGATATATTTTGGCATCTGTGTGTAATTACAATCCGATTTCAAGCTCCCAAGTGCAAAAATATCAGTTTCACTACACCAAATATTTTTGTTGGATTTCAAATCTATTAGAAAGTCAAATTTACAAATACAACAATATTATAACAAATGGGTTTTGGAGGGTGAAATGTTCAAAAGTTTGCCATCCTGGTGCTCATCTGGGAAGCCATCGCAACGACAAAAAAGTAATAAAGACAGACAAGTATAAAAGAAGTTGGAAATTAAAATGCTGCCAAATTCTCATTAAATATAAAAAGGAAAAACATTTTTAATAGGCGACGTTTCACTTAATTGCATATGCAAGATTTGTTTCGCTTTTGGAAAAAAATAGAAGTACGAGTGTGAAAGGAGAATGAGTGTAGTAAACATGGTATGTTATGGTTGTGTCAAGGCGTAGGCCCAATAAACTGTATCTAGAGCGCTTGACCAAAATCATAGTCGATGAAAGACGGAGGTACATTGTACTATATTGAGGGCGATGCAAGAAGTCCCAGTTGATCTTGAACTGTAGAAGCAAGTGCACGTATCGGCTTTCCCAGTAATTTTAAATTAATATCGTGTGTGAACATATTCAAGTTTATTCGAAGAAAACGCAAACAATATTTACATATTATGTTTGTTTTTGTTTTTGTGGACTGTGTGGATTAAGGCCAATTAAAATATTTTGTGACCTATGCCTATAGATGCTATCGTACCTTTCTAAGACGCAATATTTTTGGTCGATGTCTACCCACTCTAATAGAATTTGCAGCATATATATACTGCAAATTATATTTTTCTAGGGGAATTTGGTTAAATTCTCATCTAACTGATGAGCCCAACTATCGTGCACGGGCGAAACGCATTTTGGACTATAGGTCACAAAATATTTCAATTGGCTTTAATCCACACAGTCCACAAAAACAAAAACAAAAATAATATGTAAATATTGTTTGCGTTTTCTTCGAATATAATTACTGGCCAGACCACGGGCATAAAATTAATAAATATTTCTAGGTGACTGAATTTAACCAAATTCCCCTAGAAAAATATAATTTGCAGTATATATACATATGCTGCAAATTCTATTAGAGTCGGTAGACATCGACCAAAAATATTGCGTAGTGAAGGTAGTGCAACAGCAAGCAGAAGAAGAATAACAAGAATGACATCCATAGCAGTAGCAGAAACAACAACAGCAACAGCAAAACCAGCAGAAACGGCAACAGCAGTAGCAGAAATAGCAACAGCAGCGGAAACAACCGTAGCACACACAATCCCAGCAGAAACAATAGCAACAGAAACAAAAGCGGCAGAATCAACAGCAGCGACCACAGCTGCTGATTACTAAAAGAGAAAAAGTGCCACCCATAAATACATATAAAATGGAGCTTCAGGATACCATAGATCTACGTAATTCGGCAATAGATCAAAATTTTACTATTAAGCGGTTAAATAATAAAGATAGACATGCTATCCACGCCAAAAGGTGAATGACGATCTCGATTTTTTCGGGGTCAAACTGTTAGAGATAGGCGGGAGAAGCGGAATCTTCCCTTCTTTCTTGTGCAGCTTTCATGCAGCAGTAATCTAGATAGTTTGAGGAGTATCTACGTCCTCAACTACCAGGTTGTACCTTGGGATAAACTGCGTTGCCAAAGGTTCGGCCACGCCGCGGCAAACTGCAAAATGCAGTCACGCTGCGTTAAGTGTGGAGAGAACCACAATGCAGATGAATGCAGGTTAATGAAGGAACGGGTCGAAGATAGGACCCATGTAAAATGTGCACTCTGCCGAGGCGACGGACACCCTGGTAATTATCGGGGATGCCCGACGTTTCAGATAATAAAACACAACAAAGAAGCAAAGCAAACAGTGGTAGAGAAACGCCCCATAGTGCGCCCTCCTACAACAATGCCTGTCAACCACCAAATTTCTTACGCCCAAATGGCGTGAGGAAGAGGGAGCACGGTACAACCTACACCAAAGGTAGCCCAACAGGCCCCCGTGCCTAAGGCGCCTGCGGCACAGGCGGATATTTTGGGTATTCTGCTGGCCATTCAGGGCCAGTTGACTGGCCTTCAAAAGCAGATCAGGGAGCAGGCGACTATGGTGGATGATCTCTACTCTATTTTGCCGAGGTTAACGCAACTTGGAGGTTAAGGGCGCGCTGCCGGAGAGGCTCTTTAAGATTCTAGATGTGAATGTAAGTTCACTGATTAGGACCGAACATAGAGTGGATTTATTCCAATTGCTTAAAGATATAAGTCCAGATAAGCTTAACCAGAAACATAAATTGACTAACAGCAATTACAATATCGTAAGAAATGACCGAACCAAATCCACTCAAAGTGGAGGCGTCGCAATCTTTATACGTAGAGGCATTAGAAATAAGGTAATATATAATAGTGATGTTCGAAAATTTCGGACGTTAGAGGCATGCATCATATGCATTCATCTCCTACAGGGGAAGCGAATGTATGTGATCGCTGCCTATGGACCGGAAACACCTCAGCCCACCCAGTTTATAACAGAGCTTGAAAAGCTTTTTGAATGCTTAAGACTGAGCTCGGCTGAAAACTTTTACATATTGGCTGGTGATTTATACGCCAAACACACAGATTGGGGAAATCAAATACAAAATCCTCGAGGTAACAATCTTTTTAATTGGATGGGTCGATTCAGGCTTGAGTATCGCAACGATCTTTTCGCTACAGACAGGCCATCGTTTCCAAGAAGCGGAGTCTATCTGGATCTATTGCTAAACGCAAGACTAACAATTACCGACACTGTGGGTCAACGACCCAGAAATTGTCTACGGGCCAGTGACCACTGCGGACTCGCTCGGACTTCCGAACGAACTTATGGAGTTGGAGGAGTATGTGCCTGTGCATACTTACAACTAGAGAAAGTTGCGCTGGCCACGCTTCTCCATCACCTTATTGAGAGAACTACGCTCAAATGCTATACCCCCACCAAATGACAGGTACCTGACAAAT